>CM069857.1:79475676-79680676 GCA_036172795.1 Pelodytes ibericus | reverse complement strand
GCGCCAGGTCTGATTTCCTAGTCGGCATGGCGACCTGACGCCCGGGGTTTGTCGAGCCCTGTTGTATGTAATATTAGTGTATTCAAGTAAGGGTATCTTGAAGCAACTGGAACGTTAAGGCAGGGCTTGGCAAATTTAATTTAGGTTTAGGAGCCAGCAAAAATAAAATATCTAGGAGCCAGACAATACATGCGCAATCACACAAATATACAGACGCTAATCACGTAGATGGACAGCCAGCCAGAGGGACACTCCCAGGGACGGACAGAAACAAGTAAGTTGTTATTTAAATAAAAAGATGCATCATTCCATGTGCCCCCCTGCCTGCTGCTTTACCTCATTGAAGGGGAGGAGGTCAATTCCACTGCAAAATGGTCTGCTATGCAGAGACCATCTGCAGGTGCCATCCGTCGGAGTGCGGGGATAGCACATGACACCTGCCACTCAAACGCCAAAGCACGGTGGGGGGGGGGGGGGGGGTCTGGCAGACTATCCCTCTCCCTGCGCACCTCTTAAATAAAGAATCTGTCCCAGAGATGAGGGGTGCAATGAAGATTTTTATACCCGGGAACCAAGTTTAATTTCCTGGTCGCCCACGATTTGTCGAGCCCTGCTTTAAGGTAATTGTGTAATCTTATGCAGTGCAAGAGACTGGCAATGCACTATATGTGACATGGTACAAACCAGAATTTTACAATATCCGCTGCTACACATCCTAAATTGTCTAATTGAGCTGCTATAGACTGTTTAGAAATAAAATGTTTAAAAAAAAAAAAAAAAGAGCCCTTTTTTCTAACTTTTTTTACACTTTGTTTTATTGTTTTTATTTTGACTTGGAAAAATATGCAAAAATATAAATTGAAAAAAATAACTTATTTTTTTATTTATTATATAGTTAAGCAGTAAATATGAGGGAATATAGTGGAGCTTTATCTGCTATCAGTGCCATCATTATGCTATTTAATAATATGATGACTGCAATTGAATGTAAGTAAAAGCCCTTATAAGACATCTGGCAGTGATGAGGTCAACATGACTGTATGCAGATATAAAGAAGGCCAGAAGATGTCTTTTGAAGGAGCTGACCTCTATGAAACGTGTAGACTAAAGTGGGAGGTGCCACCTCACACAGGGACTACCTCAAACCAGCGAGTCATGATGGAGGTCCATGTATAAGGTTGTCGAACTTTGTAACTCTACTGCTACCAATGCCAGAGGTGTGTTTTTTTTTCTCTTTCTGTTAGAGACCAGATCTGGATACCTTTTTATAAGTATTCTATACAGGCAGGATGGTGCAGACTCTCAAATGTGATTGGATTTGAACCTAATATTGTCTATAGTATGTAGATCTTTTCTAGACAGTTTCTTTTGTTGAAGCTACTCTTGACCTTGATACACTAGCTGGCAGTATTATATGACCTGCAAATATTTCCACAAACCCTGGCTGTGAAAGGGGGAGATCTCTGTTCTGTGCCAAGAGGAACTATTGGCAGTTAAGTATAGGGACAGAGCATAGTTTCCAGGTGGCCAGTGTGATGACGTAGCGTACGCTGCGTGGCGCATGAAGTGAGGGGGGAGGGACCGCTCGCCGAAGAGAAGGACGGCACCAACACGAAACACGAGGCTAGTGTGGTGCGTCGACGGACCTCTACAGCGGAAGTTGATTTCCTCAGTGACGGCCGATGGTGTCAAACCTGCTCTCGTGAGACAACTCCTTCTGAAGCAAGCTGGAGTGATCGACTGTCCGCCACACCGGGGGTATAATACAACCAGGCAGCTAATGCTGTCATTGCCTGCGTACTAAGAAGCATCTTTACACCACTTGAGTGACATCCGAAAACGCCTACACGGTAAAATTTATATGGTGCCAGATTACCAGATGAAGTTTCAAAAAAAATTCTCTCACCTTTATTAAGGATTCTAATTGCGTGTTATGTATCCTGTGCTATATTTTATCTGCTCTCCTAATTTCCTTTGAGCAACATACTCTCCCGGGGTTACCCTATCTCCTTGGTGTACTAAATTGATCAGCACACAGTATAAACTATCTAGCTGGACTAATTGCACTCCCGAACTGGGGATTAAGTACTACCACTTAGAAAGGAGAGGGGTCTGAAGGGAATGGAGGAAGGAGAAGGAAAACTTTGCAATACATAGAATATTGTGGGACTACCCTGTTCTCACCCCGCCTCAGATCAAGCTGTACCCACAAAACAGGGCTTCTTACCACAGAGGTTACAGTCCCTAGCGTGTGACTGTCGGGGGCCAAATAGCCCGAAACCTGGGTATCGGACTCTTTAATAGGCTATTGTATAAACATAGCCATGCCCTAATGATCGGAGGCAAAAACCTTAACCAGGAAACCAAACTTCACCCAAAGAACGGGGCTCTTTATTATAGGCTGCAAAGCCTGCCGTGACAGACTCTGGGGGTCAAAAGCCGGAAGCCTGTTATATGACCCACATCATTGGCCTACATTGTAAAACATCCACGTATTTAAGATCTGGGAAAAACGATCTTCGTTCTACGCACTTTACCTATATATAAATCAACATTCCTATATCTTGCCAATCCTGACGAACATGCCTCCGAAACTGGTACAAGATAAAAGCGATAAACAGAAAAATGCAAATAAAAATGCTAAAACAGCTCCAATGGACTCTTATTCACCGAAAAGCCTACTAAATACATCTGTAGCTCCAGAAAAAATCCCTCTGGAGAGATCGTTGGACCTCTCCTCTTCTGATACTACTGGATATATAACGCATCACAATTTGCTAGCAGCTTTAGACTCGCTATACCTGAAAATTAAGGTTGATTTAGATAAAATGGTCATAGACAATAAAGAAGAATTTGCTCAGTTAAAGCTGTCAATAAAATCTCAATCTGCTGAAATAGAATCTGATATTTAACAGATATTTGATAATTACCGTATTTGCTCGATTATAAGACGACCCTGATTATAAGATGACCCCCCAAACTTTGGATATTCCATTAGGAAACTAAAAGCCTAAATATAAGACTACCCTATAGGAAAAAAGTTCAACTTGTATATATTCACATGTAAATTGCTTTTTTAATTATGAAATCAAAACATGTGTCTCTCTCTCTCTCTCTCTCTCTCTCTCTCTCTCTCTCTCTCTCTCTCTCTCTCTCCTTCTCCCCCTCTCTCTCTCTCTCTCTCTCTCTCTCTCTCTCTCTCTCTCTCTCTCTCTCTCTCTCTCTCCTTCTCCCCCTCTCTCTCACTCCACCCCCTTTCCTGTTTCACGATTCCTGGTGGGGGTAGCCGGGGGATGTCTGCACGATACGTGCAGACATCCTCCATGCTGCCCGACACCTCTGTCTGTTATGACTGACAGCTGGTCCGTCATAATAGACGGAAGTGTCGGGCAGCATGGAGGATGTCTGCACGTATCGTGCAGACATCCCCCGGCTGCCCGATTCTCCCTGGTGGCTAGCGGGGCAGCAGAGGAGGTCTGCGCGATGAGCGCAGACCTCCTCTGCTGCCGCCCGGCACGACCGCCGGGACTTTTATGACGAAGCCGGAAGTACCGGGCGGCAGCAGCTCATCACGCAGACATCCCCTGCTGTTAGAGAGGGAGATCCAGGTCCCCTGCAGCTCTGTGGGGGACCTGGATCCCAGTCTTATAGTCTGATCTCAATTTGAGGTCAGATTATAAGACGACCTCGATTATAAGATGAGGGGGATTTTTCAGAATTTTTTTTCTGAAAAAACCTCGTCTTATAATCGAGCAAATACGGCATGTGTTTGTTACTGTTATGACATCGGTCGGGTCATCAAACTGAAACACTTGGTAGGATAATATATGATTAACCGATGCCATAGATATATATATATATATACCGTATATTTTTTTTTCACTGTTCACAAACTTATTTGCACTGCGCACAAAGTGAAATGTATAAAATAAGGTATAATCTAAATTGGTGATTGGAACGGTTTTAGGAACTCTTAACCACAATGTTGTTATGTTGCTAACTTTGAAAAGTAAACATCTATGGCAGTGGTCGGGTTATCAAATCATAACGGACATCATGATAATATGTGAAATCTGACGCTTTAAACGAGATTGACATATCGTTTGAATATTTGCATTGTTCACAAAGTAAAAAGTAAATTTTTCTGGTGTGTAAATATTTGATTTTTGGCACCAATATATATTTAATAATTAGTAATATATTTATATATATATATATATATATATATATTTTGGACTTATTCAAAATAGATAGAAGTGGCCTTTCTTTAATCAACCTGGAAAATAAATATTTTTGGCAGTGGCTGTGCTACCAAATAATATATGTTGGACTAATGCATAAATAAAGGGGAATACTGAACCTATTATTGATGATTTAGCTCGAGAAAGTCTTCAAAGTGGGGGGTTGAGTATTCCCCTTTTTTTGTATTTTTTTTTTTTTTCCTTCTCTCACTTCCCCTTCCGGTGATTTCCCCCTCACTTTTCTCAGTAGACTGTTTCCCTTAGTTTTCACTGTTTGGTATGTTAATTAAATCAATACACTCAGCGGTTTTAACCTCCCCCCCCCCCCCCCCCTCATTTTTGCTCCCAGGAGGCTAAAGGGAGTTGTTTTCTTTTTTCACACTTGTCTGAGATGATGTCTCCGCCAAGAGTGAATGAGTGTGAGGTATGCGTGTGAGTGTGTATGTTGCTCTGCTTTGACGGGGGTTGGGGGACGGGAGGGAGGAGGGGGGAATCCTTTCGGGGGTTGGACTTGATACTAACAAATACTACGATGTCCATTAAACTAGTTTCAATTAATTCGCAGGGTTTAAATTCCCCCTTTAAGAGATCATATTTATACGACACTTTCGTAAAGGGGAATATTGATGTGGCGTTCGTGCAGGAAACCCACTGGAGGTTGGATCAGTCCAATGTTTGGAGGTTCTCCAGGTATCCTCATGTCTACTCGGCTTCTCTTTTAGCCAAGAGTAAGCGTGGGGTGGCGAAATTCATATCAAATAAAAATACATTTGAACTTATTTATCAGAAAGCAGATCCTGAAGCCAGAAGAATTATACTGGTGTGTAAGATTAACGACATCCTGTATACTCTGGTGAACCTCTATGCCCCCTCTGAAGGCACAATTGGGTTTATCGACTCCGCCTTGGAACGAGTGAATAAATTATCTAAAGGTTTCCTTATTATTGGGGAGGGGACCTAAATGCAGTAGCTAGCTTTGATTTAGACAGGCAATCAGCTGTTGCTAGGAAACATGAGGTACACCGTAGATCCAGAGCGGCCGCTTTTTCGTCTTGTTTGTCAAGACATAGACTTTATGACGTCTGGAGGGTGCACCATCCGAGGGAAAGGGATTTTTCCTCTCCATGGTCCACTCGACCTATTCTAGGATTGATTATTTCCTGGTAGGGTACCATATGCTCAATAGATGCATTGACACCCAGATTGGGAACATCACTTGGTCAGACTATGCCCCAGTATACTTGGTGATAAAAGACAATCCAGGTTTTAAAATAAGGGACAATTGGACAATTTGAATACAGAGAAAAGCAGCCTAGACCTGAATGAACAAGCTAAGATTTTTTTTTTAGAAATAAATGACACTGGCGACATCACAGATCAGACCCTGTGGTGCGCCATGAAGTGCGTTCTGAGTGGCTATTTAATTAAGAAAGGAACCTGGATGAAAAGAAATAGGGGCAAAGATCTGGCAGAGTTAAATGCAACTCTTGCGATCCTGGAGGCTAGGAATAAAACAAAACATCGGACCAGACAGTAAAAGAAATACAGAGTGTGCAAGAGCAAATTGTGGCAAGTCTGAGATATAAAGCTGAAGCCACAATGACCCATCTCAAAAGTAAATGGTATACCACCAGTAATAGAGTTGGGAAAGATCTAACAAAAAATTGCAGCTCCAAACCTCTAGGTCAAGAATAAAAAGAATAGTTAAAGATGACTGTCTTTCTCCAGATCAGATTGCCTCAGCTTTTAAGGCCTTCTATGAATCCCTGTATAACTTACCGCAACCTAAAACAACTAAAGAGGAGCTAAAAACTTTCCTGTCATCCCTTAACCTACCTAGCCTTTCGGCGGATGGTCTGGATTCCATCAGCCACCCAATCACTCTTGTTGAAGTATCTAGTATTATTAAAGAAATGAAAAGGGGGGAAAGGCCCCGGGTCCTGATGGCTTTTCATCAATTTACTACCAGGTACTAGGGCCCATGGACTCGCCCATCCTAGTGAGGCTTTTTAACTTGATTCTGGCTGGTGGATAATTCCCAGACAGAGATGCTTGAGGCTTCTATCGCTCCCATCCCGAAGCCAGGAAAGGACCCAGAGCTGGTTACCAACTATAGGCACATTTCACTCATTAACTTGGATGTCAAGATCTTCTCTAAGATTTTGGCAAACCTCCTGAAGTTGGTGGTTAGGGACTTGATACACCCGGACCAAGCAGGCTTTATCCCGAATCGGGAGGGCCTTGAAAACACCAGGAGGGTTTTCGGCATAATTGAGACAGTACATCAATGGAAAGTCCCCTCTGTCATAGTCTCTCTGGATGCAGAGAAGGCTTTTGACAGGGTGGACTGGAGATTTTTGGCAGAAACCCTCCGGGTGTTTCGTTTTTCGGGTCCATTTTTTGATGCAACCATGGCACTATATACTAATCCAAGAGCCAAGATAAGGGGTCCTTTCCTGGCTTCTGAGTTTACCATCCGCAATGGAACGAGACAGGGATGCCCCTTGGCACCCCTCCTATATGCCCTTGCTATAGAGCCACTGGCCCAATATCTTAGGAACTCACAGGTCATCGAGAGAATCAGAATTGGGACAGATGAACATCTGATTACATTGTATGCAGATGACATTCTGTTGACTTTGGCCAAACCTCAATACCAGCACTGCTTGAGGCCATAGAACTATTTGGCTCTTTCTCTAATTATAAGTTTAATATTTCCAAGACACAGGTCATTCCCTTTTACTTGCCAAAATTGAGGGATCAAGTATTGGAGCACCTTTGGCCAAAAAAGGGGCAAAAGAGACATTATTGACTACCTAGGGATTAGGATTACGTGCCAAATAGAACTTTCCCAGTAAATTATAAAATTCTTCTTACAAATATTCAAAGCAGACTCTTGCATTGGACCAAGCTAGAGCTCTCCTGGCTAGGCCGCGTTAACATTCTGAAAGCATATATCATGCCAAAATTACTATATCTTTTTAGATCTATCCCATTCAGAGTTCCAATCTCAACCCTGAGGGAATTTGATTTAATGTTTGTAAAATTCGTATGGTTGGCCAAAAAAACCACGCTTACCAGGCCATCTAAGCATAAATTACAGCACGATGGACTGGGTTACCCGGACCTTCGTAAAATATATGAGGCATCCCAAATGTCCCATGTTGCTGCATGGAAAAACTCATGCAGTGAAATTGGATGGTATAGCCTAGAAAAAGCGATAAACGGAAAACATGATATGTCTCTCCTCTGTTGGCTGCCTCAAAACCTATATGAAAAGATAGGCTTTGCCCTTAACACGGTTACAGAGTGTATGACCTCATTTTATAAATGAAAGAAAAAAAAATGAAGTTAAACGACACATTGTCAATGTCTGCACCTTTACAAATCGCCTCAATGTGTATACCTAATACAGGGCTCGACAAACCCCGGTCGCCATGGCGACCTGGAAATTAAGCCTGGCGCCCGGGTGCCGTTTCCTACATGACCCCCTTGCTGCTGCCGTTCGTGTGTTCGTGGATTTTTGCAGCGCGAGGGGGAGAAGTCTGTGCGGATCGCACAGACGGCAAGCTCCGCCGCCTCGCGCAGCGCATGTGAGTACTGGGTGTCGTCACTTGTCAACCCAGCACTCATCCGAAATAGCAAGGAAGAATGGCTGCAGCACGAATGTTCCCCAGCCCTGCAATGAGGTAAGGCAGCAGGGAAGGAACATTCGTGCTGCAGCCGTTCTTCCTTGCTATTTTGGATGAGTGCTGGGTTGACAAGTGACGACACCCAGCACTCACAACTTAAGACAGGTGGGAAAAAAAATCAACTTTTGTGTGTGTGAGGTGTATATGTGTGTGAGGTGTATATGGGTGTGAGGTGTATGTGAAGTGGGGGGGTGTATATGTGAGGTGTATATGTGAAGTGGGGGGGGTGTATATGTGGGGTGTATATGTGAAGTGGGGGGGGGGAGTATATGTGAAGTGGGTTGGTGTGTGTGTGTGTGTGTGTGTGTGTGTGTGGTGTATATGTGAAGTGGGTTGGTGTGGGTTGGTGTGTGTGTGGTGTATATGTGAAGTGGGTTGGTGTGTGGTGTATATGTGAAGTGGGTTGGTGTGTGTGTTTATGAATTGCGTGTATGTTTGCGTGATTGTCTGGCTCCTAAAAAATTTTGCTGGCTCCTAGAATCAAATTAAATTTGTCAAGCCCTGACCTAATATTTCTCTATGTAAGTGGTCCAATGCTGGTATTAAGACCTTGGGTGACTTATATATAAACAATCACATAGTCTCTTTTGAATTACTGATGCGTAATTTTAACCTTCCGAATACGGAACTTTTTAACTACAAGACTTAAATCCTTTCTGGCTGAATTCCCACCCACAGAGCATGTGGACTGGGACTTATTTTGGGCTACAGCTGGTAAAAAATATATATCTACAACTCAGAGATTTTTCGACAGGGGGGTGACGGTCAAGAAGTCTACTGCTGTCATGCAATGGGAAAGGGATTTGGGAAAGTCTTTTCCCCCCCATGTCTGGTCTAAAGCATGGCAAGAAGTCAGGAAAGTGAATCATTGCATTAACATCCACGAACAATATTATAAAATAATGCAAAGATGGTACTGGGTCCCGAGCCGGTTGGCAAAATTTGACACGAATAATAGCGACCTCTGTTGGCGCTGCCAAAGGGGAGTTGGCGCTCATTTCCACATTTGGTGGGAATGTCAGAAACTAGAGGTAGTTAGGCAGAAGGTGTCCAAGATTGTGGAGTGGATCACTCCCAATAGGGGGAGACTCACTCCACAAATGTTCTTGTTTCACTTAGAGCTGGAGGAGAGCGATCAACATCGGAGGGCATTCTGTATTAACATCCTGACTGCCTTTAAAATAACTGTCTCGGTATTGGAAGAAACCAGAGAATCAAACCTGGACAGAATTTAGAGCGCAAATAAAATTCCAGGTAGAGGCGGAAAGATACTTTTTTCAAAAAACTCATAATGTACGGGCGAAGGAGGAGCTTGGGGGGCTGTGGAGTAGTTGGGCAGCTGCCTTTCCTTGACCACCTCTAGTCGATAATTTCCTGCCCGAAATAACACTCATACCGCGCAAATGAACAAGGCACATAACAGAACACCCCCCCCCCCCCCGTTATTCTACTATGTTGATTTTTTTTACGGGCTCCCCTTCCTTTTCCCTCCCTGCCCCCGGCACCTTAGAGATTAGTCTACTGGTCTATCCAGCAGAGTTTGGGAAGTTGGAAGTATGAATGGAGTGTGAATGTAGATATCCATCTGTGTAATACTTAAGCAACAATTGTATTTACTTATTTCTGTCAGCCGATTGTTATAAAGCTGTTAATTGTATCTGTTAAGTATTAATGTTGCAACGATTTGTTTGTTTGGGGGAAAATAAAAAAGGAGAAGTCCTTTTGAAAACAATAAAGATTGAAAAAAAAAAAAAAAGTATAGGGACAGAGCTAGGGTCCCACACAATCCATTTTGCATTAGGCCATATAACTGGCAATATGGGTAAGGGGGATGATCTTGCAGATCAGCTGCTATAGCCCTACCTCATAATGCAGGAGATTAGGTCTGGTACAAAAAACTAACTCCAGAAGGCAACTCTCCTTTTTACAATTTCAGAGAGAGGTCCTTTTTTGGGAGATGCCAGGATGCATCTGGTCCCAGATCACTGATGGTGGGAGAAGTAGAAGTCACCAAACCCCACCACCACCACCAACCTTTTTAGTGAAAGAAAAGGTCTGAATATAAGACCACCCTATAATAGGTAGGTGGGAATCCAAAACTGTAAACATAAACAGTCCAAATCGAATTAATCTGATAGCACTCGCAGGTCTTTCCAGGTGAAAAAAATTCAATTTATTCGATCAGCATCTATTGGTAAACTACTAAGGCAGGGCTCGACAAACCCCGGGCGCCAGGTCGCCATGGCGACTAGGAAATTCTACCTGGTGCCTGGGTAGGATCAGCCACACACGGCGCTCCACCGTCCTTAGGTTAGATTTAAAAAAAATCTAGTGTCGGATCGGCAGGTGTCACGTGACATACCACCGATCAGATAGTCTGTGCCTGTGTGACATGGACCAAGCTGCAGTAAAAATCGCCCTCCCGTTCAATAAGGTAAAACAGCAGGGAGGGGGGGGGGGGGGTTTACTTTTTTTTTTATGTTTCTCTCTTCTTTAAAAAAAATAAATAAATAACAACCTGATGGCGTGTGTGTGTGTGTGTGACTGACTGACTTTCTCTGGATGTTTGTGGATCTGACTGTCTTTGCTTGAATATGACTGACTCTTTGTATGAAAGTGACTGACTGACTCTCTGTATGAAAGTGACTGACTGACTGACTCTCTGTATGAAAGTGACTGACTGACTGACTGACTCTCTGTATGAAAGTGACTGAGTGTTTGTGTGTGTGTGTATGGTTTCGTGAATGTGCCGTTGTCTGGCTCTTAGATTTTTTTTTTCTGGCTCCTAAAAGTAAATTAAATTTGTCAAGCCCTGTACTAAGCAACCCTTTGTCCAGGATCCTGCTTAGTAGCCCGAAACGTTGCATTTTTATTTTTTTTCACCAATACATGTTGATCCAATACATTTTTCATTTTTTTTTCGCCTGGAAAGACCTCTGAGTGCTAGATTTATTAATTTGGACTGTATGTATGATCATTTAGACTCAGATTCAGTGGTGTTATCCATTTATGTAATGGAAAATGTAATATTCTTCAAAAACGGAACAAAAGGTCTTGTAGCACATTTGTAAAGTGCATTAATATTAAAAGATGAAGCTTGTGCACTTAAGTCTAGTTTTTAATATGAGTAACAGCTGCTAAGCATATGAAAAGAGCATAAAATAATATGTTCCCGAAGGCTGATATACTGGAAGTAGTTGGTGATAAAACAATAAATTTAGCAAGCATAAATAACTGACAAGTGTAAAGGGAATAAATAAAGATGAAAACGAATAGAATTGTGAATCAACTTTTGGCAAGACTATTTATACATGCTAATGTTAAGGTTCTTTAACAAGGTGGGAAACTTTCTGCCAGTAAATTAACTTTACAAGATCAAATTGCTTCACTGTATTTAAACATCACATTCTTGACCTTCCTTATGTATATTGTTGACCTTTATAACCTGTTCTCCTACTTTTGTTTTATCAGTGGCTTGAATTCACCATGCCAGCCATAAGTTAATACATTGAAGTATATGGCTTTCAATGCTTCATTTTATTTTTTTTATCAGTTTCTCTGCACTTTTTGTATAACCTTGTAACTTTTAATACTATAAAAATAAAATAAATCTTCAGAGAATTTCTTAATTACGGTGTGTAACTATAATTGTTTTTAAATTATTGCCAGTTCAGAAAAGTTAGTGGTAGATTTCCTACCACATTCTACTGGATCCCCCCCCATTTTCTACTTCTGATGTGTTTGTGTTTCATTGAGCAAGAGTGTCTACAGTCAGTTCCTAGTCATCTGCCGCCAATATGGGGAAAGGTTACATACAGCAGAAGCTCCTTCATCTGGAGTTAGCTGAAATTAGTCCATTCCCCACCCCTACTTTATTTATATACATTTTTAGTAATTTTTTTTTTTTTGTTTGCTTTGTGCATTGTAACAGATTTTCTTTCTAAAAAATACTTGAGGAACTTTCTACCGTGTACAACGTTGCATTGTCAAATGTGTGTTCCCAAGCTTTTTTTATTTATATTTGTGTGTGTCCGTTCTGGAATATTATTGTCTTTTTTTAAAAATCACATTTGTCCTGGATATTTGACAGTATTTAGAAACAAAAAGCATGAGTCTGATCAAGGCTATCTGAGGAACAATTCGAATAATAAGTCATGACAGGGCTCGACAAACCCCGGTCGCCATGGCGACCTGGAAATTAAACCTGGCGCCCGGGTGCCGTTACCTTCATGGCCCCGTTGCCGCTGCCAGTTGCCGCTGCCATTCGTGTGTGTTGGATTTTTGCAGCGCTCCGCCCCCTCGCGCAAAGCGTGTGTGAATGCCGGTGTCATCACTTGACAACCCAGCACTCAGCCGAAAGAGCAATGAAGATCGGCTGCAGCACGAATGTTCCCTCTTCCAGCTAGTTTACCTCATTGCAGGGGAGGGGAGTTAAGAAAGGGGGGGGGGGGGAACCAAACCTGTGTATGTGTGAGGTGTATATATTTATGTGTGTATGTGAAGTGGGTGGGGTGTGTGTGTATATGTGAAGAGGTTGAGGGTGTGTGTGATGTGTATGTGAAGTGGGTGGGGTGTGTGTGTATATGTTAAGAGGTTGAGGTTGAGGGTGTGTGTGATGTGTATGTGAAGTGGGGGGGGGTGTATATGTGAAGAGGTTGGGGGTGTGTGTGATGTGTATGTGAAGTGGGGGGGGGTGTATATGTGAAGAGGTTGGGGGTGTGTGTGGTGTATATGTGTATGTGAAGTGGGGGTGTGTGAGGTGTATGTGAAGTAGGTGTGTGTATATATGTGAAGTGGGGGGCTATATATGTGAAGTTGGTTAGTGTGGGGGTGTATATGTGAAGTGGGTTGGGGTGTGTGTGGTGTATATGTGAAGTGGGTTGGTGTGTGTGTTTATGAATTGCGTGTATGTTTGCGTGATTGTCTGGCTCCTAAACATTTTTGCTGGCTCCTAGAATCAAATTAAATTTGTCAAGCCCTGAGTCATGACCATTTGTTGTGGATTGTGGTTCAAAAAACCTAAATATCTTAGAGCATCTTTGCCGTGCATCCATATTATTAATTACACATACCTGCAAGAAGTAGACTTATAGTCACATGGATAAATAAAGAAAAGTAAGATTTCCCTCAATATATAAAGTGTATAGAAAGGAAAGCGTTAATCAAAGTATCAGTCTTTTTTAATGAGCATTTAATTTTTCATGATATTGGTAATCTTGTCAGAACATGCAGTTTACAACCAGTGTATAGATTAAAATATATACTTGCATAAAGTGGTCTTCGGCCTCCACCAACATGACCTCTTGAATGCATCTAACCACCAGTTATGATGACGCTGGAATCCACAGTTCCAAGTGTCATGGGCAGGGCTATTGAGAATTGTAGCTTACTTTACCACAACTAATGCACACAGTGGTTTACCCATACAGGCACACAGTCCTATAGCTATACAGGCATACAGTCAGCTTTTCAGGAAATCATGCATTTATATTTATATAGGGACATGTTAAAAGGGACACTCACCTCTTGGAATTACCTAATGAGTTAACAGTTCCCTTTAGTAGCACCAGTCCCACTAGCATATATATTATCCCTATAGGACCTGTCACTAAACACAAACATGTCACTGGTTCACTACAGAATAACTTATTTTTATATAATTTATTTGTATATTCTATTTTTATTTCTAAAATGCTGATACGCACACTAACACATGCTGACATAACTACATACACACTAATATGCTGATACACATACATACACACACTAATATGCTGATACACAGAGATTCTGATGGACACATTCATAAAAACAGGTGCAGAGCCCACACATACATGCTGTTTCACACACTATTTACTTACTACACTGGCATTGATAAGTTGGAGATAGATCCTGCAACACTGCCGATGCTGCTTGATAGGGAAGCTTGAAGATTTCTCTCTATATTTAGGAAGCTGTAGAAGGAGTTCCCATCACTCCTCACAGGATCTCCCCACTACTACAGCTTCTGCCCGGTGAGCAGCAGGAACAGGAAGCCTGGGGAGGAGTTAATCTGCGGATGCTCTGTGCTGCTTCTCCCACACTCTGCTCGTTATTTGATTGGTAGGTCATTTTGTGTGGGACCGAGAGACACAAGTCTTTCAGGAGCCAAATTCTAGTCGCCTTGGCATGAGACTTTAAAGCATGTTTCTTGCCACAATTGTCAAACCTAGCATTCCGTATTACACACACTCTACTACAAAAATATGGTTACCTCCCTTGTTCAATATTTGGTAGGTAACTAAAGACCGTTTTTAAGAGCCCGTAACCTTAAGTTTTCAGCACTTGCTTGCATGTGTTTGGCCAATATACAGTCTTACAGATTTATGAGAAATATTTGTAGACTTTAGGAGCCATATCCACCATTTCAGGAGCCAGATTAGTTATTTTTAGGAGCTGTGTAGATGTGAAACATCTCCCTTGGTCTTGGGATTTAGCCAATTCTAGTAAGGATAATCAAAATACTCTCAATTAGTTTTACTCTTCTAACAATTTTCCTGCACAACTGTAGGCAAATAAATGTTATGTTTAGCTGAAAGATTGCATCAAGTGTAGGTATTTTTAATAGCAATGCTTTTAATGAAAAAATACAAATAAAACACCTGATTGAGCCCTGTTTTCCCACACAACTTGACTAGCAGACAGCAGGGGCGTTGCCAAGTCTCCAAAAGATCTTGGGCTAGAACCCATAGCAGATTTGAGAAAAGTGGATAGTGGAATAAAGAATCTCTCTCCTACCAGCACAAAGACAATAAATAATTGCAGGAGTTCCTCAGTACATGTAATGTGGGAAAGGCCTTTGGTGCCTTGTAACGTATATAGTTAACCCCTTTGTGACTTTTTGGCATATCTTTCTCTTGGCTGTTTTTAACATTTCTATGGCGTTTGTCTGTAATTTTCTTCTTTCGCATTTACTGTACCCACACAAATTTGATATATTTTTTATCTGCATAAGAAGGGCTATCTTTAGATAATATTAAGTACATTGGAGTTTCAACGCAGTTTGTACTCCTCCCAACACTCACTACACAAAAATATATAAGCATATGATATCATTTGTTCTAAAGTTGCCACTATAGAAATTATATATTTATGCTTTTAAAAATATATGTGCTTTTCTATAGTGGTGATAATTATCCCTGCTTGTATTATATATGCTTATTGATGTCTATATGTATTTATAATACAAATGGATAATCGGCATTAAAAGGTTGGCACTATAGAAATAAGTATTCTACTTTGTCCATATTTATTATGTAAGTTGGGGTAATAGGTCCACAGGCAAATATAAGCTAAGCAATGATAATTGTTCTTAAAGAAGTTGCAAAAGTAAAGAGACTCATGAAAAACAGTAGTATTCATGCATAAATGCAAATAGCAATTTTATCACTTTTACTTTGATCTAGCTGGGATCTGAGGCATTGTTGGGAACCTGCCATCGATACATATGGCATTGTATTACCTTTTGGGTTACTGGGTGAATCTGGACACTGGACACTGAATAAAGCATTCTGACAGTTGTGTGGAATTTGCAAACTGTGGCAAAATCCAAAAATCACACAGACTTCCCCCCCCTCGTGCTGCGCTGCAATGAAATGGATGTAACGGCAAGGGGATCCATGTGAATAACAGCGCCTGGTCTAATTTTCTTGTCGCCATGGCGACCTAGCGCTCCGGGGTTTGTTGAGCCCTGGAATATTCAATATGTACTACAGGTTTGTTTCTTTACCTACTTCCATCATTTTATGTCTAGTGTGCTAAAAAATATTTTTTTGCTGGCTCTGGGTGGGGTACTTTTGAGACTAAAGGAAGTATAGGGCATCTGGAGATACTGACTCTAAACCTAGATCTAATAGATTCAAAGAATAAAAAATAGGCTCCTCTGACCGGGCTATGTTTAAATGTTTTACTCATTTATAAACTAGAAAAAAAAAATCTATGAAACTGGCCTGAATAATGGGTTGCATTTCCAATTACAAAACCTCTAACGCTATATTTTACACTAATTGGGAAGCAATATCTACTAGAGTAATGCTTTATTGTGAGGCGGTTTACATTAGTTCTTAAAAACCCATCTGGTTTTTGTGTTGTAGAAGGCTATTATAGTACATTCTTAAATATGCTTTCTGCATAACTGACACACCACAATGAGCTTAACAGCCAATTTAAAATGGCGTCTATAACTTACCATTTATTAGTTAGGCACTTCATCCAAAAATACTGGAACAGCAGAACCCTTTTTTTTTTGTTTTGTTTTTTCAATAAAATTTATTTTTTGTGGGATTGATTTGTTATACAGGTTTTTAATTATTTTGGCTTCTTGCATAATGAATACGGAACTTTATTGAGTTATTCAGTTTTGGGATGAGATAAAGAAAACTGTTCTCCCTGCTGATTTAATTTCTTACCAGGTTCTTCTTTTTTTTTTTCTTCTGAAGCATAATGTGGTGGGAGAATACATATGATGCAATACCGGTCATGGACCAGCGGCCTAGTGATCACTGAACATCATGGAAAATGGGGGGGGGGGGGGAATAGTTATAACCATTTTATGGATTGATGAGCCAACGTTAATTAAGTGCAAATTGCTGAAGCAGGAACTGTAGCCAAATTCACTCACTATATCCAGTTTGGCTTTGGTGACTGTTTTCTGGAATATGAAAAGGTGGCATTTTCACTATCTGCTCCACTCATTTACAACTTTATTACACCCTGTAGAGAGAGGTTGTCTTGTTTGAGTTTATGCTTACCTCCTGAAGATGCCAGAGTGGCAAAACGCATCAGGTTTTTTGTTTGCAGAAAAATAAATGTTGAAACGTAGTAAATCACAGGACTTATGCATATATTTTATGAAATTTTATTCTAATATTTGATTGTATTATATATTTTGATATTCTTTATTAAATTGTCCGTGTGCTTGTACAGCCCTGTTCTATTGAGTACTCACACCAATTTTAGACCTGTAAATTCACAACTGAATTACAATACGTGTGGGGTAAAAAAACCCACAAAAATTACCATTGAAAACTTTTTCGTTTTCTAACTAAACAACTTGGTTAGTTGTAATATGGCTGCATAGAAAGTGTCAAATTACCCCAAGTTGTCAACTTTTGAAAAATATGGACATTGGGAGGTTCTGATGGATGTCAGTTACATTGGGGGGCATATATAAGCATGGCGCGCACAGAGAGAGTACCAATATTTGGTAACTATCTTTAATTTTGATAAGTGATTATTTGTAAATAACAATGCAGTACTTTGTACTTGTATTTTTATGTATACTTTTTTATTTTTTTAAAGCCTACATAAATGGGGTACTCCCAAACTCAGGGCAAATATTTCATTCTACTTTTGCTCTTTTTCCCATTAGCCGTTTCTAGACGACGAAAATATTTTATATCTCAATATTTAAAAGCTGGAAAATCCCCCTCCCCTCCCCCCATAATTTATATTTATATATATATATATATATATATATATATATATGTATATATATTTTTTTTTGTAATTATATTATCTGATTGATAAAAAAAAGCCCTTCTTATACCTAAACAATTAAATATTAAATGTATCATTTGGGTGGGTACAATAAATGAGTGAGGAAAAGTACAGCTAAACCAAACCTGTAGAAATGTTGTAACGGCTATTGTTCAGCACCAGTAGAGCATTGGCAAACAAACCAACCATGAAGGGGTTAAAATCCACATCCATAAATAAAGTGTTACGTTTTTGCAATATGAGATTCTGAATCGTAGTGCTTTATTCATGAACTAGAAAGCTACAATTTCTGGGGAAATTGTGTGAAGTGTTCTTGCCTCCACCAGTAGTCTACAACTGGAGTGGGCGGAGTAACTGGCTGGAGTAACTGTGGAAAGGTTGTAGTGCGGTTGCCATCTTCAAACGGTCGGATTTTAAAAACTTTAAATCCTGCAGCGAATAACTTTATATTGTGAGAATCACAAGACCCCGACCTACATTTTGATGCATAGTATGTCTCTGAAATATCAAAAATGAAGGCACAGTCGCAGTTTAGATATTGCCCTTCAAATTTGAGGTGGCTAGAGTGGAGTTTCAATGAATGTCAATGGACGGCCTGGGTTGCAAAAAAATGGTTATATTGTGAAAACTATTCGGACTATGGCTTAGCCGTGGACATGTTTAGTGGCAGCAGGGATAGCTGAACGTTTTGATATAAGATTCGTGTAGGTGGGCTTGAAAATGAGGGAGTGGTTGCAGTTTAGAAATCCATGTTCTGATTTTTCAGCTCCCACTCTAGTTTTGAACATTCCGCCATTCATTCCTATGGGACCATTTTAGCCAAAAAAGCGATATTTTTCGTGAACCCTTCGGCGAAACGTTCCACAAAGTAATCGCACACCAATCGGGAACAATCTGCACGTTTCGGTATATTACTGTCTATGTAGTGTAAAAACTGTGGGAGAAGTTAGGGTGGTAAATTTGGCTATAATAAGAATTAAGAATATATATGTGAGATAATATTACGTGGTCTTGCTATGCAAGAACACTTAATAAGAGAATTGTAAGCAATTTAGAAGGGAATTTCAAGCAGAAAGCCAAAGTAGCCAAGTTGGAAATATTCTCCCATTCAGCTGAATAGGAGATTTTTTTTTTCTTTCTAACTTGGCTACTTTGGCTGTAAGCGTTAAATTCTCTTTGCAGTTTCCTGCAATTCTCTTTCTGAATAAAACAATTTAAGTAGTTCTGCAAACAGGAGTTATTAACCTATTAAACTAAAATCAGTTCTGATATAGCAGTTTTGCTAATCTGACGGGTTATTCTACACATGAAAGCTTTATCTGGTAGCAAATATTAAAGATTATAAGGAACCGCAAGAATGAGTTCCATTTAAAAATCATGATTTAAATCCGGTCTCAACAAATCCTGGGTGCTAGGTTGCCATGGCGACCAGGAAATCGGACCTGTCACGTGGCTGCTGTTATCCTCGCATGGTGCCCTCGCCTCTGGGATCATTTTTGTTGTTGTTTTATCTAGCAGCACTTGAGTGAACAGTGTGTGCACCGATTGCACAGACTTCCTGCTCCGCCACCTCGTGCAATAATATCGGTGTACTCAGTAGGGCTAGAAGCGTAGATGCTCTTTGCCTGTGTGAGAGGCACCAGCCAGGCTGGAACAGAAATGCCTCCTTCCCTGCAATGAGGTATAGCTTTTTTTTTTACAGCTTCAGTATGGTAAGTCTTTCTGCAGGTTTTAGTCTAGGTGCATGCATATTGGATATATAAATGTTTGTTTTGTTGTTTTAGGTCAAATCCAAAAGGTTGACCTTTACTTGAGGGTGTTCTAGTTAACAATATTTTCTAATATTTTGGTTTTTTTTTTTCTCTCGTTCAGGGGTCCGTTTAGTGTTGTACGAAGATGTATCAACCGAGACACCGGACAGCAGTTTGCTGTGAAAATTGTCGATGTTGCAAAGTTCACATCAAGCCCGGGTTTAAGTACAGAAGGTAACCATCAAACCATGTTTCAAATATTTCATGCAGGACTTAGACTTTGTCGTAGGTGAACTAAGAGCAAAGTGAGATGCTGGAACTGAGCCAAATTTATTCACCATGTTGTGGAAAGAATAATACTGTACCGGCCAGCCCAAGATTGGGATAATAATTACATGTGCCTGTTTTGATTTAAATGTAAAGATACTCCGAGGCATATTTTATTTCCCAAACTCACTTGTGGAAACATTTATATCAGATGTAAAAATATAGGGGCTTTGTACAATTTGTTTTAAATGTTTTTGTATTTCACTGTTTTTGTACTTTGTGTAACACTAAAACAGGTTTTGATGTGTGTGGTTTTACATAACAAAATGTTTTAACTTATATCATTAAAAGTTATTTTTATTTTATAGACTCTACAACCCATCTCATTGTTTTGCGCATATGGTATCCAAAGAAAAAGGTCTAACAGTCCTTTTTAAAAACATCTAATTTGCAAGTTAAATGATAAATAGGAAAATTTAAACAGTGTCACAAGAGGGCTGTGGACCCAACAGACAGTGTGGAGACTGTGGGAGTGAAAGGGTTAACGACACCAAGTCCCTGGTTACCAGTTTCTTTTCCCAACAACCACCAATTAACCTGTGAAATCCCTTCTGCACGATCACCCCAGTACTACAAATTGCTGTCACCACCAACACTATATATATATGGCTGTCTGAGGTCACCCCAATTGCCTTAGTAAGCAGACAAATATGATTAACCCTTTACTAGCATGGTCTATCTGAGCTGTCTTCAGAGTAGGGAGTTGATATTTCAGAACAAAGGCCACAGCTATGTAATTGGACATTTTAATCTGAAAAAATTGCCGCTGTGTACAAAAATACAGAAAGACAGAAATTGGCAAAACCATCCATAAAATCAAACGGGCAATTCCTCCTTGTGGAAACTTCAGACGATAGTTGTCCTTCCAGTTGATAAAAGAAATGCCACTTTTTAGCAAATACTGCTATTATAGCGCCAAAACACAATTTTGTTTTTTTATACCAAGAGGCCAGACCCACTGGGTATTACCTGGGAGGATCAAGTTTGACCTGACAGTTTATGGCCCACTCAATCAGATCTGCCAGGAATACAAGTGCAGTTTTACCTGAAAAGACATAAGGCTTCCCAAAACATGCAATTTACCACACACCTCCATAATCATAGCAAAATCCCATTACTCAACACCGGGACACACAATATGCTGGGTTTACACTTGCAAAGTAGCCATTGTTGTAACTCATGCGGGAACACACCTTTAGACTGACTTTATACAATTATGTACTCCAGGAGCACACCTGTCACTCAGGGGCACAATGTATCTTGTGTATTTCTGGGGGTTTGTGTGCTGTGAACAGACGGCACACAAACCTCCAGAAATACACGAGGTACAGTCACTCATTCTGTTGCCAATTCGACTAGCACGAAAAATGTACAAATTTTCGTATACTTTTATATTGCTCGTTGAGTTGGCAACAGAGTGAGTGTTGTCGAATTCACAGCTGCTGTCTGTCTCCCGGATGTATTACCGGGGGTTTTTTGCACTCTGTTTGTAGCATACAAACTCTGGAAATGGACCGCGCAGCTCTGTGCTACTTTATCATGGGCTGATGGTCATGGAAGATCCTGTATCCCCCTTCATCAAAGACTTCAATAAAGGGTACAACAAAATAAAGATACAAATGACACATACCAGAGGCCTGGGCATACCAACTCATTGGCATGACAAACATCCACATTTCAAAGACCGAAAAATTGCTCTGTTCTTTGACACACTAAAATCCTCTTTAAAGGGACACCACCACTTGCATAAGCTGTAAATAGATTACCTGCGCATTTAAAACACACACGTAAATGAGACAAATGCCACAGTTTTTTTTCTTCTGTGTTTAATTGCATTTAAAAGTAAAAATGTAATTAGGTGTCTATCTCCAGCATACATTTTGAGAATTTTACCCATGATGCAATATTCTCCAAAATCTTCCAGCAAGTCTCACTTTACAACTGTGGCTAGAGCCTGCAGGATTATGTCATAAAATACTCCCCTGCTCTTACTGGCTCCTGTGTATCCTCAGTGGGCAGGGCTAGGTGGCTGTGTACAACTATTATTATTATTATTATTATATATATATATATATATATATATATATATATATATATATATATATATATAATTTTTTTTTTTTTTTTTACACACCTACCTTCCAACACGGAAAGGAGATTGACCTGATGAAACTGAATCATAACTCCGCCCCTTGTTATCTAATAGTTACATTACCCTCCCATTCATTGCAAGTCTGTGACAGACTTATAGACAGAATTCTGTGTCCCCATCCCCAAAGTGAGATACTAGTGCTTTAACCCCTTCGTGACGCATGGTGCTTGCGTCCCAAATGACGCAAGCACCAAAACGTCACGATTTGTTCCTGGCCACCGATCACAAGGTGATCGGTAGCCAGGAACACTCTGGCAGAGACCCGATCAGGGTCTTAATAGACCCTGTGGGTCCCTGCCAAAAAATCGCGAGACCTCCGGACGTCACGTGTAGGCGTGCCCGAACCCGGAAGTTCGGGCACAGCGCGATTTAGCAAAATGTAGCCGGTGCTCGCTTTGAGTACCGGCTACATTTTCCCTGTCAGATTGAGGCCACTCAAAGTGGCCTGATCTGACACGTGGGATCCCGCTGTAAGTGCCTGCAGCGGGATCCGAAAACAGCTCATCGCGGGGAGCCGCGATGAGCTGTTTAGTACAGGACGTACTATGCCGTCCTAACGACTTTAAGGCACTTAAAGTCAGGACGGCATAGTACGTCCTAACGTCACGAAGGGGTTAAAGTCACTGGGATTTGGCACCCAAAAACACTATTTCAAAAAATGGCGGCACGCCACTTGTTTAGTAATATATTTCATGAAATAAACTCGCATGTAACAAAAACAAGACATATCTGAAATAAACAATGCCAAATAAAACAAATTAAACCTTTTTATTTTTTGGTGGGAGTGTCCCTTTTAGCGGTTAAATGGGAACAGTTTTTCTTTTTTTCTCTCCCAATATTACATCGGTTACCAGAATAACTTTTTAGAGGGAGCCATGCTTATTGGAGACTTTTAAAGAGCTAGTTATGTGCAGGAAGCAATAAAATATTTTGTTTGCATTATAATACCGTTAATTTTACCTTCTGTGTTTGGATTTTTAAAGTGTGTACGATAGACTGGGATGTCCAGTTGCAGATTAAATAAAAATATAGCTATAATACCTGTCATACAAAGCACAAGGCAAATCAGAATAAATCTTAAATTGGCTGATCTATATTGGAGCTATTGAGTTCTACATAAATTGCAGCAAAACTTGTTGTATTATACTGACTTCTTCGTGAGCCAAAAGCAGGGTGGATTTTATTTAAACCAAGTTTATTTAAATCATGATTAAATCACTAGTGCATAAGACTCATTTAAAATGATTTAAATGTAAAGACACCTTTTTGCTGGTAAATTTTGTTCAATCTTCTTAACCCCTTCGTGACCGATGACGGTCCAGTACCGTCATGCAGGTCCGATTGCGGTATGCATGCTGGCATACCGCGGTCGCGCTACAAACGACATGGCTAAGTGTCTCAATACCGACACTTCAGCCATGTCCATTGAAGCCTCCCTGGAAACATCCGGGCACTGTGACAGCCAATCACAGTGCCCGGATGTTAATAGCTGTCAAAGCAGTCTCCTTGCTCCATGGCGATCGTGGGGCAGGGAGAGACTAAATATAGTGTTTCAACCCTTCCCATGGTCCCCCCAAGCACAACCAGCACCCCCCCCCCCCCCCCACAGGATTTTTTTTAATAAAAATTATTGTGCTTATCCTAACTCTTGGGTTAGGGTTAGAGTTCATCAAAACCCTAATCCTAGAGTTAGAATTAGGGGTTGTACTAACCCTAACCATAGGGTTAAAGTTAGAGTTAAATAAAAATAAAAAAAATGTAAAAAAATTAAATAAATAAAATACATTAAAAAAATTAAAAATAATAATAAATTATATAAAAATAAGAAAGTTGGTTAGCAGTAGATAGGGGCCCGCAGCAGCTGGATATATGATCCATGCAGCCGCAGGATAGCAAGGATAGCAAAAATCTGTGCTTCCTACTATAGACTACATTTCCTATTCTGCTACGGTAGCTTTTGGCTGGCTGAGCATGATGGGAAGTGTAGTCACAAGCATTACATAACAAATACACGTTTTAA
Organism: Pelodytes ibericus; assembly: GCA_036172795.1. NCBI lineage: Eukaryota > Metazoa > Chordata > Amphibia > Anura > Pelodytidae > Pelodytes > Pelodytes ibericus. The sequence continues at coordinate 79,656,956 of CM069857.1, read as the reverse complement.
AACTGCAATGACCGTATCCTAAATTTTGCCCTGTACCTGCCTCATAACCCTAGAAAACCTATACATGTGGGGTATCGCTATACTCAGGGGAAGTAGATGAACATATATTGGGGTTTTGTTTGGTAATAAAATAGAACAACCCCTTTAAATTCATACCTAAGTTTCAAAGTGTGTGAAAATAAAACACACAAAATTTCTACGCCAAAACTTGTCAAAGTTTGGTGGTAAAATGACAGAATGAAAAGTGTCCGAATGCCCTGGGATGTCTACTTTATAAAAATGTGTACATGTGGGGGGTTATTCAGCGATTCATGACCGATATCTGTGTTAGTGTCACTAACGCTAATTTGTTTTAAAATGGTTTTAAAACCGCTATATGCTACTTGTATTTATTAACCTAAAACATGCAAAAAAAACCATATAAACATTGGGTATTTCTAAACTCAGGACCTATAGTCGAATCTATTTAGCAGGTTTTTTCATTAGCTTTTGGAGCTTAGTAAAAGAATTTACAAAGTAAAGTCAGGAAAAGTGGATGTTTTTTTAAATTTTAACCATATTTTACTATTTTTTTCACAATACAATAAATGATATGAACAAAATGTCATGAAGAGAAAGCCCTTCTCGTCCTGAAAAAAACAATATATAATTTGTGTGCGTACAGCAACAGACAAAGAAGAAAATTAAAGCTAAACACAAACCGCTCAGAAGTGTTAAAACAGCCTCGGTCACTAACACACAACATTCCAAAAACAGTCTGGTCATGAAGGGGTTAAATGAATGTTCTATTTTACTTTGTTTTGAAGTTGACTTGGGCGACGACCCAAATTTTTCAGCTTAGTCGGAACCAAATTTTGTCCATTGACGCTTTCGGTTCGGACCAAATTTGTCCAATGTTTTAGTTTCAGATTTCCGTTCGGACATATTATTTTCAGATCACTTTGGTGACCAGAGTGATCTTGAATAAGCATGAAAAAAAGCCATGTGCCAACAGACACTTCTGTTATCTTCTGAGTTTGGCTGCCAAAATGTTCCTGAAACAAGCAGTCTTCCTCCGGATAGAAGTCTATGAGGAGGAATAGGCTTATTTCAGGAGGACCTTGGCTATTACAGAAATAGCCAAAGTCCTCCTGAAATGGCCCAATATTAAATAAAATAGTGAAAAGACTAAAATATATTCAGTTAAAAAAAAAATACTATATTAATGTATGTGTGTACTCCTACTGTTAAGTAGAACAAGAGCAAATATATAATGTTTTCAAATTTTGTAAATACTCATTAAGAGTTTAAATTGACTTTACTAAGAATTGGAACCTCTAAAGTAACTTGGAAAATACGGTTTTCTGTAGAAAGAATGTAGAGTACAAATAACATTTTAATGGCTTCCCCATATGGCAATTGGTTTAAATTTTCATTTTTATATGAAAAAGGAGTAGGTCTGTCTGCATAATTGTTCTTGTAAATTAAAATATTGTTTGTCAAGTCCAAATACCAAAAAAAGACTATGCAATTATTTTATTGATGTACTCCTATATATCAGTTTCACCATTCTTGACCGAATACCAGTAAAGGTTGTTGACATTCCATCTACTGAACTAAAAGGGGAACTTTAGAATCATAAATACACCTATATAAGTAATAGCTTTAGAGCTGGCCATAAAATACAGTGCTAAAAGGTAAGGTTTCTCCAAACATTTTTAAAACTTTCCTATCAAGTTCAGGATTTCACAGCTCCAACGAAGTGTGATACAGGGGGCTTTTAGTACTTATAGATCATATTAAGTCTTCGTTCCACAGTGAATGGCCATCAATAGTTATTTTATTTGCTCTATACAGTATTTGCATTGATTCTTCTGTATTTCATGGGTGCTTAGAGGCTTTAATATATCTTATTAGCGAAAACCTGTAACAACTTTGAATCTATCATTTTTCAAAGGTAGTCCGTAGACTGTTCTTTAATTCAAAGATATGTTATAATCCAGTATATGCTATATAATCTCTGGAAATTTGTGGTCGATCTGTGCGGTAGTTGACCATCCTGACTCAAGTATACCTACAAGACCGAAAGGATTACAGTGCAGAGAGTATGGACAGTTAAAAAGTGCAAAAATAGAATTATAATGTATCAAAGTACACATGAAGTAGTTTGTGATGCAGACAAATATCACCCATGGTCATCTTCCTCAAATTATGCTTTGTATGTAAAACATTTTATTATAATGTGTCACATATCAATGCATTATACATTTTACATTGTTTTTGAGCACTGTTGCACACAAATTTAAAGTAATAAATAAGTCTATCACAAACTATTTTATGTGTACTTTGATACATTATTTCTATTTTTGCACTTTGTGTCCTATCTGCTCTTTAATCCTGTAGCACTTGTTTTTGTGGACACCTTGTTGTATTTATTGTGTGTAATTACACACATTTGTGATTGTCTGTCTGTCTCTTTTTGGTTTGCTCTTCCTCTAGTTTTTTTCTTTTCTTTCTTGTTTTATCAAGTATACCTACGTTTGAGGACGTTCAACTGCACTGCAGATTCTACTCCTTTTTGCATAAAAGGAGTGTCAGTCTCCAGATACAAACCATCTGTGACATTATGGGCCTGCTTCATTGATGCAATATATTGCTTATTACTGGTTTTTAACTTAAAAGTGTATTTTGCATGCTATGGGATTCAATGACATGAGATAAATTAAATTAACTTTGTGTATATTGCAAAGCCCATTAGTAGTTAGACTATCGAAAACATTTTTTCTTCATTGTTTTTTGTAAAACGTTTGTTGTTTTTTTTTTACTTTCTCCTCAACATTTCCCATCTCTTGTAAAAGGTGTATAATGCTTTATGGGTATTGCTGTTTCCAACAGTCCTGTCTATCTCTCTGGCTCTTCTTACTGCATGTCACTGAATTTGGTGGCCCCTGTGACATTATCCATGCAAAATTACAGGGGAACTGTAAATTGATTTATGGAAATAATATAGATTAAAAAGAAATACAATACATATAGGGAGTATTGCAGGGAATTGAGATGGGAATTTGAAACTTGAGACCAAAATATATTTTAAACATTTTCCCATTCAACTGCATTGGAGGGTTTTTCTCTACTACATTAGCCTAAAGTTTTAAATTCTCTGCAATTCTCTCTTTATTGAGTAGATCCTATATCATTCAGTAATACTAGTTGTTACATCCGTTCTATATACCATATAATTTCTGTTCACTTAAATTCTTGACTGGGTATTAGTTAAAATCTTATAACCGTTCCGTATGTAGTGGGGTAAGTTAAGCCATGTAGATTTTTTTAAATATCAGGTTATTGAGAGAATTAAAATGTCTCCACGTAAGGGCAACATATTTGCAACGTTATGTAGAAGGGAAATCTTTTGGATATTAACATTAGACACTATACCCGAAGGGCATTAACACTAATCATGGTGTTCGTACTATTTACATGTATGGGGTAAAGATAGAAGAACAGTGTTCATGCATTTGGAAATTTTGTATATTATATGTATATATCTTGTATTTTTGTATTGTACTTTTTTGTATTTTGTATGTCACATTTGGTCATTATTAGTGTAAAGTATGTGACAAATGTATTGGCTAACTGTGGAATTTACATTACAAGTCTCTAGAAACTTCATAATTTTACATTTGCAACTTTTTGTTTGCGGAAATTCCCACACTGAATTATTTATTGAACGGATTTGGGATCATTTTGACCAAAAAAAAGCCTTTGTTTCAATTTAAAGGGGGTATGTTTTTGATCACAATTGTCAATTTATATCCTCCTTTTTTAGGGTTCGGTAAAATATTGACATACCATAGGGATTCAATCCGGACTTCATTTATATAGTACTGGCGGATACCAGGGGAAATTAAATATTATTGAATTTAATGGAGTCTGTTTTTATCCCCTAAACTCCCTTGTACCTATTATTGCTTGTTTTCTTTTCTTTTAATATTTGCATTTCTACCCACTTTTTATGAATTTTGTATTAAGCACTTTTGTATAATGTAAATTAATCATAAAAACTTGCCTTTTTCGCAGTGACATCACATGCTAAACGGTAATTAACTTGTATCGTTTTCTGCATAGGGTGTTTGTAATGATACTAAATTGCTAACCCTTTAAAGACCATGCGTGTGCTGTCACTCTCTGCAGCCTATGATTAAGTGCCAGCCGGCACAGAACGCGTAAGGTGGATTTTTTTCTGTGTCTTGTGGTATTCTATTCTTGTGCCAGCCACAGTCTGCTCTGCAATAAATAGCACTCGTTGGATATAACTTCTACTGTCTGATTGGTTCACTCCGCATTCAGTTTCTTCAGTTTATTAGAAAAAAAAAAGTTAACTAGATACAGAGGAAAGGAAATACAATACCAGTGGTAAATGAAATCTCGACAGAGTGGGTCTTTGTGTTGTCATGCAGTATGCCAGTGCTGCCATATCTATGTCAAACAATTCTGGTTATATAAATAAATGAGGTTTAGCATTCCCAATACTGGTTTCAATGTGTAATTAACTTCTGGAACATACCTCATATTTTGTAAACTAATATATCACAAGGCATTTTTATCCCTATACAAGTTTGGTGCAAAAACTGAAATTAAAAAACATGGACTTCAAAATTATGAAAGCCATGGTCTTTGTGACATTCCTGAGGACTGGAAATACAATTTTGCTGGCTAGTCACCTTTTTGTGTCTGTTCCCTGTGGTCGATTCTTTACACACTATCCCAACGCAGAACCCAAAGAGGCTTAAATCAGAGAAATACCCTTGATAATCTTTTCAGGCAGACACGTCAAAGAACCCACAGATCTCTTCTCAAAATAATTAAGCTCATGAGATTGCAATGGTGGGATAATTATTGGATTTTTATTCTTGAACATGACAAGGAATGTAAGGATTTTGAAACCATGATAAATTGCTCTGAACTGTCACTGATTTTTAAAGAATAGTCATTTAGCACCTACCTATGTGTATAAATATATGCCTTTTTTTTGTAGCTGTAGTATCTACATTCTATACTACACGTTAACATATGCATATATAAGTTTGTGTGTGTGCATATGTTTTATGTCCACACTATGATCATTCTGAAGTGCTGTGTGTCATGACTAGAGGTATAAAGATAACAACATTTCTATTTCAATGCTTAATTTATGTGTTAACATAGACACACTTGTCTCTCAAAGAGTGCAGCAGACTGTTAATTATCTACATAAGAATATCTGCTAGTAACACATCAATAAGCAGCCTGTTAACTCTCACTTGTTGCTACTCAAATCCATGTAACCTACATATTAAGAGAAACTCTGCTGCAGCATTTAATTGCTTAGTGGATGTACTAGTTGCTAGAGTTCCAGACCCATTTATCCTGTTTTGACACCAAGGAAAAGGTATTCTGTTTGCAACACACAGCAGAATAAATATCCACCTCACTTCTGCACTGCATCCAGCTCTCTTCCACAATTTCAGTCTTCATAAAGTCCTTCAAAACAATCAATTTAATTAACCTGTAGCCACACTCACCTAGCTCCAACTGTCCCCAAACACTACCACCATCTTCCCATTTGCACTCTTCACTCGCCTCATGTGTCTCTCGTGTCCCCCACTCCCACTAGATTGTAAGCTTGCAAGCATGGCTCTCTACCTCATGTATCAGTCTGTTTGTCTTAACATGTAATCCCCCTCTATGCCCTGAACCAAGAGCAACATAAATTGTTGGTGCTATATACATTTTAATGCAATATATTGTAATGTAAGCTTTTTCAATTAACTATAACCTTTTTAACAAAATGTGTGGTTTGCAAGAATCATAATGACCCTGTTATGTTTGTAAAAAAGGACATAATTATTTTTGTGATATTTGTTTTGCTTCTATGTTGCAGATTTGAAGAGAGAAGCCAGTATATGCCACATGCTAAAACATCCACACATTGTCGAACTTCTTGAGACATACAGCTCCGATGGCATGCTCTACATGGTCTTTGAATTGTAAGTGTGCATTTCAAGGAAAAAAATTTCTTGGTCTTTAATGAGTGGCAGATTTAAGAGGAGTAAAATGCTTTTTGAATTTCTTTCTATGAGTTACCTTATTAAAATTGATTTGTTTTGGCACAGCATTTTCTTCTACTTGGAGGGCTAAAATACAACCGATTTGACAGCAGTGCCTTTTGGTTGGTGATCAACTGTACTGCTGTCCCAGGGACCTCTCAATGTGATGTTCCAGTTATCTCCTAAATATGCAACTGAGTTGATTTTGAAATATTGAGCATTTTCTAGCTAGAAGATCAGCAAAATCTTCAAGCAATCAAAAGTTAATATCTTGTAAAAGGTTAATGATGGAAGCAAAGTTCATAAATCATTTTATGTTAATGTAGTAGTTTATTTAAAAAAGAAAAAAAACATGATTTTCGCTTTCATCCCTCTTCAAACCAGGGCTTGACAAGGAAACTTTCATAGTTTTATGTAAAACAATCTCAAACATTAGGAGCCAACAATTTTAGATTTTGGGATCCATGATTTAAAATGTGTATACTTTTGAATAATGTTTTGGTATGGTATCATTCTATTTTTTTTTTTGTCTGGGATTACAGGGATGAAAAAATATAAATTTTCTTCCTCTATTAATTACAAAAATGGTTGGAGCATTTATTGTTGTAAAATAGTGACTAATTATAACTGCTCAATTCTGCAATGTTTATAACAACTGTTCACAATGTAATGTTATGTATATTGTGTCTGTGATTCCATTTGAAACAAATCAGTCTTTATCAACATGTTTCAAGTTCTTCATCTGATTGTGTATTAGAAATGCTTCCAATGTTAAGAGTAAATCTTACTCTGTGTATCTATGTTGATCATTCTTTATCAAAAAGGCATCTTCACTTTACTATAGAAATCTTGCTATTTGGGCAAAGTTTTCAATTCTTTTAAGTCAGTGCTTGAGAAATTTAATTTGATTTTAGGAGTGAGCAAAAAAGAAATAGGAGCCAGACAATCACGCAAACATACACGCAATTCATAAACACACACGCCTACTTCATATATATATATATATATATATATATATATATATATATATATATATATATATACATACATACACACACACACCTACTTTACATATATACATATATACAAACACCTCACACACACCTACTTTGTATATATGTGTATATGTAAAGTAGGTGTGTGTGAGGTGTTTGTATATATGTAAACACCTCACACATACACACCTACTTTACATATACACATATATACAAACACCACACACACACACACACACACACACACACACACACACACACATATATACAAACACCACACACACACACCTACTTTGTATATATGTGTATATGTAAAGTAGGTGTGTGTGAGGTGTTTGTATATGTGTGTATATGTAAACACCTCACACATACACACCTACTTTATATATACAAACACCTCACACATACACATCTACTTTACATATACACATATATACAAACACCACACACACACACCTACTTTACATATACACATATATACAAACACCACACACACACACCTACTTTGTATATATGTGTATATGTAAAGTAGGTGTGTGTGAGGTGTTTGTATATGTGTGTATATGTAAACACCTCACACATACACACCTACTTTATATATACAAACACCTCACACATACACATCTACTTTACATATACATATATATACAAACACCACACACACACACACACACACACACACGCACGCGCGCGTGCGCGCACACACACACACACACACTTTACATATACACATATATGCAAACACCTCACACACACAAACACACACACCTACTCTACATATACACATATATGCAAACACCTCACATTCACACACACCTACTTTACATATACACATATATACAAACACACATACACCTCACACAGTTTTTTCTTGGTTTCTTTCTTAACGTGTCTCCCCCACTACCTGCTGTTTTACCTCACTGCAGGGGAGAGGGACATTCGTGCTGCAGCAGATCTTCATTGATGACACCCGGCACTCAGACACGTGTTGTGCGAGGGGGCGGAGCTTGCAGTCTGGGCCATCTGCATAGACTTTAACCCCTCGCTCTGCGAAAAAATATTTTATAAAAATCGGATGGCAAGGGGACCATGAGGCTAACTGCAACCCAGGCGTCAGGTCTAATTTCCTGGTCGACCTGGCGCCTGGGGTTTGTCAAGCCCTGTTTTAAGGGCAGCATGCCCTTTAAGACTAGTGTTAAGACTTTAACTTGTCCTCTAGGGATATTTTATTTAAAAAAAACAGACGGGGAGCTATATTTTGTAAAACTACAATTTCCTAGATTTCAGATAACATTACACTGAGACAAAATGTCAGTTGGTGGTACACATTAACTATTTTCTCATATTTAGAGGAGACTATGGTGCGTTTCTATTACTGGTCACTAGAGGGCACTGTTGTACTGACTGGAATGTACCAATTGTTAATGTCCCCTTCAGCACTTTCATAATAGCCTGTGTGCTAAATGTTAGATGTGACACACATCATTGATTTTATGGAAAAAAAAACATTCCGAAAGCCTATTGGTTTCCAGGTGACTGACACACAAACGTTAGCTACCCCTTTTAACGTCACAATACAGATTAGTTACTTACATTGGCGTAGTGGACTCAACTGTGTTATTTAAATCTGTGGATTTATATGGGTCTAGATATTGTACTTATAAAACTATATTGCATTAGCCAAGGTTTACCCAATCCCAACCCCCACACACAAGCCAGCTGAAACCTTTGATTTTAGATGACTTTATTATTTTGCCAGTTTAACATATATTTCATTTTGATAGGAGTCTATGAAACAGATATACACAATGTGTCAGATTATAATATATTTGTTCTATAGAAATACCTTTTTGGTTGAAATGTTTTATTTTTTTTATTCTATAATTTAAAGACTATTTTTAAAAAAAATATATATGTAAACACCAGACTAACTTCCTCTTTGTCCTCTTGCTCACAATTTTGATTTACTAATCTGATTCTGTTAAATCTGATTTAATTGTTGTATTATGTAAATGAACCTTATTAGAAGAAGAGCACAAATAATGATTGGGAGATAATTGTGTCTACATTTTATTGTAGTAGCATTGCCTCAGAAATGGGGATAGTGCATTAGTCTTTAAATACTGAATAGTCCAAAGACTATTACCTATGTTGCAATTTGCCACTCAGGCCTTTAATCATGAAAGAGGGGATTGCAAAAAAACATGTCCCGGAAATTGAAATTAAACTTGACGTATATCTTAGTAGATACCCGCGGGTTTACTATCTGCTGTGTCTCACATGTGAGACACAGCAGTTTGCTCAGACTGCTGAATGCGAGGGTCTCTCGCTTCTAGAGCAGCGGGAGACACTAATTTTTTGCATGGGATCAGCAGGGGGTACCTAGTTAAGGTCCCCCCTGCTGATCCTATGCAAAAACGAGGGGGTCTCTATGGAAGCATGCAGCTGTCAGTCAGAGGATAAACTGGCATGTGTTATCAAAAGTACACGCCAGTCGATCCTCACAATAGGAACAACTAACATTTGACTTGTGCTTCTATATTAGAACCACAAAAGAAATATAGAGTGTAGTGTTCCTTTTAAGGCCAATTCTCCTATACTTCAAACTCTGCTCTTTTGGCCTTAATTTATCAGTTGCCTTCATGAATAAGCCCACAGAATTAAGGTATGTTTCTAAAGTAGTTTTTAAAAAAACGTTTTTATTCCCATCTCTGTAGTATGGACGGAGCTGACCTGTGCTTTGAGATTGTGAAGAGAGCAGACGCTGGCTTTGTCTACAGTGAAGCTGTTGCCAGGTATGTAGCATTATCATTTTGATGAACATTTTACTGGCCCTTTCTACACAGAGATATACAATTTAATTTTTGGCTCCTAACATGTTGAAATAGAAAAATATGCAAATTTTATATCATCCGTTTACAGAAGTGTAGCGTAATTCATGACCCTTTTTATTTTTCTTCATTTCATCCTAATTTATGTGATTAGATTACAGAAGCTTCATTTCAGTGCTTCCCAAGTGTTCATTAGCATTCAATGCCTGCTTCTAAAACAGAAATTGCATTTACAGTGCTTGCTTTGGTGGCCAGAAGTAATAGACTAGATTTTTTTTCAACATTTTGTGGTAATTAACCTGGTTTTTCACAAGTTTAGCGCACATGTCCCCTTTCAAGAAGGCATATAGTTAAAAGATGAAAAACTACCAGTTTTAACTTACAGGGGCAAAGGTTTAAATGTAAAATCAGGAAGTATTACTTTACTGAAAGGGTAGTGGATGTATGGAATAACCTTCCAACAGAAATGGTATAGATAAACACAGTGAAGGAGTTAAGCATGCATGGGATAGGCAGTAGGCTATCCTAGATATAAGTTGGGGACAGGGAAAAGTATTCAGAAATTAGACAGACTAGATGGGCCAAATGTATTCCTAACTTCCGACACCATCTATGTTGCGATCACACCCTTTAGCATTGTATTTCCTGCCACAACTATTTATATACGCGACAACTAAAAAGCTAATATGTCTTAGAATTTGAAGGCTAGTATTGGTATTTTTACTGTATTCAAAATACAAATATGTAAACTAGCCTGAGTATTTATTCTTCATATCGTTAAGAGTGTGTCGTATGTAATTTAAGGTGCACAAGCTATTTATATATACATTCACAAGTTAACTATAGTGATGTGCCTTTCCTATTGCCCATCCAATCTGCTTGTAACCCCTTAGAATATATATATATATTTTTTTTTTTAAATATGGCTTGGCTCAAGGCACATATCCCCCTGGGCCAGTTTATAATTGTCTGGGTTGAATGCAATTTTCTCTTTATTTTTTGCAGTCATTACATGCGTCAAATTCTGGAAGCCCTAAGATACTGTCATGACAACAATATAATCCACAGAGATGTAAAGGTAGGGCTGACGTGAAAGAATATTCCTAAATGCCTATATGTCACTAATGGGACCTGTGATTTGTGAAAGCAGATGTGTCTTCAAAATTCCCAACTTTCAGCATGACAGACCTACTGTAAGACCCCTGGCCACCAGTTTTTCTCTTCCCCTTATCTGGTTCTTCATGATCATAGATTATTAAAAACAATGATTATGTCCATGTACAATCAATGCTCATAGACTTAATCAGTGTGCTATCTTTGTGCTGTGTTGAGTAATCCAAATCTAGGACTCTGCATGTCAATTTTACCGAGCAGTGGGCAGCTGGCTAGTACTTTGCATCAGCCATCTTAAAAATTGAAACCTATGTGGCTAGTGGATCTTGTGTGCAGTGAATATCTCGATCTGTTAATAATCTACTTCGTTAATTGCTGCCGCAGTTGCATATGCCACATGTACCATTGAATTTTTATGAGGTTTTTCTGCATTGTATCAGAATTTTTTTTTTTTTTTACCATTTCTGAAATACTTTGCAGAAAAAATACAACATCTATCTATCACAAATAGTTTTTATTTGAAGGGTGATGTCTTATGTTGCAGTCCTCTGACATCTGGAGAACCAGTGTTTAGCAGTCACTTTTCTAGTCTGTGACCTTTGGCTGTATGTATGCTATATGTGTACAATGGTCAAAAAAATCTACAGAGTACAGTATTCCTCCATGGTCTGTAATCAGTTTGTTTTTATTTCTCTAGAACAAGTCTAATTCTTATATGTCCACTTAAAACCCTCCCTCATTTCTGGTCTGTGACCTTCTGTGATTGTAGTGGGTATTGTACAACATTTGAAGAAACAGTTTGTGTATTATTGGACTAGGCTTGTTTTACACCAATGTCTGTTTCTTCAAGGTTCAAAGTCAAATTGAATAGCTTTTATAATTGATGGGTGCATGAACCAACCTTTTTTTGTGTGCCTCTGTTTTATTGTTGTGGACATGTTAAAGTAATTTTTTTTAAAATTGTTAACAACATGGTTAATACTATGTATATGCTCTTAAGTGTGCCCAACTCTGACATAATAATTTTGGTTTCAAGAAGGGAAAGTGCATTTTGCAAAACAATACTTTCTCCTATTTTATTTTTATTTGTTATGGTTTTCTTTTCTAAACAAGTTAAAGGGACAGTCTAGTCCCCAAACTCACTTTGGTGCAAGATGAAGATCGCTGCTTGTATAGTGTACAGTCTTCTATCCCTGTGTGATGTCATGAAGGCATTCTGTATAAATCACATTTTAATGACTCAAGCCCTCCCCAGTGACTACTCAGCATGTTTACTGCAGGTGCAGCAGCACTGATTCTATAGACACTAAGGATATAAACTTTTGTTTTAATTAGTCACTTCCTGTCCTCCTCAAGTTGAGTCTATTGAGTGGCCTATGAGTGACCTTGCTCTTGTACACAGTAGGATCTCTTAACAGTGCAACACATTGTCTGATGACATCACTAGAGAGACAGGATATTCCATTCATTTGAATGGTATTATTCTCATTGGTTCCTGCAGCAAAAAAAAAAAAGGAAATTACATTTACCCAGCTATTGTGGGCAGTTCTTGTTTCTTGCAAACTGCTGTAATTTCACAATTTCTTCTAACTGTAAGTATTTTATATTTTAATCAATGCAAAATGTAAAACATGCATTTGAAAGTACTTTAAAAACACATTAATATGCATTAATATTTGGAAGATGCATTTTGGCCACTAGACATTCCCTTTAATGTGTCTCCCCCCCCTTCCCCTTGTGTTGCTCAATGCATAGGGGGGAGAAGCAATACAGATGCAAAGCACTTTACTATGTATTTTACTTAATGGATCACATTTTAGATGTACCATGTTTTAGTTATGACGCTCTTTTCAACTTCTCTGTCCCATGTGATTGATGATCACAACTTTGGAAGGGGTGGCAAGAGCAGCATATAATGAGAACCTTTTGGACTTCACACTTGACAGGTTTTGTTACCTGTGAATGCTGTGCAGGAGTTGCCCAGTTAAGTTTGTGTAGTCTCTTGGGAAGTTATGGATGATCCACATAGACCAAACAAGCTAATTGTGTGATCCCAGTATGTTGCCACCTGGTGGTGAACCATGGTGCATTCTCATTCTTGCCAACTTTCTCTTTGAAGGCCCCAGGATAAAAAGGGGGTGAAGTTATGTGTCACTGCTTAACTACGCAGATTTAAGCTCCAGGCTACTTAGTGCAGATGCCGGCTGTCTGTAGCTTATTTACTTGCATTTGCAATGTGCGTACGCAGCAGGAATGGTGGGACAGACTCAAATTTGATGGGACAGGACCCAAAAAAACACACAATCCTGGAAGATTCAGGATTGTTGGTAACTCTGTATGCTAACTATGTGGATTGTCGGTTGCTAGAGTGCATCATCGGTAGCATTCGCAACAAATTTCTGTGATTAGTCCTGGTCCAAAATTATCACCTGATGCTTATTCAAATTATGGTGCACTACATTCCATTTAAGAGTGTAGAGTGCCAATTACACAAAGCTTTGCCTTCATAGTAAAGGGCTTGGCATATAGACTTTAATGCCAGACAGACATATTCAGGATCCAGTTTGGTTCATTTTAGGAGCCAGGAAAATTGATCTTTAATAGATAAAACAATCAAAAATTATGAGCTAGCAGTAAGTATTTTTAGGAGCCATGGCTCCCTTGCTCTTGGAATTTGCACTAAATTGGTATAATATTGAGATACTAGACAAATAAGCCCCCCCAAAAAAGGAATTTGTACGATTGGTAGAAACTAAAGTTTTTTCGATTTTTGTAAATTTCAAAGGGATAAAACCGCCAACCTTTTTTATTAAGGTTTCAAAAGTGCAATAGGACCTATTGTACAACAGTTTCCCTTTCATTAATTCATACATTAACAGTAATATTTACAATGTTTTGAATTATTCATAGACAAAATGTTTAATTTACTTTTCAGTTATTGAGTGTGATTTTTTTTTTGATTTTTTTATGATCACAAACGTTAAACACCTGTATACATGAGACTTACTGTATGGGTGTATTTTTATTTAACTTTTTTTTTTTTTTCTCTCTCTCTCTCTCCATAGAATGCATTTTTATCTTGTTTAGGGGTTTCATCTTGGTCTTGCTCTCTGTCCTGCACACTGACCAAACCTAGCCTTACCCAGGCAAGGTATTATTCATAGATTTGTAGCTTACAACCTTTCATAAACATTATCAAACAACTGCTTTGCTATGTAACTGAACAGCACCATGCCCAATGTTACAACTGGCACAGGAGACGCTTTTTGCAGTGAACCTTTTTTTCAACAAATTCATCTGCTAACTTTGCATAATTCTTCAAAATAATGCTTATTTTACATCTCTGATAGCAAATACTTTGTAGACCTAGCTTAAGGGTGTTGACTCCAAGCTCTCTGAGGAATACATTACCCATAATCTTTTGCCAGCCTCTTAACTCACAGAATAATATGGGAGATATATGCCATTAATAGTTGGAGGGCTGAAATTTAACACCCATGATTTAGCAGATCCTACATTATAGTTCTATTAATATCCATTTAACCAGGGCTCGACAAACCCCCGGGCGCCAGGGCGCCATGGCGACCAGGAAATCAGACCTGGCACACGGGTAACGTGAGCCCCGCGTGGTGCCCTCGGCAATGGGATCGTTTTTTTCCCTTTTCTTTTTTGCAGCAGCGTTGCACGAGGGAGCAGAGTGAGTGCACCGGCTGCACAGACTTCCTGCTCCGCCCCCTCGCGCACTGCTTTATAGCTGATCACCTGGGAGCATAGCAGGGAAGCTGCTCTGTGCCACCGGGCTGCAACGGAAACATCCCCCCTTTCCTGCATTGAGGTGTAATGGCAGGGAGGGGGGACATTGATTTTTTCTTAAAAAAAAAACCCAAAAACCTACTGTCTTGTGTATTTGTCTGTCTGGATGTGTTTGTGTGTACATGTGTGTGTGACTGGATGTGTTTGTGTGTGTCTGCTTGATGTGTTTTGTATGTGTATATATGTGTCTGCCTGGATGTGTTTGTGTGTGTGTATATATGTGTCTGCCTGGATGTGTTTGTGTGTGTGTGTGTGTATATATGTGTCTGCCTGGATGTGTTTGTGTGTATATATGTGTCTGCCTGGATGTCTTTGTGTGTGTAAATGTGTCTGGATGGATGTCTTTGTGTGTGTAAATGTGTCTGGATGGATGTCTTTGTGTGTGTGTGTATATGTATATGTATATATATATATATATATATATATATATATATATATATATATATATATATATATATATATATATATATAATATAAAATAAAAAAAATGTGTGTGTGACTGGATTTGTTTGTGTGTGTGTATATATGTGTCTGACTGGACGTGTTTGTGTGTGTGTGTGTGTGTGTGTGTATATATGTGACTGTGTGTGTGTGTTTGTATGTATTTGTAGAAAACCAAGGTGTAACAGGTTTAACACTCAGAAGTGGAGGGTGCAAGGAGAGGACTTTCACCCTAGTGCAATAAAGGATCCTGTATGTATATGGGACAGACTATGTGCCCCGCGTGGTGCCCTCAGCAATGGGATCGTTTTTTTCCCTTTTCTTTTTTGCAGCAGCGGTGCACGAGGGAGCAGAGTGAGTGCACCGGCTGCACAGACTTCCTGCTCCGCCCCCTCGCGCACAGCTTTATAGCTGATCACCTGGGAGCATAGCAGGGAAGCTGCTCTGTGCCACCGGGCTGCAACGGAAACATCCCCCCTTTCCTGCATTGAGGTGTAATGGCAGGGAGGGGGGACATTGATTTTTTCTTAAAAAAAAAAAAACCAAAAACCTACTGTCTTGTGTATGTGTCTGTCTGGATGTGTTTGTGTGTACATGTGTGTGTGACTGGATGTGTTTGTGTGTGTTTCTGCTTGATGTGTTTTGTATGTGTATATATGTGTCTGCCTGGATGTGTTTTGTATGTGTATATATGTGTCTGCCTGGATGTGTTTTGTGTGTGTATATATGTGTCTGCCTGGATGTGTTTGTGTGTGTGTATATATGTGTCTGCCTGGATGTGTTTGTGTGTGTGTATATATGTGTCTGCCTGGATGTGTTTGTGTGTGTGTGTATATATGTGTCTGCCTGGATGTGTTTGTGTGTGTGTGTGTGTGTATATATATGTGTCTGCCTGGATGTGTTTGTGTGTGTGTGTGTGTGTGTATATATGTGTCTGCCTGGATGTGTTTGTGTGTGTGTGTGTGTGTGTGTGTATATATGTGTCTGCCTGGATGTGTTTGTGTGTGTATATATGTGTCTGCCTGGATGTGTTTGTGTGTGTATATATGTGTCTGCCTGGATGTGTTTGTGTGTGTATATATGTGTCTGCCTGGATGTGTTTGTGTGTGTATATATGTGTCTGCCTGGATGTGTTTGTGTGTGTATATATGTGTCTGCCTGGATGTGTTTGTGTGTATATATGTGTCTGCCTGGATGTGTTTGTGTGTGTATATATGTGTCTGCCTGGATGTGTTTGTGTGTACATATGTGTCTGCCTGGATGTGTTTGTGTGTGTAAATGTGTCTGGATGGATGTCTTTGTGTGTGTGTGTGTGTGTGTGTGTGTATGTATATATATATATATATATATATATATATGTGACTGGATTTGTTTGTGTGTGTGTGTGTGTGTATATATATGTGACTGTGTGTGTGTGTTTGTATGTATTTGTAGAAAAACAAGGTGTAACAGGTTTCACACTCAGAAGTGGAGGGTGCAAGGAGAGGACTTTCAACCTAGTGCAATAAAGGATCCTGTATGTATATGTGACAGACTATGTGTCTGTGTGTGACTGCTTGTGTTTGTGTTTATGTGCCGTTGTCTGGCTCCTAGATTTTTTAGCTGGCTCCTAAAACTCATAGAAATTTGTCAAGCCCTGATCTAAACGGATACCTTTCCTTGATTCTTCATTCTGCAAACATTTTAACAAGATTTTTTTTTCTGGGAGGTTATTTTCTGTCAGTTTACCAGGGGCAGGGTGTCTAGAATCCTAATAGGAGTTGGCTAAATTCACTATAGTTAGATTGAAATATAAATCTATGTGAGTAACCTTAACGGTGACCAGACCAAATGTGTTATCCAATGTCTGAAATGGCATTAGATTTTGAAATTTCATTACGTTGCTTTATCATAGCATTTGTTGTTGAACCTTGAGTTGTGTTCCGTTTGTTGGCTGTTGAGTCTAATTGTATGCCTGGGGAGTTGCTAAAAAGGGATTGAATGTTCCTTTTAAAGACCTCATCTAAGCACAAATACACGATTGGGTCAGAACAGCTCCTGAATTCTGCAAGAATTAGTAAAACATTCTTTATCTCCACCAACATGCTTCGCAGATGGCAACTTCTTGCAAGTCCATAGAGGAGGAATTTAGAGAAAAGATATGGTGCAAAGCAGACTACTAATAATCCTATTATGACTGTAATATTTCTTTGTACAATCCCATGAATTAGATACTTTTCTCCTATGCAGCTGTCTGCCTGTAGCTCCTTTATATGTTTGATAAAGAAATAGTAAAATAACAATACAATTATAGTAAATAAACAATAGCACGCAGATACAAAAATGGAGCATATTACAATAGGTTGCTTTCCAATTTCTACATCTTCATTAAAGCAAAGCTTGCCTGAGTTTTCATCCTGTGCAATGAAAGCAAGAAAAACATTTGGACTTAAGATGACGATCCATACACAGATGCACAGGCACTTGGCAAACTTAGGTTTACGGAATGATTTTAGAATTTGCCCAAAGATAAATTTCTCGTATGATGTTTGCGTAGCGTTTGCTGCCTTTTCTTCATGTCTCACGAGTGTGGCATATCGACTGATTGCAATCCAGCAGAATATTGAAATGCTCACACACATGCTGCTCTGAATCAAAATGTTGGATGCATTGACAGCAACACTGCACTTAGTAGAATTGTAATGCCAGTTGTTTGCATTTGCGTAATAAGCAATTTGAAAAGGCATGCCTGTAGACACCATTACGTTGGAGATCGTCAGGTTGATTAAGTAGATATGAGTTGATGTTTTTTTCCTAATGTTTTTTATAAATATCCAGAGTGTGAAAAGATTTCCGCACATACTAAGCACAAACAGCACCGAGTAGATTATAGGGAGACCCACAGTAGACAAACGGCTAGCTTTGAGGCATGATGAGTTATTCCACATGATTTTCAAAGATAGTCTAAAAGTAAAAATAAACCATGGTTGGAATTATCTGATTTCTTAAACTGTAAACGTTCAGCATTGAACAACTTTGTAATTAAAAGAAACCTATAAAATAGTATATAATTGTATTTATTTTTTTTATCTAAAAGGGAGCTTACTGAAACCTATTTACACACAATACACAAATCCGAGCACTCCTAGCTCGTAAAGCTATTGTTTTCATAAAGGCTACTTAAAAGGATAACAAAACTGGAGATGTAGTTGCATTATTAGGCCATTTTATGCTTGGCCCACCACTATGCCAAAGTACTCTCAAGGACCAAAGGCCTTCCTAATGTGCAATAGAGACACACTCCTGCAATGGGACTAAATCTCCAATTTTGTACACACGCACATGCCATAACAGCACTGACATGTAACAAGCCGGCGGAGGCAGTGTTATTCTTTGGGTAATGTTCTTCGGAGAATCCTTGGGTCCTGCCATACATGAAGATGTGACACGTACTACTTATGGATTGTTGCAGGCCATTTCCACCCTTTTAAAGAAACTGTTCTCCCTGATCGAATTGGCCTTTTAAGCAGGATAGTGCGCCTTGCCACAAAGCAAAAGTGGTTCAGGAATGGTTTGAGGGACACAACAAAATGAGATCAAGATATTGATTTTTGGCCTCCAAATTTCCTAGATCTCAATCCAATCAATCATCTGTGGGATGTGCTCTACAAACTATTACGATTCATGGAGGCCCCACATTGCTTCTTACAGGACTTAAAGTATCTGCTCTCTTAGTGTCTTAGTGCCAGAAAGCACAGCACATCTCCAGGGATCTAGTGAAGTCCTTTTTCCACTTTCCTGCCCCACCTGCAGTTTAGAGACCAGTGACTGCTACCTTTCTTTTTCAGCCACACAATCCCTATGCTTCCTTACATTATTTTGGTTGTATCATTTTTTTATTTTTTTTAAATTTGTGTAGAGCTTCACCTGTCCTTGGGATGATGAAAGGAGTCACCCATACTTAGCTGCAGTACATATGTCCCAACAGGTTTGGCTGGGAAAAGGAGTGGCTTTCTAGGATTTGTAGGTAAGGCAGATATGAAGTGGTAACTGCACAATTGGAGGAAGACAGAAAAAAGGCCCCTAGGTTTTCCACCTTTCTTTAAATTTATATAGGCATATATAAAGTGTGTGCACGAAATTTTGACAATACACAGATCAGCTATAACATTATGACCACCAGTCAAATACTGTGCAGCCTCTAAAACAGCACTGACCCATCGTGGTATGAACTCAACTAGATCTCTGAAGGTGTGCTGTGGTATCTGGCCCAATACTTTGACAGCAGGTCTTTTAAGTCCTGTAAATTGCGACATGGGGGCACCATGGAGTGAACTTGTTTGTCCAGCACATCCCACAGATGCTCAACACTTTGACACTTTGAGCTAGTTGTTCTCCTCAGACCATTCCTGAACAATTGTTGTTTTGTGGCATAGGATTTTATCCTACTGAAAGAGGCCAATGCCGTCAGGGAATACAGTTTCCCTAAAAGGGGTGTACATGGTCTGCAACAATGCTTGGGTAGGTGGTAAGTGTCAAAGTATAACATCCACATGAATGGCAGGACCCAAGGTTTCACAGCAGAACATTACCCAAAGCATCGCTGTGCCTCCACCAGCTTGCCACCTGTCAGTGCTCATAATGTTATGGCTGATCAGTTTATATGTAAATAAACTTCTCTTGGGCAGTAATACAGTATGTACACTCTTTCACCCTCTTTGAATTCTATGGTTTTACATATCGGGACATAATCTGTTCCTTAGCAGAACTTTAAATTTGGGAAATGCAACCTCAGATGAACAAGAACATATGACATATTGCACAGTGTTATGACTGAATTCAATATTAAAGCCAATATGGCATTTGCTTGCTATTTAACTAACTCAACCTATAGATACTTTTTATTCTCAAATTTCACAGTGTTTAGGGGGTACAGTCCCTTTTTAAGTTCAAGCACTCTACCTATCCTTCATCTTGCTGCTGATAAAAAGGCAAACAAAAAACAATCCTTAATTAAGCCATTTTTAATTTTGCCAGTTAGGGGGACACATTTTTTGTGGACTCTAAAAGGCTATCAGAATTCTCCTTAAATCAAGAATCTTTTTTGCTATTTTTATCCCTATATGTTCTGCTTTTCTTAAAAAAATAAATAAAAATAATAATAATACACATAAATATATATGTCTGTCTATCCATACCCTTTTTGAAGACATCTATTGTATTTGCTAGCTCCACCTCTCTAGGCAGTGAATTCCCTACCTTTTTATTATTATCCTTACTCTCTGCTCTTCCAGTTTCTGGGGATGACCTCGTGTTCTTTGTACTTTTCTGTAAGGAACAAGTCATTGAAGAGCTCTTTAAATTGGCCTTGCACAAATGTATAGAATGTTCTATTATCTAAGATGCTGTTTTTTCTAGCGCATGTAAATGTGCAAATTTTTTTAAAGTCTCTCCTCATAACCAAGATCTTCTATTCCCCTTATTGCATTTAGTTAACATAGACACCTACAATGTACTTTTATTAGTCCAGAGTTCCCTACCTCAGGGCTTGACAAATTTATTTTATTCTAGGAGCCAGCAAAAATTTTTAGGAGCCAGACAATCACGCAAACATACACGCAATTCATAAACACACACACCAACCCACGTCACATATACACCCCACACACACCAACCCACGTCACATATACACCCCACACACACACCAACCCACGTCACATATACAGCCCACACACACCAACCCTCGTCACATATACAGCCCACACACACCAACCCACGTCACATATACAAACCCCACACACCAACCCACTTCACATATACACACACACACTTCACATATACACCTCCCCCCACACCTCACACATATACCCCCCCTTCACATATACACCTCCCCCCACACTTCACACATATATACCCCCCTTCACATATACACCTCCCCCCACACTTCACATATATACCCCCCCACACTTCACATATATACCCCCCTTCACATATACATCCCTCCCCCCCACTTCACATATACAACTCAAACATACACAAGTTTTTTTTTTTCCCCTTCTTAACTTCTGAGTGCTGGGTTGACAACCCAGCACTTACCCGAAAGAGCCATGAAGATCGGCTGCGGCACGAATGTTTCCCCTCCCTGCTGCCTTACCTCATTGCTGGGGAGGGGGAACATTCGTGCCGCAGCCGATCCTCATGGCTCTTTCGGCTGAACACTAACACACGTGTTGCGCGAGGGGGCGGAGCTTGCTGTCTGTCCCCTCGCGCTGCAAAAGACGGATGGCAGCGGCAAGGGGAACATTAGGGCAACGGCACCCGGGCGCCAGGCTCCATTTCCAGGTCGCCATGGCGACCTGGCGCCCGGGGTTTGTCGAGCCCTGCCCTACCTTATATATAGGATAGCCTTGTGCCTATCCCACTATTGCTTAACCCCTTAGTGACAGAGTGCTATGCTGCATTTGATGTACCTTGAAGACCAGAATTTCATTATTTTTGTCAAATGTTTACTGAACTGTGAATTTCTTTCTTTGCCTTCAGTCCACCCACACAAATTATATATCACTTTTTTTAAAGGACAGACAGGGCTTTCATTTCGTTTCGGATCCGAAGCAGCCTCTGAGAGTAGCTGCAGGCATGTAGTGTTGCGCTAAGGAGTGCAACGCTACATGAAAACGGAGGACGTATATATACGTCATCCGCTTTTTCAGGATGTGTATATATACGTCCATGTGCGTTAACGGGTCCTTCACTGTGTTTACCTCTAGCACTTGCTCTGGAAAGCTATTCCATACATCCATTAGCCTTCTCTTTTAAATCTTTGCCACTCCAATTTAAGACTGTCCTCTTGTGGTAGTTTTTCATCTTTTAAATTTACTCTCCTCCTTTACTGTGTTGATTCCCTTTACGTATTTAAATGTTTCTATCATATGCCCCCTGTTACATCTTTCCTCCAAAAATATACATGTTAGAAAAAAGTGCAAAGGAGGGCTAACTAGCTAATTCCATAGTGTCCTTTTAACTGTATACTCAAGGTGTAAAGAGGCAAGATGATCTCCTCCCTTGATTCAATATCTGCATCAGTAAGCATAGATTCTTCATAGAGGTGTATGTCTTGCTGAATGCCATTTACTATGTTATTCGAATAGAGATATTTGGACTGATTTACAATGTTTGTTCCCCTCAACATACATCATGACTCTTCCATGTAAACGTTATTCTATTTCAAAAGCACAAATTTTATAGAACTGAAAATAATACCATATTTTTAAAATATCCTAATTTACATGATTTAGCTATAGGATATAGTCCTGGTATGATTGTGTTTACTAAGCAGGTCTAAATACAACTATAGCAAAAGCGTTTGTTTGGTATTTTTTCTTTAACGTGATATATTTCACATTTTTACACCAGGGCATGACAAATCTTAGGAATTAATGCCGTTATGCCCCCCCACCCCCCCTCCCCTTTTTTTTAACCTTTTTAAATACTTTGGCTCCTAAAAATAGCTAGTCATTCTCCTGAATTAACCAGTGTGGTTCCTAAAATCTAAATACATTTAGATAACCTGGTTTCTCCCCTTTCTTACCATTTTATAATGAAGAAAATAATGAACCTACCTGATTACACATGCAGCACTTGGTTGCAAATGAAATTGCGGAAGCTACTACTGCAGAGTTTTTGTGTTTTTTTTTCTTCTTCTTTAAAACCAGTTCCTGATTAGGTCCTATACATATAAAACTCTGTTAGAAAATGATTAACCCGTATAGGACCGTGAACATTTTGAGTTCTAATCACACTTTTGAGACTATGTATGACAATACCTCCAATTAGTTTTTTGCCTCTGCAGTATCAGTTTAGAGTCCAGTAATGCATTCTGCAATTTTTTTTCATGAAAACTGGCATGACCTCCATATTTTCAAAAAACATTTTGCTTACTCTGAAATCCCTGTGATGTTTGTTATGTTTATGGCTGACTAACAGTAATACTTGTGTTTAAGGTATTTTTAAGACACTGCAAAGAGTATGGTGCGTTTTATTTATTTATTTTTTATTACTGTTACTCTTTGTGTTTTTTCTTATTTGTGTTCAGCCCATCCTTTTTTCGCTAGTAGTAAAGATACACAGCATTGTATATTTGCTTTCAATAAATAAGTGATAATGCTTATCACTTTTCAATCTATGGATACAGTTTTTTTTTTTTGCTTAATGTGATTTAGGGAAATATATACAAGATAATTAACCTCTAGATTGTAAGCTTGCGAGCAGGACTCACTGCCTCATGGATCAGTATGCTCTGTACCAGTCGCTACATAAATTGTTGGCACAGTATAAATGTTAATATATTCTTCTTAAGAATTGACATTGCTAAACATGTCTGTCTGAATTGAAACTTCCTCTCATATAATTTATTCGTTATCTGGCCTTGTTTGCTTTGGGCCAGTGCTAGATGTGTAGCTTGGATATACTTTACAGCACACCTACTCAGTTGCTATAAAGAGGTTTTAACACCTCCATACTCTTAGAAATATATGGATGGGGGGAATGGGGGGTTGTATGCATTTAATGCAAGATACTTTATGTAATTCTTCAATATGTTGCTATTATAGATTTATGAACACTAATAAGTTTATACAGGTAGTTGTATAAAATGCTTGGCACCAGAAATATTTTGGATAACTAATACATCTAAAGGGTGAAAATGATCAAAGCTTCTCAGCACATGAAATACAGTAGTATCAATGCAAATGGTGTATAGCGAAAATAACTCACTTTTACTTTTTAAGCCATGATATGAGGCATTGCTGGGAACCTGTCGCTGGCATGTCAGGCCTGCACACGTGGCATTGTATTACCCTTTGTGGGCATAGGGGAATGTGAGCATGCATGGAAAGAACAAGGTGTCAGGATGCTGAATAAACCGTTGTTTGCTTGCATTCTGACAGGTGTGTGTGGAATTTGCTACTTGTGGCAAAATCCAAAAATATATTTTGGATGACAAATTTTTGGATAAGGATTACTCAACCTAATGTAAAGTACACATCCATAATTAACAATCCATTATACAACATGGAACCTTTTTGGAGGACATAGAAACAGATGAGAAGCCAGGTACAGTGTACGACTTGGGATGCTGGATTCCAAAACCGGGAAAACATGGCATTAGTGGGTAGATACATGCAAACGCAAGAGACTGAAAATCAGGAAGGTGGGATAATTATCCTAAATCACTCCGACTTTTCATAATCTTGTGCTTTGAGTCTCAGAGATTGATGTCTGGCAGAGCTTTATGCATGCATGGTAGCGCTGAACTTTCCATTCTGCAGTCATACCCCCTGTCAGTCTGCATTGGAACTTATTGGGCAGGCTGTAACCAATGACTATGCTGAGACCCAGGCTCCTTATCCATTTTTGCACCTTAACAGGGCTCGTGGTCACCTGAACATGATTTATACTGTGTGAAAATAAAACATGAATTATACATTGTGTTAGCAGAATTGCAAGCTCATGCATAAGTTAGGACAGAAATATTTTTAATGTATTTTTCGTGTCTTCTGTTTAACATCACCTGTGGATTTGTTTGCAAATTACACATTGTGTGTGATGTCATAAACTAGCATCACCACATACACATTTAACACTTTTCTTTTATCCAAGTATATGCATTTGCTTGCAATTCTGTTAACGCAATTAGTAGAATTGTTTTATTCTCTACATTCACAGTATAAGCAGGTGACTGAGTCCCTTTTAACTATAGAGTTGCAGTGTAGACCCCACTGTATGTTCAAGTAACAATATCGAGGTTGTAAGTACACCATGATATTGTGGCATGCACTAGACAAGATGAAAGCCATGTGCATACCAGGAAGCGGTAAGTAATAGCAAGTTGGACATTTTACTTTACGCATTCAAAAGTGTGACAAAAGACAAACATATGTAATTGCTAAACAGCACAACAAATAAGGATAAAACAAGTGTAAAAAAAATTAAATATGCCTAGAAATCTCTGGGAGTATATTTAATCACAGAACATTACATTGTCAATTATGCTCCCACATGTTTCATATTTCATGTGCCACTCAAACTGGTCCCTGAAATGAATCTTCCAAATGTTAATGCTTATGAAAGTACTTTAAAATGCATATTTTAAATTGCGAAAAAAAATATTGTGAATGAATTTGTGAAATTACAACAGTTTACAAGAAATCGGGGGGACTTCCTTTTTTTTTTTTTTTTTTTTTTGCTGCATGAACCAGTAAGAATCACATCCCATTTGAATGCGATTTCCTGTTTCTCTAGTGAGGTTATCGGATAATGTGTTGCACTGCGTTCAAAAGCATAAGTTAATTCACTTTGTGTCCTAGTCTGATCATATGCAATGCATAGACTGGTGATTGCATTACCGTGATTAGGCATAATACATACTGCAGCAAGTATTTTGGCATACTGTCTCATTGCTCTAGTACTGGGACAGAGAGAATGGAAGTCCTAGTGCCTTGCCTCACTGAACAGGATAACACAATTTGCACAGAATCTTGATATGTACACGGCATATCATCAAAATCTACTTTTGTACACTGTTTAAAAAAAAAAAGCAGGCATACTGCCTGCTGTAGAAATAAACAAAATATGTACACATTTGATAATCCTTTTCCACAAAACCGTAAATCCATTTAAATCTTCGGTCTACAAATCCATCTTCATGCAATCCGTGCTGCTGATCATACAGTAAGTGCAGGCAGACTGGATGCTTGCAGGTTACTACATTCCTAACACTGCTTTGTATTCCACCAGCAGAGGAACAAAACTGAAATGCACAGTGCCTACCGTTAGTGTGGCCGCACCTGTAGTATACATGCAGAGTAACTACTGGGAGAGGGTTTGAGTTCTATATATTAAATATGGGATTTATATAGAATGTTTGCATCAAATGACCTTGTAAAAAAAAAAAAGAAAAAGGCATATGCACTATACAGTCTGTCGTCTTCAACTTGAAACAAAGTAAATTTGGGAACTAGACTGTCCCTTTGACCCCTTCGCGACAAAGGACGTGTCAGGCACGTCCTGGGAGAAACTCCCTTAACGACAAAGGACGTGCCTGGCACGTCCTGCGGTGAATCAAGCGGTTTTCGTGATCAACGCTTTAACGGTGCTGGTCTATTGCCTCGATGTCGAAGCAATAGCCAGCACTGAAATTTCTGCTCTGGGGCACCCACGATCGCCCCACTGAGCGATCGTGGGAGCCATATTGACGGAGCATGCTGCTCTGTCAATATGGCTAAGCCCTCTGCCGCTCTGAGCTTCGGAAGTGAAAGTAACTTCACTTCCGTCGCTCTGAATATGCTACTTGACTGCCCCTAGTGGTAGTTAAGTAGCATAGCAATGGAAAACATGTAAAATAAATATTTCATTAATTAAAAACTGGTTATATAGTTAGATTAGCCTATAGGGTTAAAATTAAATAATTTTTAGCATAATGGATAGGGTTAAAATTAAATTAAAGTTAAAAAATATTAAGGGATATAATAAGGATTAGAGTTGGGGTTAAATTTAGTGTTAGGGTTAAATTTTGGGTTCGGGTTGGGGTCAAAAGGTCAATATAGGAAAAAAACAAAAAGACACTATTTTTGGTTTTTGCACCATAACTCGTAAAATATGGAAACATGCATATTTTTGAACTTGAACAACAACTTTTGAACAACATTTAGAAATTATTTAGATGGGGTCTTTTTTAATGATTGTATTTGTGTAAATTATATTTTAGGTCAAAGTTAGAAAAAGTGTATTTTTATTTTTTTTTTTTTTTACATTTTTCATCATATTTTATGATTTATTTTGTAGTAAATTATAAGGTATGATGAACATAATGGTATCTAATGAAAGCCCTTCTTATGACGATAAAAACAACATATAATTTGTGTGGGTGCTGTATGTGAGAAAGAATAAAATTGCAACTAAACACAAACACTCCAGAAATGTCAAAACAGCCATTGTCACCAAGGGAAAGTCAAGGTGAAAATGTCTCGTCACTAAGGGGTTAAGGTCCCCTCTTGTTTTTGAAAACAAGTGTCTCTCTCTCTGCACTTGCAAATGCTTCATGGCTGCCGTTCAGAGGATAAACGGGCATGCTTCTTAACAAAGTATATGCCAAGTCATCCTCCTACTAGGCAAAACAAAAAGAATATTTTCTGTGTTCAATGTATAGACACTTGCATACAAAAGTTATGTAACTGCCCTTTGAGGTGACTTCAGTCTATACATTGAACGAGGAAAATATTATTTTTGTTTTGCACTTAGACTCCACACAGAGGGAGGTTGTCTGTGTTTGTTTGTTTTTCAGCTGCCGGTGTTTAGTGGACACTCCAATCACCCACCAGTATTTTTGTAAATATACTATACACTTGTTGCCTGGCATATTTGCTTGTCCAACTTCTCACTGTACTAACGTCCTACTAGGGCCACTTGCCCTTCCATATGCTAATAAACCATTTAAAACTTCTCAGGTGCAGAGTCTTTATTTTAATCCACTGGTTTAAAAATAATATTTATAAACATATTGTACAAATAAATAAGAAATCGCGTGTCAATCAGTTTATGGTTAAAGTCAGTATAATGACTTATAGTTAAATGAAATGCCTTCCCATTTAATCAGAATTTCCATTGTGGGGTGGTAATGTATTTTGATGCTAATTGCTAGCTTTACTAGATTAGCAAATAGTGCAGTTACTACAATCCATGTCTTCCATTTGTTGCCTTACTGTGAAGGTAGGTCATTTTTTGTCTTTTTCCTTGGTCCAAAATCCTCTTTTGGCTAACCTTGGGGCTGATGGCACTTCGAGAATGAACACTGTGACTTGATAAGCAAACATTTTCATTTAAGGTATGGCCTTGATGCAGATCTGAAGTATTGCTCTCGCTTTTCCCAGAATCCCGGTTCACCCGGCAGAGCAACCGAAATGCTGTTTTACGGATGCTGCTTGACAGTAGGAAGTACAAAACTGGGTCTAGACAGCTGTTTAGAGCGGAGAAGACTAGCATTATCTCATTAGTTTTGTGGATGATATCTGTCCAGTAACAGGAGGTCCTCTGCAATTGAGATGTAATATAGAAAATTCTGAAAGTGTGATAAGGTACAAAGCATATAGTGAAGATAAAGAGTACAAAAAAAGATTTCTGTGCTGTTCCACTATATTTTCCAGCACTTGGCAGATGAGATCTTTCTTTGGATATTCTTAAAAGGTTCTTGGCAATTTTGACGTAGGACAAAATAAGTGAAAGGAAAACAATCCAGAAGACCAGTACAAGGAAGTAATTAAATACTGCCTGCCATATTGCATCCTTTTTGTCTGTATAGTAGAAACAGCGGTTTTGGTCTGATTGCTCTTTTGTGGACTGAGTGGCTATAAGAAACATGACTGCAACAGTTGCCACTACCCATAAACAGCAGCAAATCTGAATGCTACATTTCCTTCTGGATACTCTGTGCCGATGTAAGGACTTTTTAACTTTTACATAGCGATCTATGCTAATCAAGCCCAGCAGAACTATACTCATATACATGTTCATGTAAAATAAGTTTCCAATCACTTTACAGAAAATTACACCCATATTCCATTGGTGTGAAAGATAGTATGCTATCCGAAACGGAAGGCAAAATATCAAGAGCAGATCTGCGATGGCTGTATTAAGGAGATAAACTTGCACCGAATTCCTTTTGTTGTGAACGCACAGAAAAACATATAAGGCTAGAACATTTCCCACCAGCCCAATAGCAAAAATAATTCCATACAAAACCGCTAAAGCGACATCAAGTGAGCTTTCATCCGTTTGACAATCTGATGTGTTAGATGCTCCTGAACTAAACAACTCAGAAGCTGTGGAAAAGTTATCCATTTGTCCAGATTGATGTGTAAATAGGCGGGTAGAAAAAGTAGTATTCATTTCTCACTTCACCTGCAAAAGGCAACAACATTTAATTATACATGAGCTATAAAAGGCTACCAAATGAGAGGTTAAAATGCAGCCATTAAAGAAAGCTTGACTATTGCGGTTAACCTGGGCTAACAGAAGTATTTTAAATGATCATATCTTGCAGCAGATGTGGGTTTGAAATTAAAATTTAAAACTTGTAAAAATTGAGCCACACAAAGTTAATGCAGTTTTTAACCTATTCATCAGTATCTTTTTTTTAAGCATTTAAAAAAGATTTCCAGCAAAGCTGTACTTCATGCCAATTTTTGGAGGGCACAGATGGCTTGTTGGCCTTATTGGTGTAAACACGTCATGTATCTTTTATAGATACATGCGGGTTTACCATCTGCTGTGTTTCACATTTGAGACACAGTAGTTCCTGGTTGTTGCATGCCGACGTTGTCCGCGCATGCTCAGTCAATCAGAGTGGGGGCTTGCCCCACTCCAACTGTTGAACTGCTAGTACACGAGAAGCCCTAGTTTTTGCATGGGATCTGCAGGGGGGACCTAGTTAGGGTCCCCTCTGCTGACCCCATGCAAAAATGAGGGCCTCTCTCTGTGCTAGCAGAGAGAGTCGGTCGCCAGCCAGAGGATAAACTGACATGTACTATCAAAAGTACCTACCAGTTTATTCTCACACAAGGGACAACTAACATTTCACTTGTGCTTCTATATAAGAAGCACAAGTGAAATATAAAGTTTAATGTTCCTTTAAGAGCTTACCCACCAGCAGTAATATTCACTCCAATATTCACTCTTGAAGACTGCACCAAAACAAAATGACACTATTTAGGAGAACACATTAAACCACCACACTACTGTTAAAATTACCGAGATGATATTTTAAGTGCCTATCAAACACTTTTTTATTTTTTTTTTGAAAAATAGGTTTTTTGTTTTTTCTTTAACCACTTTTGATCTATGTGGTGAGAAGACTTCCTATGGAATTTTTAAAAAAATCTTTAGTAGGCTTAGGACCAAGTATTTTACAGCTATTTAATTATTCTGTCACTGTTCTATTCTTGTATATATTCTCATCTTCCATTCGAAATGGTCCATGTCAGAACAAAATGTTATACACTATACAAATGAACATCAGCGAACCACCCACAATTTATAAATCTGTCTTCATTATTTTAAAAGCAGCTCACTTAAGTAAAAATGTTGGAGATTTAGTCACATATTATGGCCATATCATGCTCAGCCCACCTCTGCACCAAACTTCAGTGGGTCCTAACTATATCTTACTTGCATGGTCTATCTCTCCGCTAATTTAGCTTGCACTTCAATTTATACAATTCCAAATGGACACAACATATGGAACACCTGAGGGTGGGTGGGGTGTTACGCTCCAGAGGGTGGTCAGGCCTCACTGTTTACGTATATTTTTTTTATATACCTGCAAGTATTAACTTAGAAGCCTTTACTGACCCTCTCACTCCGCTGTTTAGCATTTGGCTGATAGAAATGCAATATTTAAAGTTAAAAAACAGCAGACCACATAATGCATACATCTACATTTTTTACCATTTGGTATTAGATCAGCCAGCCAGTTTTTGCTGGCACATATACCGTATTTGCTCGAATATAAGACAAGGTTTTTTTCAGAGCAAATGCTCTGAAAAATCCTCCTCGTCTTACATTCGAGGTCTTCTTATAATCTGACTTCAAATTGAGGTCAGACTATAAGACAGGGATCCAGGTCCCCTGCAGAGCTGCAGGGGACCTGGATCCCCCTCTCTAACAGCAGGGAATGTCTGCGCGATGAGCGCAGACTCCCCTGCTTCCGCCCAGCACGACCGCCGGGGCTTCTATGAAGAAGCCGGGTACTTCCGCTTTCGTCACAGAAGTCCCGGCGATCGTGCCGGGCGGCAGCAGGGGAGGTCTGTGCTCATCGCGCAGACATCCTCTGCTGCCCCACTAGCCACCAGGGTAAATCGGGCAGCTGGGGGATGTCTGCACGATACGTGCAGACATCCTCCATGCTGCCCGACACGGCAGTCTATTATGACGGACCAGCTGGTCCGTCATAATAGACTGCCGTGTCGGGCAGCATGGAGGATGTCTGCACGTATCGTGCAGACATCCCCCGGCTGCCCCCACTAGCCACCAGGGAACAAAACCAGGTAAGGGACGACGGAGAACACAGACAGACAAGGGGGGGGGGGGAGAAAGAGACAAAGGGAGGGGGGAGGACACAGACAAGGGGGGGCACAGAGATAAAAGGGGAGGGGGGATAGAGAGAGACACAAAGGGAGGGGGAGAGGGGAGGACACAGACAGACAGGGGGGGGGGGACACAGACAAGGGGAGGGAGGGGGACAGAGAGAAAAAGGGAGGGGGGATAGATAGAGACAAGTGAGAGAAGTTTTGGGGGGAGAGAGAGACAACCCTGGGGGGGAAAGAGCTGGGGGAGCGGGAGAGAGGCCGCATTGGCACATAAAAGCAAATAAAAACAAGAAATGCATTTGTATAATATAAATTTTTTATTAAATATTAAAAAGCAATTTACATATATAAAAGTTAAACTTTTTTTACTATAGGGTAGTCTTATAATCAGGCTTTTAGTTTTTTTCCCTAAAGGAATGTACAAATTTGGGGGGGGTCGTCTTATAATCAGGGTCGTCTTATAATCGAGCAAATACGGTACATTTTACATACTCCCCGACAGAATGATGACTACATGTGTGTCCAGGCAGAAAACAGTCATGGAAGGAATACCGTAGGAACTACATTGTTTGCTAAATTTTCCCCTGAACACAAATTAGTTTTCTATTCAGCCCTGCAGAATAGATGTTACAAATATTTTGTTTGAGCTGGAGGTTTATAAGTACTGTAAAGCTGCCCTTTTTGCTTCTTCCTGGTTACTTAAAGGTCTATTCAATATTCACCATTCCCTTCCAAAATGGCAAGTAGCCCTTACTCCCAGACACCAGAGAATGCTTACTGGACATGTGCAGAATTGTGCGCATGCGCAGTAGCGGTCCTGGCTTCAAAAGCCAGGATCCAAAATGGGTGACACCCCCTTCCCAGACTCCCCCACCCAGTGTCCTGATTCGGCCGAGGGCAAAGTTGGGTGGTAGGTCTTAAAGACACATGATGTACCAGGTAAGTCATGTGTCATTAAGGGGTTAAGAAGTGACAATTTCTCTTCCACCTTTATAATGGACCTTTGTTATGCTCATTCATAAAATATATATTTTTCTATTGTATATTGGCAGTACTACACGAGGGTTTACTCCCTCTTGGACAAGGTACCCATAGGACTTAAGATAGATCATTAGATCCTCCCCAAAGCCTCCTTTAAGAGCCCCTGTTACCTTCTATTCCCCAGTTCCTTCTTGTCTCTTCACAGGGACAGACCAGGTTACTGGACGTCTCCCCCCCCCCCCCCCCCCCCCTTTGCTTTTTTTTTTTTCTCCCGTAGGTGCGGCACACGGGTTGTTGCCGGGGGGACCTCCACCAGGATCCGATCACTGCCCGTTAGGTAAGCGGAGAGATCCAGCTCTTACCCTCTTCGGGGTTACAGAGTTAAATCTCTTGTGCCGGCTTTGATGTGGGATCTTTTCAGCAGGCTGTAGCCTGCGCACAGCGGTGGAACGCACGCCCGGGTGCATTCCAACTGAGAGCCGCTCACGCTACTGAGCATGCGCTGAACGGATCTCACAAAAAAGCGCCAAATTTGAACTGAAAAAGCTGTACAACTCCTTCTGACAGCATTAGATACTTGTCAGGAAGGAGTATATCGTGTCACCGAGCCCCACACGACGGAGAGGTGTAGTTAAGGTAAGAATAATTTATTTTTATACTTTGCTTACCACTATTTTGATGCAGGATGATTTTTATTTTTAAATCATTTTGTTTCTTTTTGGGGGGGGGGGGCATTATGCAGATGTCTAGTCCTGCTTCTCCAGATAAGAGACAAAGATCACCTTCCTCATCTGAGGGATCATCTATGGAGGTAGAATCCTATGAGACCGATAAGGAAGACTATGATATGGAAGAAGGTTTCCCACAATCCAAATTTAAACAATTTGTTAAAGAAGTTACCTCAATGGTTCAGGATCTGCAAGACATTCCTGGAAAAGTTAAAGGGTTTCCAGTTCTTCCGAGGAATGTGGAGCTAATTAATAGAGAGTGGAATTATCCCACAAAGAGAGCTTTCATTTCTAGGAAAGCCAAACAGCTCTTTAAAACCCAGATTGACGAACAATGGGAAGAAATCCCAAAGGTGGATGTGCAGATTGCGCAACTGGCTAATAATACAACTCTCCCCATAGGTAAAGTGGCTGGGCTGAAAGACCCTATGGAAAGATGGGCAGAAACCTCCTGCAGGAGAATTTACCAGGCAGTGGGTTTCCAATGCAGAGCAAGTCTAACCGGAACATCTGTGGCAAGAGCTCAGAACATATGGCTCCATTCCCTTCAAAGCGTCATGGGAGAAGCCAGCTTATTAGAAACTTCAGACTCTCTAATGAATTTCTACTTGACATGACAGATGAAGTCCTTAAACTGGCTGCCAAAATAATGGGGTTATCGTCTGTTGCCAGAAGAGCCTTGTGGCTAAGAACATGGTCAGCTGACACAGCCTCTAAATCATCGCTGTGCGATTTTACCTTTTGAAGCTTTTTGGGTCCTCATTAGAAGAAATGATCAAACAGATGTCTGATACGAAGAAAGCACTTCCCCAAGGGAGGAGAATGCAATGGCGGAAGATCCTTTCAAACTCCAAAGTGCACATCAAACCTCTGAAAGATTTCGGATTTTTCGTCGCCCCAACCGTGACTTCAAGTTTAATGACGACAAATTCAATAAGTGTGAAAAAAAGAAAATTCTGACAGAGTAGGAGCCAGACTGCTAGCATTCGGGGAAGCTTGGGAGAAAGTTACCACCAATCCATGGGTTTTAAACACTGTCAAGACTTGATATGTAATAAGATTCATCAGTCCTCCTCCTCCTCCTCGTGTCCTCCTTTCCTTTTATCCAACAGAGGTCAGGAATGCTTCACTTCTGGCAGAGACTATTCAACTGCTTCAAAAGGATGTCATAGAACCAGTCCTGCCATCACAACATTACAGGGGCACTTACTCCCTGTTCCGAATGGAAACTATCCTATCAGTCAGCCACATCCTTCAACAGGGAGACGTCATGGCAACCCTCCATCTTAAGGATGCATATCTCCATGTCCCCATGGCTGTCTCAGGTCGGAATTTCCTCAGGTTTGCGGTCAAATCAGGTTCCACAATCCTTCATTTTCAGTTCCGGACTCTACCTTTCGGTCTAGCTTCAGCCCCCCGCATATTCACAAAACTTCTGGCTCCTGTCATGTCCTTTCTCAGAGAAGCAGACCTGTACATGATCCGCTACCTAGACGACTGGCTCCTGAAAGCAGCCTCTCCAGCTGTACTCCTCTCCCACATTCACATGGCCGTTTCATCATTACAAGACCTGGGCTGGATTATAAATTGGAAAACATCCAGTCTGTGTCCAGCAACGAACAACCGTTTTCTGGGTTTCTCAGTGGATTCCAATTCCCTTTCTATTTTCTATCGGACAGCCAGACACAAAAGATCAGGAAAGGGATCTCAGCCCTCCAGGGGAATCCATCATTCTCTGTCAGAAGGGCTAGGAGCATCCTGGGCCTATTAACAGCCGCTATACCTGCAATCCGGTGGGCGAAGGCTCAAATGAGACCCCTCCAGCAAGAAATCTTACGAAACTGGTCTCGCAAAGAAGACGACATGGATTTGATTTTCAGCCTATCTGGAAATTCGGAACCAGTTGTCATGGTGGAAACAACCTCACATCCTAGCACGAGGGTTGTAGTTTCAACCTATTCATTGGACAATTCTCACCACAGATGCCTCTGGGAAAGGGTGGGGAGCCCACCTACACTCCCTATTTCAGCAGGGTTACTGGTCCTCCCACGAAGCCGCACAATTTCAGGGAACTACTTGCAGTGTCCGGGCACTGTTAGCTCTGGCTACAAGGCAAGGATATCAAGGTACAATCAGACAATTGTACTACAGTCGCCTATTTAAACCGCCATAGGGGGTACAAGAAGCCTAACGTTACAGGTTCTGTGTTCCAGAATTATGGACTGGGCTCAACAATATCTTCTGGATATTTCAGCAGCGCATATCAGAGGAAAAGACAATTTGATCACGGACGATCTCAGCAGGGGAAAGTGGACTCAGACCGAATGGTCTCTACACCCCAAAGTTTTTTTACGACCTTACCAAAAAATTTGGCCCGCCCAATATAGATCTTATGGCCACAAAGACAAATGCGAAGGTCAGTTGTTTCGCCTCCCTTCACTCTTCGGATCATCCCTTCTTACTAGACAGCCTGTCGATCCCATGGAAATTCCAACTGGCATACATTTTTCCTCCAGTGGCAATAATTCCTCGAATTCAGCAAAAGATTCGTACAGATCATGCAAGGGTATTGGCGATCCTGCCCTACTGGCCAAATCGAAATTGGTTTTCAGACCTGAAGGCATTATCCCTGGCATATGTAGTTCTACCACCCACAGACCCACTGTTGGAAAATCAGCTTGTTTCACAAAAGACGTTACAGATGTTCCAGTTGACGGCCTGGTTGCTGCAAGGCTAATTCTCGCAGATAATGGGGTAAAACCAGATTTGTTCAATGTCATCCTAAATTCAGTCAGACCATCTTTAAAAATGTATCTCTGATATTGGAGAAAGTTTTTGGAGTGGTCCAAGGTCAGGGGTATTTCTGCTTGGAATTCAGACGTGTCCTCTGTCCTAATTATCCTACACGAGGGTTTCCAGTTCGGATGCAGTGTGTCTACACTCAAAGGCCAGGTATCAGCGCTCAGTCATGTTTTGTTACAGGATCTGGCATCACACGTCCTTCTAAAACGTTTCTTTAAAGCTACACTTCTGAAACGACCTCCAAGAAAGAACCTTTTTCCTACTTGGGACCTGACATTGGTTCTTGATGTATTCTGCTCCCCTCCTTTTGAACCACTGGAAGAAATATCCCTCAAACTCCTTTCTCTAAAAACAGTTTTTCTGGTAGCCATTACCTCTGCTAAGCGTATTGGGGAACTCCAGGCGCTCTCTTCAGCTGAAGAATTTTTATGTTTTCACCAGGATAAAGTAGTCTCATACACCAAACCTTCGATTTTTCTAAAGGTTTTTTGAACAAATTAATTGTTCTTCCTTCATTCTGTCCGAATCCATCAGTCGCAGCTGGGACAAAAATGGCACTGCCTGGATTTAAGAAGAACCCTTAAAATATATCTACGGAAATCCAAGGAATAACGCAAATCTGACCGGCTCTTTGTGAATTTCCAAGGGCAATGTAAAGGGTCAGCAGCCTCGAAATCGACAATTGCCAGGTGGCTCACTGAAACAATCAAAACAACTTATAACTTCAAGAACATGCCGCTGACATTCTTGGGGAAAGCTCACTCCACACGGGGTATGGCAGTTTCCTGGGCAGAAAGGGCTTCAGCTTCACCAGAGGAAATTTGCAGAGCAGCTACCTGGTCATCTTGCAACACCTTCATACATCATTACAGGCTAGACATCTTTTCCTCCTCTGAAGCAGCATTCGGGTGCAAGGTGCTACAAGCTGTTGTCTCCTGATTCCCACCCTTGGTCTATCTTGCTGTGTCCCACATGTAGTACTGCCAATATATATGATAGAAAAATTATGAATGTTACTTACTTAAATTACTTTTTTCGGAGTATATTGGCAGTACTGGTTCCCCACCATATTTTGATATGAATAAATTAAGGTTTTTTTTTTGCAGTAAACCAGTGTCTTGTTATGGAACTGGGGAATATCAGGTAACAGGGGCTCTTATAGGAGGCTTTGGGGAGGATCTAATGATCTATCTTAAGTCCTAATAGGTACCTTGTCCAAGAGGGAGTAAACCCTTATGTAGTACTGCCAATATATTGCATTTGCTCAAATATAAGACGACCCTGATTATAAGACGACCCCCCATACTTTGGATATTCCATTAGAAAAAAACTAAAAGCCTGAATATAAGACTACCCTATAGGAAAAAAGTTAAACTTGTATATATTCACATGTAAAGTGCTTTTTAATAAAAATGATGATATCAAAAAATGCATTTCTTGTTTTTATTTCCTTTTATGTGCCAATGCTGCCTCTCTTTCCCCTCCCCCCAGCATTGTCTCTCTCCTCCCCCCCCCCCCCCCCCCCTTGGTGTGTTGTCTGTCTTTCCTCCCAGCGTTCTCTCTCCCTCCCTTTGTGTGTCTCTCTTTGTCTCCCTCCCCTTGTCTATCTCCCCTTGTCTCTGTCTCTTCCCAGAACCCTCCCCTTGTCTCTGTTCCTCCCCCCCCCCCCCTCCTCTGTTTCTCTCTGCCCACCCTCCCTCTTACCTTGTCGTTCCCTGGTGGCTAATGGGGGCAGCAGAGGGATGACTGCATGATACGTGCAGACACCCCCCTGCTGCCCAAAGGTGGCTAGCAGGTGCAGCCGGAGGATGTCTGCACAATAAGTTTTATGTTGAAGCCGGAACGACCATAGAAGTCCCGGCGGTCGTGCCGGGCGGCAGGAGAGGATGTCTGTGCGCATCGCATAGACATCCCCTGGCTGCTTGAGGGGGGATCCAGGTCCCCTGCAGCTCTGCAGGGGACCTGGATCCCAGTCTTATAATCTGACCTCGATTTGAGGTCAGATTATAAGACGACCTCAAATGTAAGACGAGGGGTCTTTTTCAGAGCATTTGCTCTGAAAAAAACCTTGTCTTATATTCAAGCAAATACTGTACTCAGAAAAAAGTAAAATTCATATTTTTTAGAATGCTGATGGTCTGTTTTTTTTTTTTTTTTTACTTCTGTTTTGTCTCCTTCTCAGAAACTGGTGAAAACACTGGTTTGCATTCTTCAAGGCAACATTTAAAAGCTATATCCAGAAAAAAAAACACTTATCCCTATCTCTAAGTAGTGGAAAAAGATCCTGTGCAAAATCTAGATCTACACATTGCAATTGTAATTTCCACACTGTGCATGTTTGAAATATTTTAAAATGTTGATATTTCATTCCTCCCAGACTACATCCAAATGCTCAGTGGGAGGGTCAGTAAAAACTGGAAGCCTTATTTGTGTGTAAATGAAACCTATTTAGCAAAGAGATTTTTAAAGTGGATACATTTTATCTTTTAATATGCATAACAAATTTAGGTAATTTTCAAGTCTTAGTCCTCCTCTTGACCTTTCCCAAGGTAGTACATAGCTACAGAAAGGATCCAGAAGTGTATTAAACTACACTTGTATGGCTTTTACAGCTTCATCATGAGATTTTGAGATCATGAGATGAGCAAAAGCTTTTAGTTAATTTTAAGATTTACCACATTAACTTAAAGTAAGACTTCTACAATTTTTTTTTATGCTTGTGGTTTGAAAGCTTTTTGAAAAAGGTATATGTTAAACCATATTCTACTTTATTCCATTGCAAGTATTAAAACTATTTTGTTGACGGATATCCGGTTTCAAATTCTGTAAACCATAAGAAAATGCCCTGCATTTGTTAGAATCTGCTTTCTGAGATAAACAATCTTCTTCTTCCACTTTCAGCAATGTTCTGATACTGAACTATGTCTTCGATAAAATTGTTCTGGTTACATAGTTTTTGAAAATCGTTTGGAAGAATAAATATATATTTGATGCAGAATACCTGCATCAAATCACACTGGAAAAAAGCCTGTGCACTATACAAGCCGTAGTCTTCAACATGCACCAAAGTGAGTTTGGGGACTAGACTAACCCTTTAAACAGAACTTTTTTGTGAACGTTGTCCTTTTAAGTTTGTTTTTTTCCCACATATACACACACTTTTATAGTGTTTTATTTTTTTATGCTTTATATATTTGAAATATTACTAACTTGATATGTGGAAGGACATATATACATTTTGGAGCATGCGCTGCATTTGCCTTGTATTAAGCAATGACGCATAATACATATATATATTTATGCATTTATATGGCTTCACACACTGCATTATTCAAATGCATTCAAGTAAGGCAACTGTACACTCAATATATGGCAGTATTAACATCTATGTTCATGGCTCTACACTTTAGACCATGGAAGTAATGGCTCCCCCTTTTTCTTAAGGCAGAATGATGGAAATTTGACTAAGAGGGAGGGCAGCATTAATATATATATATTTATTTATTTATTTTAAAACAAAATAAAAGACCTTATCCCAAATGACTCCCTTTTCCCTATCATCCCTAAAGGCTCATACAGATTGTTGTAGACTTCAGTTCACACAGCAAGCCAAATGGTAGGCTGGACATTATGGCAAGTGCAGTACATAACAACCAGCTTTTCAAGGCTTGGCCAACACTGCCCCCCTAGCTCATCTTCCCTTTATTGGTAACCAATTGTGCCCCCCAGTCGTTGGGGAATAGATTTCCCATGATGTTCAGCTGGTCAGTTAGTTGAATGGCTAGCATGGGAACTGAATATCACTTCAATTGGTTGTAAGCTATTTACCATCACTAGAATCACTAGGAATAAGAAGCAAACTGGGCCTGCTGCGGTTTTAGTCATTATTTGTATCCACTAGCTCGCATATAGGAATATCTTTGCTGTACAATAACAATCCGGGAAGAAAAAGAATGTTATGTTAAAAGAGTTGCAGGAGTGCTTTATGTTCTTGTGACAAATTATGTGTGGCACACAGAAATCTGAACTAAAAATAATTTAAGATGGAAAATACTTAGGTTATGTAGTTTAATGGGGTTTTTTAAAGAGCTGTTATTTTTGTCCCTTTATGTTTCTGAAATCGAAGCACATTTTTAATATATATTCTTTTTTTATCTTCTGATCAATGACCACTGTGCTACGAAGCATGCAGGCTGACCCTGGGCAAAGAAACTCATTATTGTATATAATCTATAGAGAGGACTACCTAGGTCTATGTACAACGAAGTATTAAAAGTGTCAGCACACACCTGCAGTTTTGAGCAGTATTTCTGTTAGAGTCCCCTTTAATTCTTAACTTCAAGAACCTATAATATTTCTAAAATTTGATTTAAGGCTGTATAAATTAAACTCTTATGGGTGAGCCAAGATTCAAGTCACCCAAACAGAAAATTCTATGGATGTGGTGCAGTATAGTTAATAGAACGTAGCCTCTAGTGCAGGGGTCTCCAAACTTCAGTGTGCCAGCTGCTGCAGGACTGCATCTCCCACAATGCTCTATCAGCTAAGAATTTGGCAAAGGAGTATGGGAAATAATGTCCTGAAACAGTTCGAGGGTTGCAGTTTGGAGACCCCTGCTGTAGTGCAAGATAATTGGCTGGAAACTGATGTGCAAACTACATCACACAAGGCTTATTTTAATTTAGGTAAAGACAAACCTCAGTGCTTTAAAAAAAAAAAAAAAAAAACGAATTATGTAAGTGAAAACAATTCCTAATAGAATCCAGTATAGGAACATCTTGTTTAGAGTAAAAATATCACTGACAGTACTATTAATATGGTTAATTGGTTGTTTTAATTACTCTTCCAGTGCCCCAAAAATCTGTTTGAGTAAGTTGGCGGTTCGGTGTAATCGGGGAGAGGCTGTTGTGTAAATGTGTTTGCATATATTTATAGATATAGAGGATATGCAACACATGTATATCTAAATTATTAGTTAAATACATAATTTAGTTCTAAGTTAACTAAACCATATTGAGTCATGTTATACCAGTTATTAAAGAAGATAAAGTATTGACTTACCTTTTTTTTATTATTTGTGCTGAAGTGCCCTGCGTCTTTATTGTGACACCAACTGAAAATGTTCTTTCAAAATGTTGTGGGGAGAACTTCCTTTTTTATGTGACTTCAAAAAAAGTCCTGTTCTAGATGGACCAGTAAATATGGTCACTGACGAGCTTTGTAATTACCAAATATACCAGAGTATAACACTGCGTGTTTGAAAATCTTTTGGAATGATTCTTTGTTTATTCTAAACATGCTTATTCACGTGACACTAATCATTCATTTTAAAGGCAGTGTGTATCATTTATAAATGGCTATGTTTAATCTGCAGCACACTAATATTTCCTTTTTAGCTCTTCTTCCTTTCCTAACATTACTGTGACT
Organism: Pelodytes ibericus; assembly: GCA_036172795.1. Taxonomy (NCBI): domain Eukaryota; kingdom Metazoa; phylum Chordata; class Amphibia; order Anura; family Pelodytidae; genus Pelodytes; species Pelodytes ibericus. The sequence continues at coordinate 79,615,639 of CM069857.1, read as the reverse complement.
GAAGGCAGAACATAGAGAGCAGAGCATTTCAGTGAGTTGGTGACATAGCAGTAGCCTGCAGTTGTGCATGCACATCTGAGTGCCAATAAGTATGCCAGCCAACCACATGTATGGGTTGTGATGGCACGCTACTTGTACATGCGCTGACAAATCAATAGTATGGTTTGTGATGCTGGTGTGTTTTAATGGGTTTATTTTTTTATTTCATACCAAACGCAAACAGTATAGTAGATGATTATGTATGTCAGGGCTCGACAAACCCTGGTATCGCCAGCCCTGCGTGGTGTCCTCGGCAATGGGATCGGTTTTTCTTCTCTTGATTCCAGCAGCGGTGCGCGAGTGAGCAGAGTGAGTGCACCGGCTGCACAGACTTCCTGCTCCGCCCCCTCGCTCACCGCGTTATAGTGTTGATCACCTAGGAGGATAGCAGGGAAGCTGCTCTGTGCCACCGGGCTGCAACGGAATATTGGATGTGCTTTGTGTGTATATTTGTGTCTGACTGGATGTGTTTTGTGTGTATATATGTGTTTGGATGTGTTTTGTGTGTATATATGTGTTTGACTGGATGTGTTTTGTGTGTATATATGTGTTTGACTGGATGTGTTTTGTGTGTATATATGTGTTTGACTGGATGTGTTTTGTGTGTATATATGTGTTTGACTGGATGTGTTTTGTGTGTATATATGTGACTGACTGGATGTGTGTGTGTATATCAGGGCTCGATATACACACCGATGGCACAGACTCCCAGCTCCCCCCCCTCGCTCAACGCATTTCTGAGTGCCAGATGTCGTCACGTGACATCCTGGCACTCAGCACGCCGACCAACGGAGATCAGCAGCAGCATGAATGTCCCCCTCCCCTGCAGTGAGGTAAAGCAGCAGGGAGGGGGACACATCAAGAAGAAACCCCCAAGAAAAGACTGTGTGAGGTGGGTGTGTGTGTGTGTATGTATTGTAAAGTAGGTGTGTGTGTGAGGTGTTTGTATATATGTGTATATGTAAAGTAGGTGTGTGTGAGGGGTTTGTATATATGTGTATATGTAAAGTAGGTGTGTGTGTGAGGTGTTTGTATATATGTGTATATGTAACGTAGGTGTGTGTGTGTGAGGTGTTTGTATATATGTGTATATGTAAAGTAGGTGTGTGTGTGTGAGGTGTTTGTATATATGTGTATATGTAAAGTAGGTGTGTGTGAGGGGTTTGTATATATGTGTATATGTAAAGTAGGTGTGTGTGAGGGGTTTGTATATATGTGTATATGTAAAGTAGATGTGTGTGAGGGGTTTGTATATATGTGTATATGTACAGTAGGTGTATGTGAGGTGTTTGTATATATGGGTATATGTAAAGTAGGTGTGTTTGTATATATGTGAAGTAGGCGTGTGTGTTTATGTTTGCGTGATTGTCTGGCTCCTAAAATCAAATAAAATTTGTCAAGCCCTTGTGTATGTGTATGTATATATATATATATATATATATATATATATAAGACTTACTGGATGTGTGTGTGTGTGTGTATGTATGTAGAAAAACAGGGTGTAACATGTTTCGCACTCAGAAGTGGAGGGTGCACGGAGAGGACTTTCACCCTAGTCCTTCAAATCAGAATAAAGGATGCTTTATTCTGTATGTATATGTGACAGGCTATGTGTCTGTGTGTTTGTGTTCATGTGCCGATGTCTGGCTCCTAGATTTTTTAACTGGCTCCTAAAACTCAGATCAATTTGTCAAGCCCGGATGTATGTGATAGAAGTGGTGACAATAACAACTAACTTTTCCCTGTAGCAAATGGTACCAAAAGATTAATTCTCTATTGTGGAAAGACCTGAAATTATTATAAGACTAATTATATTAGAAGGAAGGAGGCAGAAATAAGGTTATCATACCACGATTGAACCGGCAATGAGGTTTTGCAGGTTAGGAATATTGTCAACTACTATATAGTGGTTTTATGTAGTGGGGAACCTGTTAGGCTTTGGCCTGTTCTTTTTCCACAACTCAATTGGCACAATGTATTGTTTTGTTTTGTTTTTTGTTTGTTTTTTTTTCTTTCTTTCATGCTTTGAGTTCGTATTAAACAAAGATTCCTGAAATCATAAACAAAAATGCCCTAACTTTTTTTTATTTTATTTTTTTTATTCATGAATTTGTTTTAATAATGAAAATAATTTCTCCAACTTTAAGCAAAGTCTAAAGGATTGCAATATTTTTTTAGCGCTTTGTAGACATCACATTTTATAAAATTAGTACTTGATGAATATGGCTTTTATTACAGAAAACCTGTGCTTAGATCTATATGTCTTTCACTCCATGAGAAACCATTGAATTACTCACTGTAAATAGAAGTCTATACTGCAAGCTCTCTTTGATACCATCAGTGAATGAATTGATCCATCCACCTATACACAGTAACACATTTTTTAAAATACTTTATTTGCCTGAATATAAGATGATCCTCCAAACTTTGTATATCCATTTAGGAAAAAAAGAGTCTGAATATAAGAGTACCCTAAAACAAAACTTGTAAATATTCACATGTAAACTTTTTTTAAGAATTGTATTAAATATGATAGAAAAAAATGCATTTCTTGTTTTTATATCTTTATATTTTCCAATCTGCCCTCCCCCCCCCCCCCCCCACCTTAGCCAATGCATCCCCCCACAGCCATCTGCCCCCCAGACTTTGCCAATGTGCTTCCTCATCCCCATCCTTCACCAATGCTGCTCCCTCCCCAGACTTGGTTCCAGTATCCCTTGTGGCTATGGGGGGGAGGGGGGGGGGGAGAGGAGAGGTCAGCCAGTGGATGTCTGCGCGATACTTCAGTCTTCTATGACTGACAACCAGAAGATCACGTGATGGCGAGGACATCACGCAGACATCCACTGGCTGCTTGCGAGGGGAATCCAGGACCCCTGTAGCTCTGCGGCGGACCTGGATCCCAGTCTCATAGTCAGACCTCTATTTTGAAGTCTGATTATATGACTGAGCTCAGATGTAAGACAATGGGTATTTTTCAGAGCATTTGCTCTGGAAAAAAACTTGACTTCTATTCAAGCACATGCAGAATACAAGTCATAAACTAAGATCTTATTTAAGTAAATACCTAATGGATGAGATCTAGATACATTGAAAGTCCTTTATTGAATTCTTCACAATTTTATGAAATCTGAGACCCTAAGTTGCTTCAAAGTTTATATTACACAAAGCTGTTGCTTGAAGCTGAACAGGATTAACAAATCATGACACTGGGTGTTATTTATAAAAGTCAATCCTGGGGCAAAATTCTAAAGGTGGTCTGAACTGCAGGAATATTCTATTGGTTCCATGCGACTGGATCACTTTTAAAACTTTGTTTCAGAATGGACTCTTTTAAATAACCCGATTTTAATAATTTTTTTTTTTTTTTTTTTTTTTTTTTTTACTATGCATTTTATATACATTTACAAGCAAATAATTCTGGAATGCCAGCTAGATTTATTATTTAACATGTGCATTTTTTCAATTCCTAATGTTTGTAATTCCTTTTATTCTTCTCTTTCTTTTAGCCACACTGTGTACTCCTTGCTTCAAAAGAAAACTCTGCACCAGTTAAGCTTGGAGGTTTTGGGGTTGCGATACAGTTAGGGGAGTCTGGATTAGTAGCTGGAGGTAAGCTATATCTGTAAATGGTTTCTCTTTTGTGCTACTTATTTAGCGATCCAGAGAAAAATGTAAAAAAAAAAAAAAAACTGTGAACCTTTATGAAAGTTTTCTAATGTATGCTGTAGCAATATGTTTACAATTCTTAGCCACACTTTAAAGGGAAGTTATAAAGGTATATCCTTTCACAGAATTGCAACACATTTAATGTGGCGTAATATCTGGTAAGCAGACATATACTATTTAAAGATATATTGATTGATTAGGTGTGCAGATATATAGTTGTCCATTTTAGAATCTTCTCTTTTAAGCTTTTTTCCAATTTGTAATCGGCAAAGTTTAAGCTTTGACAAATTCCCCTATGCTTTCAAAGGAGCTCAGATTTATCAAAAGACCTCTATGATAAAACTGCATAACCAAATCTTAATATACAGTCTAATTAACATAAATCCAAACTTAAAGCCAGCATTAAAGTGATTCTGTCCATTTAAACATTGCTTATACGGTGACTGTAGAGAATAAAACATTATGAATAATGATCTATACATTGTGTTAGCAGAATTGCCAACAAATGCATAACATAGAAAATGTTTCAAAAGTGTCTGGGGCATCTCCTGCTTATGGTATCACCTGTGGCTTGATATGTAAATGACACATTTTCCACAGAAAATTGGTTCATTTGCATATCAAGAGGCATGTGATGTAATAAACAGGAGACCCCAGAGACGCTTTTTAAACATATTTTGCTTATGTATTTGCTTACAATTCTGCTAACACGATGTATAGATCATTTTCTACTCTCTACATTCACAGTCTAAGCACTGTTTAGGTGTCTCTATAAATAATCAAGATAATTTGGTTTTCCAAGAAAAAAGTTATTTTGAAATGCATGCAAACCTGGTGTTGGCTAGACTGAGTCTGTTGACTTGCTGCACACATAAGTAGAGGGAAAATTCAGGGAATATCGTTTCTTGTTGTACACCTACGCCTACGGTTAATTATTTTATGTAATTAATACATTTATTTTCCATCCAATTTAATGTTTTCGGAGCAGTCATCGCACACAGCTATAAAATTGGCAACATCCTAAAAATCTGGCATGGTGGCTCACAGAACCCCATACTTTTGGTTTGTTTTTCCTGTGAAATTGAAAACCTTCTGACCGTGCCAACAAATAAAGACAAACACAGAGAATGTTTTACAGAAGATATATATTTATCAATTTTTTCATTTCTTTTCTTTCTCAGATTATATTTATATATATAAATCATTTTTTTTTTTTTTTTTTAAATAATATGGATGCTAATGGAAAAACTACAAGAAAGCCAGAATGCACACTCTAAAATTTATTTGAGAAAACATTTTTTATTCTTTATATTCAACTAAGTATAATAATTAGTAATGATGGGTTCAAACAGGGGGAAAAGATGGAAAGGGTGAAAGAAAAGAGAAATATAAGATTAAAATGAATAAAAGGCTGTTTAAGCAAACGGAAAAGGACCCAGATCTGTATTTTTTATAATCATTTGCCTATCTGCCTTATTTCTTTTTTGATTTTGTAATTTTGCTTGCACCTCTTGCTTCTGCAGGCAGGTTATTTGTGCCACATAATTTTCTACAAAGTTGTAACATAACATGGTTGTTTTTAAATATTTTCATTTGTTTCTTTTTCTATGCTGACCAAATACTGTATACGAATTCCTTTTGAACTAAAAAAACGACAATGGAAAGGAATATACTTTAGGAACATTCAAAATAAAAGTTCAAGGAGTTTTCCTAGACTACACTTTCCTACATTGTATAATTCACAATACAATGCACTATTTTAGAGGGGGTAAAGGCAAAATATATTTTCTTAAGTGGAAGACTATTTTATGATGAGTAAAAATTGTATTTAATAAATCTTAAACGTTCATTGGGAATTCTCTACCCAATACTTTTTAAACTGATAGAAAGTGTTTACATAAAAAGCTATATTTTGTGAAGGGTAAATGGGAGCAAAAAAAACATTTACCTATAATGTGGCCATTTATTAAGAAAATATATATTTTAATTTTTTTGTCTAACTAAAATAAAAAAAATGAAAAAAAGATAGCTGCAATTTCCTGCAAGTGTAATCCTTTTTATTCCTTAAAGTAAACATAATGCAGGATAGGTGTCTTTTATGTTTGGTTTTTGTTATTTTAAAAACTTTCATTTTCAGTGCCAAGTAGGTTATAAAACGATTATGTTTACAATTTTAAAACATAGGGGTATTCCACCTTCACTGCATTTACAATTTCCTGTTTTGCAATATTGATTAGATTTCTATCAAATCCGCTTCCATGGAGAAATACAGTCCTTATCATATATATCTATAAAAATCTAACATGGTGAAAAAATATGCACATATCTAACATAAATACCAATAATTTAATTATGACTTTATTTTGTACATATCTATAGATTCTTGTCGAACTGTTATTGTCATGACAGTACATTATAATTTATTATTTTTTTCCAGGTCGTGTAGGAACACCGCACTTTATGGCTCCAGAGGTGGTAAAACGAGAACCCTACGGGAAGCCAGTAGATGTCTGGGGATGTGGAGTTATTCTTTTTATCTTGTTAAGTGGTTGTTTACCTTTTTATGGCACAAAGGAACGGTTGTTTGAAGGCATCATTAAAGGAAAATACAAGGCAAGTATCCACAGATCTATGATTAACAATTAAATTTGATCCCATCTGGAGTATTTTTCACTTATAGTAACTGTGATAAGTAGGATATGAAATGCATTTATAACCTAGGGTAAAAGGAAGGTGAATGAGTGAGTGTGTGTATATACACATTCATTCACCTTCCTTTTACCCTAGCTTATAAATGCATTTCATATCCTACTTATCACAATTTTAAACTGTACCGGTCATGTAAAAATGTTTTGGTGTAACCTTAAAGCGAGTAAATGTTTGCCTATAGATTTGTGCTCACCAAATTTCCAGCAACCTAGTGTTTTATAGCCGTCTGTGCCTTTTTTGGCCTCCAATGCTGAAATCTTTATTTATCAATATAGCATATGCTGTCCCACAGGAGGTACGCTTACAAGATTATCCTGTGTGTTCTTGAATGACCCCTATACAAGTGGTTCTATTGTGAAACCACATTTGTTATTACCTGGACTTGTTCCGGAAGCCCTTGAATGGCATACATCCACAATTCGAAGTTGGAGAACACAGATGCAAATGGCCTCAGCTGGAGGTTGCTTACGCCTACCAGTAAGATTCCTTCTACTCATGATCTATAGAGTTAATTATTCAACTGTATGGGACCCCACATCTCATTAATACTATAGATCATTAAATCTTTTAGATGGTGTTTAACAGTTGTGGTGCAATAATGTTTTTCAAAATGTCATAGGACATGAATATTCAATAAAATATCCACTTCAGAAAGTCTTCTTTCTCTTTAGACTGAGACTTGGTTTCTACTGGGGGGAAAAAAATGAAACTAGTATTTTTCTGTGTAGAATCACATCTATTCATTAATATTATACTAATGAATATTCAGGTTACTTTAAATTAAATGTCCATTTTAATGCTCAAATATTTCTTCAGATGAATCCTAGACAGTGGAGCCATATATCTGAAAGTGCCAAAGACCTGGTGCGACGTATGCTTATGCTGGACCCCGCTGAGAGAATAACCGTATATGAGTCTCTGAATCATCCCTGGCTGAAGGTAAAATTCAGCAGCAGAGTATGTGTGAAGCAAGAGCAAATTATTTTTATGTTAACTATTCTACTTGTTTTTGAAATAGAAATAAATATGGAGTTTGTTTTTCTTTTGGTACTTGGATTTTAGTTTATCAGCAATGGTAAGTTTTGTTTTTTAAGCTGGTAACATTAAATTACTGACTTTTTAATCAATTCTATGAGAAGCTGTACAATCTTAAGGTACCGATTCCAGAGGACACTATTTCTGGCAACTTGGATCAAGCCAAACTCCCTCAAATTTCACAGACCCAGAGAGAATCGTTAAATAGACCGATCTCTAAAGCTGCGGTAGATAAGGTGATTGCCACTTTGGTTAAATGTAAGACCCCTGGACTGGATGGTTTTAGTAATCTTTTCTATAAATCTAATAAGTCCATAGTATCAGAACAATTAGTAAAGACTTTTAATGCTGCAGTCACGGTCCGTACTTTTCCGGAGGAGATGAACCGAGCAAATGTTCTGCCTATACTGAAGCAAGATAAGAATCCAGAAGATGTTACCAGTTACCGCCCAATATAATTAATTAATGTTGATGTTAAACTCTTCTCAACTATTCTGGCATCCAGGCGTAAGATCATCATAGAAACTATAATCCATCCTGATCAGTTCGGCTTTGTGCCCGGAAGATCTGCAGAAACAACTTGTTTAATAATTGATATATTGGATACAGCCGATAAGCAAGGAACACCCCATTATTGATGTTAGTGGTAGATGACAAGAAGGCTTTTGTTGGTTAATAAAATGGAAAGGTGGACAGCGCTCAATATAAATACACAAATAATGAACTAACACAAATAGTGTAGAAAAATACAAATAATTTTAATGTACAGAAGAAATTATAATAATTAGAAAATTAATACATATATCAGACAGAAACATTGCCAATAAAATATCAATTAAAAAAAAAAAATATGGCTCAGGATATAGTGTTCAGTAAGGGCTAGAATAGGAACTTAATGCCCAGGAACAAAGCATAAAAAACAGTAACAATAAGTATTAAAAAATACAAATAAGTGAAATAAAATGCACAAATATCTACCTTGTAACAGACTTAAGTAATAAACCCCGGCCGGGAGAATATAAAGAGGCTGTAAAGTGCAACGCGTTTCGGAGAGGTCATTTCTCAAGCAGGAATAATAGTCTCCTCCAAAAAAGTCTGTTTAAGGAATCCCCTTAAATAGGGCGGAAAAAACCTGCAACAGGGATAATGGATTGTGCACCTGAAACTAATTGCTTAGATTGGAAGCCATGTTAAGGGAGAAGCTAACGTGTCAACGTACGTAACCACAAAAAAACAGCTGATTGTATAGCCGGTAAAGCGAACAGCTGGTGTGTGTCACGGAGGGGGAACCGCCCCCAAGACACGCCTCCACCCAAATCATTAACTGAACAAAGGGAAAACACTCCCCAACATGGGCCTGTCACCTGGGACTTCCTGTCAGGAAGAGGAATTTTGATACAGGCTAGTATGGAAAGGGATTTGAGTAGATCCTTCCTAAATTCACCCCCAAACTTTCGTATGTGGGATTTGTGGCTCAGTAAAATGGAGGGCCCACCATAAAACTACCTGCTAAGTTGACAATGATCCATCTTGTGGGCTATCCTCCTCTTTCCGTGGTAGCTCTCCCCCCTTGCTTGTTACGACACTTATGGCTATGGTATTGTTAGTCGTCTTATGATGTTGATTTGCCATTTGTATCTGTTTTTGAAATCTGTATCTATTTAATAGTCTTTTATACGTATGATTCTGTATTTTATGTTTTTGTGTATCACTCGATCTTCACTCAAGCTTTTCAAGGCGTTTGCCTGTTTATTTCTCTATTTTTGATGCATAAAATATATGTACTTCTGAGAAAACAATAAATATAATAAAAAAAAAACACAACTGTACTCATGCTTTGCACATGAAATATTAAATGTAATGGTTATGAATAGTTAAAATACTAACCTAGCCATGTCCCATTAGCATACCCAGTGCTGCTTTCTGCCTTGGGAAGGAGCCGCCATTATTCTAAACGGTAGAATCCACACTAATTATACCAAAGGGAGATGGAGAACCACAAGCTGTTGCTGGGCATTGTGCTATTGGCATGTACACAGTGCTGTATGAGACCTTGGCTTGCCGTGTGAACGGAGCACAGCATGAGTGGGACTGTATATCCTAAATATTGTTTTTACTATGAATGTAGAGAATACAAAATTATAGAACATGATCTATGCATTGCGTTTGCAAAACTGCAAGCAAATGCTAAATTGGGAGAAAAGTTGTGGGTTTTTTTTAATCTGTGGAGACTCCTGTTTATGAAATCACATGTGGCTTGATATGCAAATGATTTGGTTTTCAATGGGAAATGTATCATTTGCATATCAAATCACAGATGAGGTCATAAGCAGGAGACTCCACAGACACATTTAAAACCCATGTTTCTCATAATTCATGCATTTGCTTCCAATTCAACTAATACAATGTCATTTTATTTTCAAAACCTTTTTTTTTTTTCTTTCAAAAAAAATATTGCATAACTACCTACTGTCTTGTACAAAAGACTGGTTACTTTACTGTTGGGGTTTACTAGCTTCAGTTGTTTTGGGTGTTTTTGTAGCCCAAATAGTGTTGCATATATTAATATACACACATAAACAACTAATGTGAATTATGAGGAAATAATAAACCTCAAAGTTCTGCACTCATCTTTAAAAAAAAACAAAATAAAGCAAAACGGTAGATGACAGATGAAAGCAACAGTAATAGAACGCCAAATCCCACAATCACCGCATGGGGTGTGCGCAGTGCCCGGTGGGGTACATTTTGGTGCTGCATGATGCCTCGACATCGAGGCATCATAGCAACACCAGCAAAGCATACAATTTTTTTGCATTGTCACACATATCATGCATACGATCACCTCATCAGTGATCATATGCATGGGGGTACACTTAAAATGTACTTCGGGGTCTGCCTTGGAACCTGAGGCAGCCTCTAACACCAGCTGCTGGTTGTAGCATTGTTGGCGGTATATAAATAAATGTTAATGTTAACCATAATGGTTGTATGATAAAGTGTACTGATAAAAGAAATGGGCCAAGTTAAATGAAACTGTAGCACAGTATGTGTTTTGAAGAAAATCTAATTAATTTATACAAGTCAAAGCAGAAATGTTTTCTCTGCAGACAAAAAAAACCGCGTTAAAAGTAGTAGATAAATCAATCAATGTATCTCTTGGCCATGTGTGCATTGATTGCACAAGCACTATGGAATGTTCCAGAACATGTTTGTTCCTTTGCTCAGCATTTCATTTGTTATACTGTGCATTTTTAAAAATAGCTAGAGACAACATCTGTTTTTATTTCATAATAGCACTTTTTTGTCTTTAACATGTATTGTTCCTTTTTTTTGTTTTTGTTTTGCAGTGACCTATTTTGGGCCCATTCATTGTAACAAACCTGCAATCTATGCATTTGCTTTTTATGCAGTCAGACCTCTTTTTAATCTAAATCAAATTATCAATCTGTATTTTAGCCAGCATTATGGTTCACAACTAGGGCTTTCTTCATTCTAAACATACATTGAGATGTTCCATCACACAAGTTTTGTAATGCATTTGACACCATATGTTTGCAATCTGATTTGCAGTCAATGCATTTAGTCTCCACTGTTGTGTTCTGCAGTTCCCAGGATGCAGTTCCTTGGTGGTGGCGCAGCATCATATGAAACTGTAGCTAACTTCAGCATGGGTGCCATAGGTTATCCATATAGTGATTTAAGATGGAGACTATGGAAATTGAATTTTTTATTTTGTGTGTGTTCTGTCCCAACTCCCTTCCCCACCCCATCTCAATTTTCCCTATGTTGCTCCTGGCAGAGTAATTGGGAACATAGATTTTTGCACAGATCTCTACACTGTTTGATTCAAGAGGTCAATGTCAGTCCAACATGAGCTATCTGTGCCATTGTAAGCACAGATCCATGCTAGTCACACAGTGGGGTTTTGACCATTTTAGGGCCCTACATTCAATTAACTGATAGTTTATTACTGGTAACATTTCAGCACTATTGTGCATGAAGTTGTAAAAGATTTTTGTTTTGTAATTTACTGTTCATATCCCTCTACCTTCTCTCTCCTTTTATTTTTCTCCATTATTAACAAATTTCTGTTTTTAATAAGCAATAAAATGTCATATTTTTCTATAGGAAAGGGATCGCTATGCGTACAAGATTCACTTGCCAGAAACTGTAGAGCAACTGAGGAAATTTAACGCAAGAAGAAAATTAAAGGTAAGAATGCAGTCCTCAATGCATTTGGCATTCCTGTTTACATGCTACTGCTCTACGTACTGTTATAAGTTTCCAGTCATTTGGATGGATGAAGCATGTTTCATAAACAATTTTATGGTACCACATCGTAAACAAATGTACTGTTTCAAACACAAAAAACAGACTGCGCTTCTCACCTTTAAAACGTGACCAAAAAGAGTATAAATATCATAGAAATAAGTACATTTGGTTATAAATATGCCAAACCATAAGCAAGCTCACACACCAAGACAATGCACACTCATCTATTATCTAGTGGGCACACAAAGCAAGTTTATACTGCTGCCAACACATTTTTAATATGTTGGAGGAGGTATAGTTAAGCCTTCTTCTAATTAAGCCATGGATAGCAAGCTGAAACCAAAGCATGTGGAGCCAGCAACCTCACCAGTGTGCAAGTAGGTAAAAGAAAAATGTTAGTGCACAAAGCTTGTCACAGACAAATACTATTCTAATAACATACAAATCTGACCCTTTTTTATAAGCACAGTAAAAAGGGACCAGGAAAACTGGGCTAGGAGAAAGTAGAGATTGAGGCATTAAACGTTTATGTAGACTCTACACAATCCAACTTATAGACATATCTTGGACCCAATACTCTACACTGTAGAGTATTGGGTCCAAGATATGTCTATAAGTTGGATTGGTGAGCATATAGATGGCCAAAACCAGATAAACAAGCTAAAGGACAAGGGGACCATAAATAACCATATTTGCTATAGGGATGAGAACAGAGATTTTGGAAATGTTTCAGAGCATGAGAAAGGAATAAATATAGGAAAAAATGGCAGTTGTTGTTATGAATTTGAGGTAAAGATGTAATGATCAACCTTCTTCTTTCTCCCTTTCCCTGACTGAGTTAGCAAAGGAGAAGAAGTTAGCCAAATAACAACTAGGGCATTGTAGCAGCTGATTTTGCTAAATATATTTTTATATAGGGAAAGAATTGTTAAGTAAATTGTTATGGTAATCTCCAGTTACATTTCAAATGAAACAATAGTGAGAGAAAGTTTATGAAAGCATGTTATTTGATTTAGTAGACAAACGTGTTAATGTCCTGTTTTCTGCAAAATATTCTTCTGATATAACTGGATCAAGGGCCTAATTAAGGAAAATCCTCATCAGCACTTTTGGATAAGCAATAAATGATTTGCCTTTGCAAAATATTATGTATTCTTTTTAGAATATGTGCAGCATGCAATTGCAGCAAGAGTATGTGTAATTTCTAGTGAATTCTTACTTGGAAATTGAGCCATCTTCCTTTACAAAAATAATCATTTGACATGTTTGATAAACATGGTCTTCAGGAGCAATATGATGAGCACTTCTGTATTTTATATGTATAAAATACTTAACACTTTGTAATTTATATAATTCCTGTTTAAGCAGATGTATGTAATCTGTTTATGTAATTTGAATAATGAAATAAATTGTGCTAAATTAAGTGTGCAAAAAACTCACACAAAGGTTAAATGATCAAAATGTTCTGCGATTGCAAATCTGGGTGCCATGGGCAAAATTGTTGGCGCTATACATATAGTATATAGTATACACAGGAAATTTTGTGGATTTTAAAAACAGACATTTGGGGGGGTTTTTAAGATGGGCAACAAGGTTCAGAAAGCTACCCATCCAAAATGGTGACATTTTACAAAACAAAAATAGATTTCTTTCACCCATGTCTCAGTTTTGATACTTTTACTTCCTTCTCCCAAAAGTATTCATGGATGCCAACAGGCACAGACACCAAACCAGCCATTTGTCACAAGAATGCTCCAGTAGCCAAAGTGGCAAACGTACATTTAGATGTCCAAATCTTTGCATTAATATTAAATTGGTCCTTTAGTTGCTCCAATCTTCTGGGAATGGTTTTCACTGGATGTTGGAACATTGCTTGTATACAGCCAAAGGTGAATTAGTGAAGCTAACCCACCAGTCTGGCTCACAATTGACATCCCAATTAATTAAAGAGGTTTTTGATGGGGTTGTGGTCAGTAACTGGTGAAGGCCAGTCACGTTCAAAGGCTCACTAAACCATTTCATTTTTTTTTTTTATTAAATGGATGCCATAATTTTAAAGGTTCTGAGTAGCTCACCTTGCTTATTCATATTGGTAGAAAATATATGTGATTCCTGCAGGTCTCGACTAATCCCATGGCGACTAGGAAATTAGACCTTGCACCCGGGTAGGGTCATTCCCAAATGGTGTTACCTCACTAGGAAAATGTAAAAAAAATATTTGTCCTTTCTTATTGGAGCGTGAGGGAGCAGAGTGTGCGCTGCACATACTTCCTGCTCAGGCTTTAGGGACCTAACGGCGGGTAACATTGCCAGTAGCATGAATAGTAAAGAGCAGGCTGAAGTAGAATCCCCCCTCCTGTGCAATGAGGTAAAGCAGCAGGGAGGTTGGAGATGTTCATAAAAGTACTTAAAAAAAAAAAAAAAAAAAAATTATTAAACTGCTGACTTGTGTATGTTTGTATATGATAATATGATAAATAGTACATTCTACTATTTACAAGGGGAGTCCACATACTTCTGGCCATAAAGTGTGTGTCCGTATTAAGGAACATTTTAATATGTTTTAGATTTACATATGATGCTGCATTTTAATTATACTTTGTCTTTATACAGGGAGCAGTTTTAGCTGCTGTCTCTAGCCACAAATTCAATTCTTTCTATGGGGATCCTCCCGAAGAATTACCTGACTTTTCCGAAGACCCAACTTCATCAGGTATGTTTTATAAAACAAACATGATAATTTGGGCTTTTTCCAATTTAGAAACTCCATTTCAGAATTTAGGAAATAAAAAAAAATGAACTATCAAAAAAACAGAAGTACATTGCAAACTCCAGTGTCTACTCAGTCTGAAAGACCAAGATCTTGTTTCCCTTAAATATGTGTGTTTTTCAGTTTATTTTTGTCCCTCATCTTTTAAGCTACGTAAATATGTATAAGAATTAGACGGCACTTACACAATAAAGTCATGAAACCAATATACAAATATATAAATGCCTTTAATAAAATAATTTAAAATATACACACATCACACAGACAGGATTGTTTAATCTTGCTGTAGGATAGCTCACAGTATACAACATACATATCTCTGTTATCATACATATATGTGCAGTGTTGCAAGCAATGTATTTAAATAGTATCCCCTTGTGTAAAAAAAAAAAACTTCTAGCTTGTAGTCATAAAAACCCATTTAAGACCGGGCTCGACAAAACCATGGCAACTAGGACATTTGACCTGGTGCTCGGAAAGGATCATGTGCACATCGGGACGGTCGCCCCGCTATCATTTAAAAAAAAATGTCTATTTGTAGTTTTTTTTTATCGCAGCACAAAGGAGCGGAGTGTACGTGATACATACTTCCTGCTCTGCTCTCTCGCACTGTAGTGTCTGAGGGGCAGGTGTCACATGACATCTCGCCATCAGTGTGTAGACTGTCCATGCCTGTCAAACCTTCTATGCTGGAGAAGAAATCCCCCTTCCCATGCAATGAGGTAAAGCAGCATGGGGGGGGGGGAGGGGGATATTGTTAGTTATAGTCCTTTTTTCTTTTCTCTTCTTTTCTTTAAAAAACAAAAACTGCTGGTGTATGTGACAGTGTGTGACTGTGTGTGTGTGTGTGTATGTATGTATGTGACTGTCTCGGGGTGAGTGTGTGTGTGAATGTGCCGATGTCTGGCTCCTAGATATTTGAGCTTGCTCCTAAAACTAAATCAAATTTGTCAAGCCCAGCATTTAAGATATCGTTAAATACGAATGGAAATACAAATATACATACCTCCTTACATAAGTTCAACCTGGTAAGGTACTAAAGTGCAATAACTTGCAAATAGACGCCACACAGGACGGCTTTCAGTACTTCCTCAGCTGATTGACGTCCGAATTTTCCACATGCGTGTGATGCAGGTGTATTAATGTCTTAGATATTAGACATACCATCTGTTTTACGATAAGCTGTTTTCTGACTGAATAAAAGCATGAAGCAGAGTTTAGCTCGTGGTCACTGACAAGTAAATGTATAAATGGCAAACTAAAAGCAGAAAAGAAAAAAAATAGTTTTGCCTCTAAAGCTTCTGAAAGTGCACTTGAACATGGATTTAAAACATTTTTTACTCTTTCAAATAAAGTTTTTTTTTTTTGTGTTGCTTCCCAAGATCTGTATTTGTGTGTAAGTTTTCTACTTTTAAAATACCATTATTTTTGATCAAGTACTCTTCTTTTTGGTTTGTCTCCAATGTCATCACATCTGTGTTTTTCTTTTATTCCTCTTTTGTGATATTTACAATGCCACAAGATACACTGTATTAAAACATGCAACCTGATTATAGAATGGACTTCTGTCACATAGCATTTACACTAACCCTCTGTTTTCTGTGAAAAATTTCATTTCCTCTGTTCTGTGTATTTTGTTTCCTCTGGAAAAAAGTTTCATAAGTTAGTTAAAATGTTCGTAACCTAACACAATGTTATGTAAAATGATTTTTATGTAAAGCAACTATCACCTAAACATTGTTTTTACTGTGAATGTAGAGGATAAAAAAAATATTGAAAATGATCCATCTATACATTGTGTTACAAAAAATTCTTAATTAGGAGGCCACAGGTGATGTCATAAGCCGGAGACTCCACCGAAACATTTAACACATTTTTCTCCTAATTTAGTCATTTGCTTGCAATTTTGCTAATACAATGTATATATCAGTTTCATTTTTTTTTTTTTTTTTTTTTTATCCTCTACATGCACAGTAAAAAACACTTTTATACACTTGTGATCGGTGGCCAGGAACCAATCGTGACGTTTTGGTGCTTGCGTCATTTGGGACGCAAGCACCTTGTGTCACAAAGGGGTTAAGGGGGCTGGACACTGGATAAAATCTCGAGTTTGTATTCTGACAGGTGTGTGTAAAAATTTGCAACTTGTGGCAAAATCCCCCAAAAATGTCTTGGATAACGGATCATTCTGGATAAGGGATATTCAACCTGTAGTATCATACCGGATATTTCAAATGGAGCAGATGCATACCTAAGGATACTTTTTGGGTTGTGAGAAATGGGAACAGAGGATATAATAATATAATAACTTACTGCATTTGTAGTGTTCTTTTGCAGGGAGGGATATTCTTCTGTGTCCCAGTCTTGGTATCCCCAGATTCCTCCATAAAGTTAGTCTGCATCTAGAGCAAATAGAAAAAAATGTGTAAATCCATGCAATGTATAGTGCATTTTATTCACAGTCTCCACAGAAGGAGTCTCTCCGAGAGGTTGAGTCTCCCAATGGGCCTATATGATATATCACAGAAATTTAAAATGTATTTCTTTAGGAAATCAAGAAGGTGTACTTTGCACATCCCCTATGTACTGGGATATCCAATACCTATGCATACTGCTTGCCCCATCATTTACAAAAAGGAAATTGCTGCGCATGCACAATTACGAGCATGCTGCAGGACAGGGCATAGATTCAGAGCAATTTTTATTTTTTAAAATGTGTGGACAATTTGAATCGATTTTTTTTATTGAATGCAACAATTTTCAAATGCATAAAATAATTGTTAGTGTGCTGTTTAGGTACTACATAGGAGTCCTTTGGTTAACATTAAAGTGACTTACTGATTTTATGTCTGCTTAAAACTACACCTTGGTTCATTTTATGAATATAATTCTGCAAAGTTTTTACTTGGGTAAATTAATCTGAAGGAATTTGTATCCACAATAGGAGTTTAGGATTTTAAGATCTAAAAGTGGAGCAATCTGCAGTTGTGTTCCATTGGTTTTAAAAGTGATTGCTTCACTTTTAGAACTTGACCCCAGAATTTCAATTTCAACTGATTAGGCCCTAAAATGTGAAATTCTAATGCTGTTTATTTCTGCACTGTTTATTTATAAAAAAAAATATATATATATAAAACACATTTACTTCAGTTTTAGCACTATTTAGTAAGGACTTACACCTTGTATAGCAGTGCCTGGCAATACGTGGCTACTACAATTCCCATAATGCAAAGGGAGCTAAGATGATGAAGTAGTCAAAAAGGAAGCTTGGCATCATGGAAGTTGTAAGTTACTAACAGCTGCAGGATGGCATGCAGTCAAGCCTAACAATGGAATATGTTATTTCTGTAACAATTTAACAGTCTGGTAAATCTTTTCTCTTGTTTGTTTTCTATGTTAACATTGGATTTGTCTCTTTACATGGTTCAGAGACAGAGGAGAAATTTCAAATGCTTAACGTGTCTTCTCTGGACCAATCAAAAAAATGTTAATTAAACATGATGTGCAAAATTGATGGACAATTAATGTTCTATACATAAATTCCAACTTTGTGTTGTTTCTGTACTTTCTGTAATCTGCTTTGCTAACAGTAGTCTGCATATTTTATTCTGAAAATCTTTACACTGTTTGTTGTCTGCTTTAATGCTGCATTCCTAGGACTTCTAGCTGCAGAAAGTAGGTATCCCTTTGTATTCCTCACAAGCCTTTTGCTATGCACAATAGTTTACAGCTTTTGCCATGCATATGTTCTATGTATATTTAAAGAATTCAGCCAGTTACATTGCAACTTAGAACAAACCTGGTAAGCAGGACTGACTGACTTCTTTTGTGTTGCTGCCACTTTCCTCCCCCATCCCACAACACAATAGGACCTGGCTAAGGAACAGATTGCTGAGAATGTTTGGGACTGCCCAGGCTTCCATTGTGTTTCATTTCTCTTATTTAATAATCACTAGACTATAAGAACTAATATCTTGGGCATCTTCTATTTCCTGATTTTCTACACCCATTAATAGAAAGAGATGTAAAGATGCAAAATGAGCAAACAATCTTGAAGCCGTAATCAGGTGCATGCTGGTAATAAAAGTGGGAATGTGCTGTCTTGTTAAAAGAATGTTAAACTTTGTACTATAATTAATTGCCTTTTTTTTTTTAGATAAGTTTTGCCTTACCTTGCATAAGTGTTGGATGTATAAAGGTACCAACGTTTTTAACACAACATTTCTTAGCAGGCTTTGCTGTGGAGCGATTCAATTAACCCATTACTTAAAGGATTTCTACCTCCAAATGCTTTCAAAGTGTAATATTTTTTCCCATTTTTCTGACTATGTTCCCCCTATTTTCTTTTTTTTTTTATTCATTTTTTGTTAGCAAATTAATCATTTTATTATAGCTAATAAATTTGGTTTGCTTTCCAAAGGTCATTTTGCCAGAAAGCTTGGTATTTTTTCCTTTTGTTGTTTTTACACCTCCCCCTCTTTTTGTTTGCTTATAGGAGCAGTGTCACAAGTACTGGATAGCCTGGAAGAGATCCATGCACTCACAGACTGCAGTGAGAAAGACCTGGATTTCCTACACAGTGTTTTCCAAGATCAGCACTTGCACACACTTCTAGATGTAAGTTCTTATTATTGATGTATTCAAGTGTTTACTCATGTTTTACTGAAAGTCCCTGTACATTCTACTTGATAACATTTGCAATTTACGAACTATAAAAACATTGTTTGGTTTGAGATTAAATAATGGGTATCCATATGTTAAGCCCCCTGATCTATTGTGTTATATGTGACGTGTCATTTTTCAGATTGTCTTGTAATGCAGAATATTTTTACATGTAAATGCTGGTTTTGGGAAACAGATCTGTGGAAAATATAGTATTGATCATTGATACAAAACCTCTTTTTACAGGCTGGCTTTGTGGACTTGCCTTTTATTTGATAGTCACTTTTGGGGAGTGGGGGAAAAGTACCCATTAACCTATTGTATAAGGTCTTGTGGATATCATTTACATTTAACATTGAATTAAGTTATACTTCCTGGACTGATCTGTTTTATTAAATATATCCTTGAATACATGTTCCAGAGTGTGGAACAAAAGATTTACAAGTAGGATTTTTAGTGTAGATCATATGTCTTGTATATTCCAACTACCTTTCTGTGGATTTTCTTAAATTATCACAATGAGGTCTGCTATGCTAGTATAGTTAGGTGTAATGAGTCGCATGCACGGTGTGGGATTATGTCCTTGATCTATTATAAACATTTTATGCATGATGTATACTCCCTTTATTACTTTTCTGGTGTGAATGAAGAAGGGCTGATGTCTTATCTCTGCAATATTGCACGCTGTTAATCCTACTGTTAATGCAATGATTAATATTTTTCTTGTAGATTTTTTTTTGTAGATTTGTAATGTGCTCAGCTGCTTGCCTAACTTGATTCACTCCCAAGGCAGCACTTGCCCTGCTGCTTCTGTATGGACTATCCCACTACAACTAGGCATCATCTCAGAGAGGCGTAGGGGATGCGTCGTCATAGCCGATGTTGGGAATGACCACCCGACTGAGACATGCCAATGTGTGTTGCATAATTCTGCGTTTCTGCATAAGTATGCGTTTGATTGCATTTTGTGACTGGCTATCGCCTTTGGCAGTCTGTGCTCCTGCCTTCCTGTTAGTATGCCTCTGAATGCACTTTGCTTCTCTTAAAGTAGATCTGCCATCTGAAAATGTATTTATATAAATTAGTGTACCAATATATAAAGATTATTAAAAATATTAGTAACCGCACATGATGCTAGGAATTGTTATAGTCGTATCGTCTATTTTTCTCTGGTACTCTTATATCTCCTCACCAACGCCCTGTCACCAAAAAAAAAAAAAGGTTACCCTATAGTCAGCGAAGTGCAAAGGAGGGGAAAATAAGACCCATTTGGAAAGATGCTTTGTAAAGTAAGTTATTGACACTTGTAAGTAAGTTATTCTTATTGGGGATTTGGCACTCAACCCAATACTCAAGATTTAAGAGCAGTTAAACGTATGGAGACAAACCCTAGAAGTAAAAGGGCTTGGTGCTCCTGGTCGTTTCACCCGCATTGTCCCGGTGCACTGTATAACTACTGGTGAGTATGCTTACCTCTCACCTCAACTCACCTTTTTAGTGAGCTTTTCTCCTCTCTCTGCTTTGGAAATGAACGCTGGCAACCAGTCGTCCAGACCTTTGCATAGCAACATAGAGCAGTTCAGGTGGATAATATGTGCAGGAATAAACAATTTAAATGACATTGTAGTAAATCCTTGCTGCAAAAGGTTGGCATACCCTCTCTTACAGATATAGGGCATTATTTATGAAAGTAGAATTGACCATAGAATTTCAAACGTAAGGCCTAATTAGCCAAGTTGGAAAAAATCTCCAATTCAGCTATACTTGCTACTTTGGCCTTAAGTTTTAAATTCCCTTGTCCGTTCCATGCAATTTTCTTGCTCATGAATAAAGACTAAACATAGATGCTTTCTGTTTTTATAACTGTTTTACCACAATACTTCCATCATGAGTCAATGTGTGTGACCATCTTGTGATTCATAAGGACTATAGCAAATTGCAGAAGACAAATATTTGCAGTGTATACATATTCTAGTTAAAAAAAAGTTTTTCAAAAGTGCCTAGGCAAACAAAAAAACAAACAAACAGAGGAACTTGCTGTATGTATGGTTAGTTTTTCTGCAATCTTTTTTTCACTTGCAAAAAAAACAAACCAAAAAACTCCTCCCTGCTGTCTCAATCAGTGAAATAAGCCAACATAAGAAAATATGCATGATTTGGCAGTGCAAAAAGATTTGCCATTTCAGAGCCACCATATTTGGTATTAGACTGCTATTATCCCCGGGAACTGGCACTTTTCGGTTATTCTCCCTCCACTATTCCCCACGCCAGATTTATGAGAATGTTAATGGCTGTCACCAATAAAAACGATTATGCAATATTGGATTCAGCAGGAGCTACTTTGGCAGTCTTCAAGGAAAATCTTTTTTTCCTGTTTCAAATGAGCTGGCTAACTACGGAGTAAGTTAACAAAAAAGAGTGTAGAGGTATATTAAATCACATCCTCTTTTTTTACGACAACAGGTCAAACAGACTTTCCAAAGCAAGCCCTAGTACATGGCCCAAATGTTAGGAAACTCTGACCCTACTGATCTATCCGCTTAACTTGTTCTGTGATACCATTGAACCACATGGGGAAGCAAGATCACGTTGTCTTGGCAGTTGACCTAGAGTTACCTTGACATCACTGCATAGCAATCTGGATGACATTTTGTAAATTTACTGTTCAATCACCACATAAGAGGGATTGTTCATTTGTTTATAGGTTACTTTTTTTAAGGTATTACATTTTTATGTATGCAAGATTATTCAATATTGCCTAATCCAGGGCTCAGCAAACCCTGAGCGCCAGGTCGCCATGGCGACCAAGAAATCAGACCGGGTGCTGTTAGCCATATCTAGCCCTTTGCCACTGCCTTTTGGTTAATTTGCAGCGTGAGGGGGGAAAGTCTGTGCGGATTGCGCAACGAGCTCTAGTGCCGGGTGTCACATGAAATCCCGGCACTCGGGAATAAGACTAATCAAGATGGCAGCAACACAAATGAGTTAAAGCAGCAGGGAGGGAGGACACATTTAGGGGTACAAAAAACGAACTTGTGAGGTGACTTACTAGATGTCTGTGAGGTGTGTGTATGTGACTGTCTCTGTCCGTGATTATGTGTGATTTGATGCCAATGTCTGGCTCCTAACTTTTTTTGCTGGCTCCTAAAATCAAATCAAGTTTGCCAAGCCCTGCCTAATCCATGCTGTTTATGATATATGGATTTATTTAGATGCAGCAAACAGAATAGCATATAATGTTGGTTTATCATAAATCTGTCAAACCTGCATCTTTACATTATTGACAGTTTGTACTTCACAGTAACACGTATATGTATATCTTTTTGTGTATAGTAAGAGATGTTTAAATATAAAAAAAAATGCATGCATATGTATGTATATTTCAGGAATGTAATATACATGCTCATGTAGTGCAAAATAACAGAATATGACACCTTTTTCATTTGAAGAGGTGTTTGTTTCCTTCAACCAATTTCATACATGGAAGGGTTACTTCTTAAATGACTGATTGTAAAACAATCAATTATAGGCTTTGCTGTAAGTCACACTATATATAAATAAAGAAGATTTGCACGCGCCGTGCAGTGTGCGCAGACTTTGCCCCCTTGTGCTGCGGCAAGGAGGCCATGTGGATGACTACCTGGGCACCAGCTCTAGTTACCTGGGATTTGCTCAAAGCAAACAAAAAACACCTTTGGCAGGGATAAAAAAAAAAAAAATCATCTGCCCGGCGCTCAGTACTGCATGTCCCGCGCTTCAGACGATAGGAATTACACATCCCTGATATATATATGTGTGTGTGTGTGTATGTATGTATGTGTGTGTGTATGTGTGTGTGTGTGTGTGTGTATATATATATATATATATATATATATATATATATATATATAAATTATTATTTTTGTGTTGTAAGACTGCTAGCAAGGGATTAAAAATAGTTTCCTTTAATATTGCATTCTTCCGCATGGTGCGCTTTTTAGTTTACTTGCTGTAAATGAAAGGAAAATGTAATTATTCCCCACAGTGGCATTTTTGCAAACATAGAAGTTACATTTAAGTTCAATAACTGGAAACAAAGACTCTTATTGTCACATACAGTTGGTCCCAAACCACACATAAAATGCAGATTATATATATATATATATATTTTTTTTTTTTTTTAATCTCTATTAAGAGATACAGGTACTAATGGTATTCTAGCAAAATTGTACTGCACCAAAAAAAATAGAACAATTAAATCTTCTGTGTTTTTTAATAAAGCAGACATTTTTTTCAGCTATGAATCCAAAAGGAGTTTCATTCTACTGGTTCTGATTTATCCATTCAAATCTGTCTTACACACTTGATTGCTTCTCCTTTTTGTTTAACTTACCGTATTTTTCGCCTCATAAGACGCACCTGACCCTAAGACGCACCCAGTTTTTAGAGGAGGAAAACAAGAAAAAAAACCTCAACATGCCAGGATTTAGCCATTCAATATGCCAGGTTTATGCCCCCCACTATGCCAGGCGTTTGCCACTCACTATGCCAGGATTTTGCCCCTCACTGTGCCAGGATTTTGCCCCTCACTGTGCCAGGATTTTGCCCCTCACTATGCCAGGCTTTAGCCACTCATTATGCCAGGCTTTTGCCCCTCACTGTGCCAGGCTTTTGCCCCTCACTGTGCCAGGCTTTTGCCCCTCACTGTGCCAGGCTTTTGCCCCTCACTGTGCCAGGATTTAGCCACTCATTATGCCAGGCTTTTGCCCCTCACTGTGCCAGGATTTTGCCCCTCACTATGCCAGGCTTTAGCCACTCATTATGCCAGGCTTTTGCCCCTCACTGTGCCAGGCTTTTGCCCCTCACTGTGCCAGGCTTTTGCCCCTCACTGTGCCAGGCTTTTGCCCCTCACTGTGCCAGGCTTTTGCCCCTCACTGTGCCAGGATTTTCCCCCTCACAATGCCAGGCTTTTGCCACTCTATGCCAGGAGTTAGCCACATAATATTACAGGATTTTGCCCCTCTATGCCAGGAGTTAGCCACTTATTATGACATTATTTGCTCGTTTTCTGCCACACTCCTCCCCCCTTCCCTAGCACTTACCTCCATGCTGCTCTCCGTTGTGTTCTCTCCGTTGCTTCCTCCGTGCAGTCTAACCTCCTTCACGGAGGAAGGAAGCTCCGGTCGCTTTTTTTCTTCTTCTTAACTTTATTGAAGTCGCGCAACGTCAATAAAGTTAAGAAGGGGAAAAAAAGCGCCCGGAGCTTCCTTCCTCCGTGCAGGAGGTTAGACTGCACAGAGTAAACAACAGAGAGAGAACACAGCGGAGAGCAGCATGGAGGTAAGTATGCACATACATTCGCTCCATAAGACGCACAGACATTTCCCCTCACTTTTGAGGAGGAAAAAAAGTGCGTCTTATGAGGCGAAAAATACGGTAATATTTTTCCCTATGTCTCAAAGCCCCTTTGTTTCATACACTCAACTGATTGTCAGCACATACATTGCTTTACAGTACATGTCATGTGGTATCTGCAGAGAAAATTTATTTAAGATTCTCATTAGGATGGTGACCAAAACTGCCTTTTAAATGTGTTCAATATATCTTTGGAAATGGAAAATGTGCCAAGTTAAGCTACAAAAGGTATCTAGTTATGATAGGGGGGAGGGGGGGCGGCAATCCCTGGCACGCATGCCACTCATGGCATGCGAAGTGCATTTGAGTGGGAGCAGAGGAGAGAAGGGACCATGCAAAACCTGCAATATAATCATCAAATATCCTCCCTTAAAGGACAGCTGTAGTAAAAAAAAAAAAAAAAAGCTTTAGCACTGCTAATAACAGTGCAGAAAAAACTAAATGACAAGACAGAGGAAATACCTTTTTATTTTTTTTTTTTTTTTTATAGCTCCCGCTATAAAATATAATTTGTAGATAACCATCACCAGAGTTGGACTTGGGAGGTCATAAAATGTATTGGGACATATGCTCTGACGTTGGGTGATTCAGAGGACAAGCTTAAATGAAATATGGAGAACCTGTCTATATATTGTCTGAAGGTCCACTATAAATATATATTTAGATTGCCCAGGTTGTTTAATTTCTTTTATTTAGTTTTCATAGTAAAGGGAAAAGAAATAAATGAAACAAGGAAGAGTTCACTAATTACCTTCAGTTTATGCATTTCTGTAAAGTATATGTATGCTTGTGCATTTCAGTTATGAACAATACAATAAATAAGTACCACTTTCACATAACATTCATACATCCATGTAACCTACATCTGGATCAAGGAAGAGGAGCCGAACAAAGGTATGAGATCTCACAGAGGAATAATAATCTGTCTGAGAAAATGAGCTTCTGTAGAGTATACATGGGAGCCAGATGTCTTGGAAAATGTTACCTGGATCCCTTTGAGAGTAGAAACCTAGTTCCATTTTGTACTGCTAATCAATTTCATCAGTTATCTACCTCCAGTGAAGAGTGTTTGGTTTCTTCCAGTTCCTAGGTATAGTCATTTTTGTTGCTATTAATTACTTATTTGTGATTTATCTCCTTTTGTGAGATCAGTATTGAAGAGAAAATATTGTGGCAAGATGCTGGTAATTGAAGGAAAGAGCGGGGTTAAAAGATTTAATAGATTATTTTTCATAAGTTCACCACATGTGAAAGGTCGTCTCCTTTAGTGGCCGAACAATGCCAACAAGTCTTTTAGTGAGATGTTTGTTTTGTTCAATCTTGATGGGACTAAGTACCATCTGTAGTTTTATTTTATATTGCAATTAAATTAAAATTCTGCAATGCACATTTCTTCTTGCCAGCGTCAATCCACCAAACCAATCCTCTATTGGAAAGTTTTTGTACGTCTCTTTTTCCTTCTTTTCCTACTTCCTACTTGATTGACAGTCTTTTGAGTATCTAATGCCAGCATGACTGCACCAGTTTATTCAGTATTTGATGTTTTGATGTATGCCATGCTTCTGCCACTATTGAACCCGGACTGGTCAACATGTATGAGGTCAACACAACAAGTTTCAGTCTGTTGGCCAGGATCTTTATTATCAGATTGATTAGGAAGATTGGTCTATAATTAGATGTTAAAGTTGGATCTTTATCATGCTTCAGTACAGGGCTAATGTTAACTTGCAACATGTGCTTGAGGAAAACAATTGTCACTATGCTTAAGCATGTTTTTAGTAGTAAAGGAGCGATCACAGTGGATAATTCTTTAAAACTTGTTTTTTTTTTTTTATAGAAGGGTGCAGTGACTCCGTCGCCACCTGGTGATTTACCAGATTTGAGATTGTTGATGGTTTCATTCATTTCCAGTAAAGTAAAAGGTCCATTTAAGGTCTATTGAATCCACAAAGGCTTTAATTCCGGCTTCAGAGACATTTCCTTATTTTGAATTGTACATAATTTCTAAGTAATCTGCAAATGAATCTATTTCCTTTGGTGTAGAAGCGCTTTTATTACCCACTGTGATTTTCCTTATCTAAGTATACCTGTTTTATTATTGCTGTGGTACCATTTTTGTTTAGGAAAATTCATAGTTTTTTTTTTTTTTTTTTTAGACCTCCCTGCTAGATTGGCAGTAAATAATTTTGAATATCTGTTAAACCTCCATTATTTATCTGGTTTGTCTATCCAGTGGGATTCTTGAACGAACATAATTCGTTCTGCGGTGAGTTCAGGCCATGGACATTTAAAGTGGCAACCTTAAGTGGAAAAGGTCTGGCATTCGTCCCCATATCTCCCATTCTCCAGTTCAGCTGCCCCCCAGATCTGGATAAACACACTACTCATGCATTCCCACTTCAAACAATTCATTCTCTGAGTTTGAGAGTTCTCCAATAAAATGCTCAGACGCTTGATCCTGCCGCAGGATAGAGAATCCAGAGCCAGGTAAGAAGATATGGGGGGCTAGTGAGAGAGCGAGAGAGGTTTCCCTCATGACCACAGTTGCATTTTGCACTTAGATTTGAATGTTCTCGGCTGGGGACAGGTATAAAGATTTTACCTTTAAAACTGATAGGGATTTCATTAAACATGCAGAGTAATCACTGGGGAGGGCTTGAGTCAAAAATTAAAAATGTGATTTATACAGAATGCCTGCATCAAATCACACAGGGATAAAAGCCTGTGCATTATACAAGCAGTGATCTTCATCTTGCACCAAAGTGAATTTGAGGACTAAACTGTCCCTTTTAATGTGGTCAATTATTTAAATTCTGAGTTTAAGACCACTTTGTCTTTTGTTACGTTGTTTGACAAGAGGTTGAAAATATAATGTGTATTAAAGTTTGTAAGTCACTTTCTATAGTACTTTTCTAATTTATCTTCTTTTAGTTTCCAAAACTTGGTGTGGTGCAGTGAGTACAACCTCACCATTTGGAGAAGTTAAATATTAGTGAAAAAATAATTGTTTAATAGAATAGTAGTAACTTGTCATGAGTAGAGTAAAGTTTGGTTTCTCTTCTCCCATTAACTGCTTGGCATCTGATCCCTGCACAGCGTTCCAAAATGCTGCCTTTGGGCTGAATGCACATGCAGTCCAAATCCTGCACGGTGATTTTTATTTATTTTTTAATCTCCTTTATTTTCATTTATGCAAAATTTGTGACGTACATAATTAAACACACAAACAACATTACATTGATTATGCGAAATAAATATATTCCCTGTGTAACATCGGTTATCTGGAACGGAAAATGCTTCTGACAAGACATGCCCTGATATAAATCTGTATCTGATGTCATAGATACATTTTATTCCGTATATCTAAATTATTCTTTTCCCAATATAATAAAAAATGGGTGATATTCCTTTTAAAACTAGTCCTCTCTGCAGCTTTGGAATTGAAACCTGGAGTCTTGCATAACAGGTTAACTTGGGTCACAAAGCTAAAAATAAACTTGCCCTATGATGTATTGCCTGCTGCTGGAAACTGTTTAAAACCAAGTCTTGAAAGCCTATGGAGCCTGGTGGCGTTTACAGTCTTGAATACAAGTGGACATCGTTTACGTTCAACTTCCCGTGATGATGCACTTTTGCACCAGAATGACTTTGTATACTTTTATGTACAAACTAGTTTTCATGCACCTTCCTTAGATTTGAAGCAAAGAAGTATTGTTGATCTATCTATTAGCTGGTCAGCAGTGTTTGTGTGTAGTTTTGTATTACCGAATTGTTGTGGGATTGTGTCCTCCAGATTTTGTGGGGTAAGGGATTTTCTGCTATGGTATGCACTTAATATGTACAAGATTTGCTTATTTAGTAACCTGATGCGATTTCCTTGTAAATGTTTTAGAAAGATTTGTATGTCTTTAAAAAGAATTTTCAAATAAGCTGATTGATGATTTAAATATATATTTTAATTACTAATATTTCAAAAACTTTTATTAACTATTGATTATGATGGGATGTATTTTTGTATGTATGTGTATATATATAAAATATACGTGTGTGTGAGATTAATTAAGCCCTGTGAATGCACGTTTAATGTGTGCTAATTTCTATTGAATCTATGCTTTTTATGTGCATAAACCAAGTACAGCATATTGGGATACATTGAGGTGCTGTTCCACCTAGACATTTTTATTGAAACGTCATCAAGAATGCACTTCAGTGTGTACGTTTCTTGTCTCTCGTAGATAAGCTGAGTCTTTTTGATTCTTAGTTTTAAATTGCTCATTTAACTTTAAATTGCCAGAACTCCTAATTCAGTCTCATTAGTCACTTATACCCTATGTTCTTGCCAATTTCTGATGTCACAGGGGAGTGTATGTGAAAAGCAGCATTGATACAAGAATAGCTTGGAGCAGGAGTCTGTATGTTCGTAAAACGCTCCCTCTACACTTCTGTGCCTTGCTCTGTCCCACTAGGCAGTCAGCTGCTCTGCCTGTAAGTAATAGCTGTGTGTAGGTGCTTGTGTTTGCATGGGTGGGTATGTGTGAGTACATGTGTGTCTGTGAATGCATTTTAAGTGCATGGAGGTCCATGTCTGTGTATGAATGAGTTCCTTCCTACAAATTACAGCAGTCCTAGTTTGTCAGGCTACTCCCAGCAGGTCTACTATTTGTGTGTAGAGCAATGCATCAATGTAATAAAAAATAAATGTAGTGAGAACAGTACAAACATTTGGGTGTTATGGCTGATAACCGATTCACCAGAGCATTCCCTCTCACTTGTCAGTCATGTGATAGCATTTTATATGGAGCTTTGCTGTTTCAGATGCACTAGCATGAGGTGACTGGTAGGAGGGGTTGTAGTTGGTCATGTCACAGATGGAGGAGCGCTGTGGGTGACTTGCAAATTTTTTTCAAGAAGAAACCTCAGGAACTTTATCTACATTTTTATTTATTTGTTTTTATAGTACCAGGAGCATTAAGGAACAAAATAAAATGCTAGACCTGTTCCTTCTAGCTTTCTTTTAAAAAGCACCTTTAAGAGCCAGTGTGTGGAATGAAAAATAATTCTAATCTTGATCAAGGTGTGCAGATCCTTGGAGGTTTTACATATGTATCTGTAGTTTGTTCATAGACTGTGGCATGTTAACTGAACGTGGGTTTAGTTTTGTTCTAAAAATCTTCAATTTTTCAGTACATTGCTATCACATTCTTATTTAGCAAGTCGTTAAATTGTGGAAAGTCCATCTCATATTGTACAGCATTAGCCATGTAAAAAGTAAATTCAGTGCTGGTCTAGTTCATAAATGGTAATAGTGAGAGCTGTTGAAGCTTAATCTTACATCTTCACATTCCTTTCAGGAAAGAGCCAGCTTGCCAAAGCTTAATTAGGGTTTTTCATCACTTCCTTGAGACAGCTATTACAGCAGGAAACTTTCTCGACGTTAACTCCATTAAGAAAAGAATATCATTTCTACATGTATTTTGCTTTGTGTTTTTTCTTTTCCACTAAGCACAAAATAGAAACACCTATTGTGCCGCTTGCCAATGATGAATTATGGCTGAAATCAAGGAATGCATTTGAACCCAGCATGCCAGCTGAATATTGTCTGTGTTTAATCACTCAGCTATATTTGACTGCATTATTCTTGTGATTTGATTTTCAGCTTTATGACAAAATTAATACAAAGTCTTCACCACAAATCAGGAATCCTCCGAGTGATGCTGTACAACGAGCCAAAGAGGTAATTTGCTTTCTGCTTTGTTCCCTTGATTTAATTCTGTCCGTGCATTTTGTGCTTCTGTCAGTAAATCAAAGCCTATTTCAGGTTTGTTGGAAATGTTTTGTAAACATTCGGAATTGGCCAAATGACGAAAACTGAAAATGTAATTTATGCATGGCAGATCCATTCCCATCGACTGTTGTGCTGTTTTTCCAGTGTTGCATGTAGCAGGGATCATCCGTAATGAATAGTTCCATTATTCGGCTGTAATCTTACTTCTGCTGGCTGGGCAGAAAACATACACGCACTTGTTGTTTTCAAGGAAGGTGTTCATTTATTTATTTGTGTTTGGTACAGGTTTTGTAAGGACAAGATTTAATAAAGTTTTGTCACTACAAAAATGGTAAAAATAGATATATAAATTTAACAAGAGCTAATCTTCTGGCAGGGTGTTAAACATTATAACAACCAGATCTTTACTTCAGCATGTCTAAGGAAAGCCATTTCACCTATGAACGACACTGGGATAATGACATATGAAAGCAAATAAGGTCCATCAGCACTCACTCTTCAAACGGTGCCGGATGTAGGACTCCACCGGATCCCATTTAATAACTCCACTTAATAAAGTGCTGTGTGATCAATCATTTTTTTCCGTAATGGTATAATGACGACTTATTTTAATATTATGCACTAAAGCAATTGCAGCAGGTGAAAAAGTACAGGGTTGCATCCAAATATACCAAAGAGTGTTCAATTTTGTTTAATGATTGTTATGTTAGTTGAATGCTGGATCAAAAAATGAAAGGTATAATATTAAATAATTAGAGCAATTTAAATTGTATTACAGTAACTGTATTAAAAATAATGTAGGAATAGCATTTGTATTGTGCTTTAAAAAAATGTATGTAAAATCGTTAAAAGACACGGACAACATTATGCACTGTGAATTGGAAGAATGACTGACGATTCATCAGAACTACAAGCCAATGCATGGATTAATAGAAAATGTGTTTTTAAATGTCTGTTGTGGTTCCTGTTTTGGACATCACCTTGTATACACACTTTATGTAGATTACACGATTCCAACTGGAGATAATTTATTTGCGTATCCTGCCAAAAGGCGATGTCATGAGAAGGAGACACCACAGACCTATAAAACACCATTTTAATCTTAATCTGTGCATTTGCTTGCCATACTAGTAACTCATTGTATAGAGTATATGGGACATCTGTCCAAAAATAGGACTGCCCTGTTTAATCTGTGACTGGAGAGATATGATAAGCATTTTAAAAAAAAATCTGCAACACCAAGCTGCTATTATAGTCCATGCACTATTTAATACTGACAAGTAATTAGGTTACCCATAGCATTAACCTGAGATTTATTTCTAAAGCACCACCATGTTCCATATTGCTGTGCAAAGAACCAACAAGCAACATTTAAAAAATGATTACAAATAACAGGCTCTGTGTAAACTATATATTTTGTCTAAGCAGCTATGCTTACATTCTTGATGTATTTAAGAGTTGACGGGTAGCACTGATTTTCTTTAAGAGACTGGCACTAGTTAGAGATACGCTATAGAAACTTTCATATCTGGCAACAGTCACGGATTAGCCGGGGCAGGCGTATTTTGGGGGAAGTTGTCCCATGTACGCATTACATTAGGTTAGCAATATGGCATATAAATGCAGCTTTAGAGGAAAAAAAGTTGTGTTTTATAGGTCTGCGGTGTCTCCTTGTCAGGTCATCACCTCTTGGCTTGATGTGTTTTAGAAAACCCTATGTACAGGCCCTATACATTTTTAAATAACTCCTCTAAGCCGCTGTTTCTTATCTTGCATTTATTTAATTTCATTACAAAAACTTTCCATTCTCCTTATTAGTTTTGGAGACCTTGAGTCATAGCTTTTATTCTCCAAAAGGTGATGTTCAAAATGGAGACCCCACTGACGCATGTTAACACATGTTCTCCTAATCTATTTAGAAATATAGCCACAATGTATTTCTTCACACTGTACAATGCATACCTGCCAACTTTTTTTTATAGGTCCTGGGACAGAAGGGCAAAAGTAAATGATGACTCCCATTGCTCTGTTACTGTTGCTTGACTGCCCCTAGAGGCTGTAAGCAATATTACATTAAAAAGAAAAGGCTAACCCTAGATAGGGTTAGGGTGGGGGTCAAAAGGTCACTGTAGGAGAAAATGGTTCTGAAACAAAAAACACTACTATTTGTTATTGCCCTAAAACTTGCAACAACAAAAAAATCAGAAAACATGGAAACATTGATATTTCTTCACTCAGGACAAATATTAGAAACTATATAGACAGGTTATTTTTAACCGTTTGTAATTGCATAAATGACATTTCATGTCAAAGTTAGAAGTCTTTTTTTTTTTTTTTTTTCTTCCTTCTTTTCCATATTTTAGGATTTTGTTATAGTAAATTTATGGGATAGGATGAAAACAACCATATCTTAACCCCTTATGTTCATCCCAGAACACAAAAGCACCAAAACGCCACTTTTTGTTCTTGGCCACGGATCACAAGGTGATCAGCAGCCAGGGACACAATGGCAGAAACCCAACCAAGGTCTTAATTAGACCCTGTGGGACCCTGCCAAAAAAATCGCCTGACGTTACGGAGGCGTGTCTGGACGTTTGGGCACTGCGCTATTGAGCCAAATGTAGCCAGTTCTCTCTGAGACCATCAGCTACATTTTCCATGTCCATCACTCAAAAGTGGCCTCACCTGACAGGTGAGATTCTACTGCAAGTCCCTGCACAGCTCATCATGGGGATGTTCTATACGTCTTTTGGGACCAGTAAAATAGGACGGCTTAAAACGTCCTAGCGTCACAAAGGGGTTATGAAAGCCCTATTTATGACCGTAAAATAGCATATAATATGTGTGGGTATATTAAATGAGAGAGAGGGGAAAATTACAGATTAACATCCCAGAAATTTTAAAACAGCCCTCGTCCAGCATAATCAAAAATGTCGCAAACGGCCAGTCCTTGCGGGGTTAAAAAAGCAAATACATTTGCAAAACAGGGCTGATTTTATGAATGTATCCGCTTAAACCTACATTTGCACACTCCAGCAGGAATGACTGTTTAAAGATTATATTAGCCGTATCACAATGTTTATGGGGAATAAACAGATATGCTCCAACTTGCTTAGCCTTCCAACTCTACTTCTAGCGTCATGTTTTTTAATGCATTTATTTTCAAAGAATTGTTATGATTGCAGTCCTACCATGTTTATGAACTCGTATTACATTTACACAGTGCATGTGTCAGTATAATGAATCGAGCAAGTTATTATCCAAACTTCAGAGTTGTGTTTTTAAAATTATTTTATTTCTAAAGCACCATCATGTTCCTCAAGATGTTAAAACAATCTTTGCGTCTTATAAAAAAAAAAAAAGGATATGCCATTCCTAAAAGATAGACAGGCTGTCTAAATATGGGTAGTGAAGTTCACATTACAAGCTGGATCACTGAATGGATTGCATTGTACTCCTTCAATAAATACACCTTTAGACAAGTTGAACCTTGGCCCTTCCTTTTTTTCTGTTCATGAGTTATGCATTACTACAACAGAAATGTATTTGTATCACCGCCTGCATCCCATGTCCCTCTATACCCTGAGAACAGAACATATGAAAGTTGTCCTATTTGGGAAGTACATTCTAGAGTTGCTTGGTCATTCCATGTTCATTTTGAGCAATATGCAGAAAGGAAGTGCTACTTCCTTTAATTTGCTGACTAGCTGCAACCAGAGTAATCATGTGTGTGTGTGCTTTTTTTTTTTTTCTTTTCTTCTCCTTCTGCAGTAATAAGTAACTCTGCTCTGACCTTTGTCCTCTTGCCCGTTGTAGGTTTTGGAAGAAATATCATGTTACCCTGAGAACATTGATGCAAAGGAGCTAAAACGTATCCTAACACAACCTCATTTCATGGTAAGTAATTACCGGTACTACTCTGCTTTTGATCTTTTTCCCTATGAATATACAGTTTATATCCAATGTGTGTCTCTGCCTGTACTATAAACGGATATTGTAATTTCTTTTTCAGTTAAGATTAATTGTTTCTAGCTTTTGAAATGTTTTTTTTTGTGTATTTATGAAAGTTTCCTAAAACGGAGTATAATGGGAAGAAACTGTTCTAAGATCTGTTCAATGTATAGGCTCTCAAAAGGTTAAGTATTTTGGAGATGAAGAAATTAGGAGTGAAGCATACAGAAATCTATATGGGGGGTCGATTAGGGATTGGGTGATGTTTGAAATATACTTGTATATAACTTTAAAATTAGCATTGGTTTATGTGTTAATAATCGATTTATATAGCCACTTATATACAAATAACTTTTTTTTTTTTTTTTTTATTGAAACCAAAACATATCCTTTTAAATTTGTTAGGAGAACAAAAAATCTCTCACCTCCCAGCATAAAGCACATGATGACCGCATTCTGTCAAGAACAGGAAAAAAACGTTAAAACTAGTGTTTAAAATCAGTGTTTCTGACATGTGTTTGTATAGACTATGATCACCTAGCTTTTATTTTTACCACTCACTGCTGATGCATGTTGCTTTCAGCATTGTGCTACTGCTCTCCGATATGTACATTTAATCACAGGGAATGAAAAGTAAATTGAAGCAAACCCACTCTGTGATCCCGATCTCGGATAAGGGAATTGTTAAAACATTATTTTGCTTTTCAAAGAAAAAAAAAAAAACACAAGGGAATAGTCTGTACACACTGCCAGGCATGGCTACAAAACACCCCTCCAGACAATGGTTTCTATTGATTCTGCATCCTTTGGGAAGCAAACATTAAGTGTGCATTACCTCATCGCTCATGAAAGAGAGAGGAAACATAAGATTGTAAGACTGATGAATACTAATGTAATGGCATTATCACACTTTATTTAGTATGGTGATTTGTGTACACATTTAATGCCCAATAAGTTCATGTACGGACCAAAAACAGTGCCAGTTTGAAATACTTGCAATGGAAAAACGTACTTTGGCTCATTCTATTTCTACTCAAGGATTGCAGTTGATTGGACTAGTTAATGATTAATCATGTAATTAGATATGGTCTGTTAACTGGAAAGTTGATTTTACATTTCCATGCTATAGTTTGTCTTGCTTACCTGACCAAATTAGATATTTACAGCCTAAATTACAATGATGGACTAAACTGTGAGTTGACCGGTGCAATTGTGTTGTGTGATTTATTTATAGCCTAACAAAATGTTCTCTTAGAGGGATTTCATCACCTAAACATTGTTTTTACTGTGATTGTAAAAGAAAAACGTGATGGAAAATAATCTATACATTGTGTTAGAAAAATTGCAAGTAAATGCCTAAATTAGATTTTTTTTTTTTTTTTAAATGTGTCTGTAGTCTCTTGTTTATGACATCACCTGTGTCTCAAAAATGCAAATTACACATTTCTCATTGAAAACATGTTTATTTGTACATCAAGCCACATTTGATGTCATAAACAAGAGACTAAACACATTTAAAACACACCTAATTCAGGCATTTACTTTACAAATTTTACTAATACAATGTATAGATAATTTCCAATCCTTTTTTATTCTCTACATTCACAGTAAAAACAATGTTTAAGTGATGAGTTAAATTTTAAAAGGACTAAAAATGATATTTACATTATAACAAATTGGAAACAAGTTGATTTTGTTTATCAAGCCGCATGCGATGTCATAGACATGAGACATTACAGATATGTTTAAAACATATTTTTCTCTTATGTGTAGGTCTATTTTAAGATTTTATTATGCTCTACAACCACAGTATGGGCAATGTTTAGGTTGACAGTCCTTTTTACACTGTAGGGCCTGGGCAATTCGATCACATTACAACTTGCGTGTCAGTTATTAATCAGAACGGGGGCTCGCCCCACTCTGACAGCCGTACGCGATTTCTCTCGCTGCTAGCGCAGAGAGAGACCCTCGTTTTTACATAGGATTAGCAGGGGGACCCAGTTAGACGAAGGTCTCTCTGCACCAGACTGCTGCCTACTTCCTATGAAAGCATGGCAGCTGTCTGTCAGAGGATAAACTGGCGTGTACTATCAAAAGTACACGCCAATTTATCCTCATACTAGGGACAATTAAAATGTCACTTGTGCTTCTAAATTAGAAGCACAAGTGAAAAATAACGTTTAGTGTCCCTTTAAGCTGCGATGTACCTATTACATCAGACCTGGGCATCTTACGGCCCTTTGTGCGTCCCTGTCCGGCCCGCGTGAGGCAGGGCCGATCCTGGGCGGGTGCACCGCGCCCAGGCGCAAGGGAGGAGAGGCGCTGTAGCAGGAAGCTCTCTCCCTGCCATCTTCCTCCTTGTTAATCCAAGCACAGCGCGACGGGTGTAAGCTCCGCCCCCATCGCGTTCTGTGATTAGCTGCTTCAGGGAGGAGGACGTTCTCTAGGGTATCTGCCAAGACACCCTAGAGAATGTCCTCCTCCCTGCAGCCAATCACAGAACGCGACGGGGGCGGAGCTTTCCCCCGTTGTGCTGTGCTTGGATTAACAAGGAGGATTTGGTAATAACAGTTTTGGGTGGGGGGTTAAAATAAAAAAAGAAAGGAAGTGTCTGTGGAAGTGTGTGTGAATGTGTATAAGTGTGTATGTGTGTGTCAATGTGTATAACTATGTGTGTGTTACTGTCTGTGTAAGTGTATGTACATGAGTGTCTGTGCAAGTGTATCCTGTGTGTAAAGGTGGCTGTGTGTGTATTTATGTATGTGTGACAGTGTGTGTAAGGGTGTTTGTGTAAATGTATGTCTGTGAGGGTGACTAAGTGTGTGACTGTGTGTGTTTATGTATGACTGTGTGTACAAGAGACCAGCATGGGGAACAGAAAGATAGAGATGGAAAAAGATATAAGGGATGAGGGGAGAGACAGACATGGGGTATGAGTGGCGAGAGAGAGACAGACATGGAGCATGAATGGAAAGAGAGAGAGACATGGAGCATGAATGGAAAGAGAGAGAGACATGGAGCATGAGTGGAGAGAGACATGGAGCATGAGTGGAGAGAGACATGGAGCATGAGTGGAGAGAGAGACATGGAGCATGAGTGGAGAGAGAGACATGGAGCATGAGTGGAGAGAGAGACATGGAGCATGAGTGGAGAGAGAGACATGGAGCATGAGTGGAGAGAGAGACATGGAGCATGAGTGGAGTGAGAGACATGGAGCATGAGTGGAGTGAGAGACATGGAGCATGAGTGGAGAGAGAGACATGGAGCATGAGTGGAGAGAGAGACATGGAGCATGAGTGGAGAGAGAGACATGGAGCATGAGTGGAGAGAGAGACATGGAGCATGAGTGGAGAGAGAGACATGGAGCATGAGTGGAGAGAGAGACATGGAGCATGAGTGGAGAGAGAGACACGGACATGAGGGTATGGGGAGAGAGAGAGACAGACATGAGGGTATGGGGAGAGAGAGAGACAGACATGAGGGTATGGGGAGAGAGAGAGACAGACATGAGGGTATGGGGAGAGAGAGAGACAGACATGGAGCATGAATGGAAAGAGAGAGAGAGAGACAGACATGAGGGTACGGGGAGAGACAGATATTGAGCAAAATTTAATTGAAATATTGTCGATGTGGCCCTCCAGCAGTGCTCGGGTTGCTCATGCGGCCCCCGGGAAAAATTAATTGCCCACCCCTGTTAATTACATGCACACTCACAAAAGGGAAAACAGTGGCAAGTGTGTAGGCCTGACGCGCCAATGGCAGGTTCCGGTGTTGCTTTAAGTCCATAAAAGGGAGTTATTTGCTCCGTACAGTATTTGTATTGATGCTTCAAGATTTCACAAATGCCGAGTCTTTAATATATTATATTGGCGAAAATGTTTTGTTATCCAAAATACTTATAGTCCCAAGCATTTTGGATAAGGGATATGGGATATTAAACCTGTAGATGAATTTCCTTTAACTGTAACTGAGCCATCTAGCTCAGGATTGTGGATTTTTTTTTTTTTTTTTTTTTACTAACTGTCCGGGGACTAAAGCAGTAGCCCAATCTATTTGTCCCTCATGACAATCTACTATTGAAAGCATATTAAGAGACAGACCTCACAATATTTAAATGCACTCAACAAATGCAAGTAGGTAGTGAGCTTAAATAGAACAGATTTCCAAATGAGAACTGTACCACTTACTTTTTTCTTTGCATGCACGCAGTCTTGTACCCACCAATAGAAGCATGCCGTCATCTTTCAGGAAATCGTGCTATTTTTTAAAGGGACATTCACCTTTTCGAATTACCTAGTGAGAAAACGGTCTTGTTCAGTTTATTTTTTTTAAATAAAATGTCCCTATAGGACCACTGGCAGTATTAACATGTCACCGGTCCTCTACGGAATAACTTAATATATTTTATTTAAAGGGATTTTATCTTTATTTTTTTTACATAATTTATTAGTTTTATTTTTTTTATAGTTTTTTAATTTAATGTTTAATTAAAACTCTGACTCTAGAGAACAAAAAGGGGGTTTTATTTCTTTTCTATAATTTATTTATAGTTTTTTATTTATTTTTATGTTACATTTTCTTTTGGTTTTTTTTTTTTATTTCCATTTAACCCTAACTTTAAATGGGATTTAGGGCTAGGGTTAGAAGGAAAAAATTATGCTTTTAATTTTTGTATATCAGTTTTATTTGTATTTACTTTATTACATTTTTTTTTTATTTTAAAATGTTTCTTTTTTTATTTTTACTGAACCCTTGTGTTATGGTTCAATAAGATATGTAAATCTGAATGATCTTCACTTGAAATTTGACAGTGAATGTCAGCAGAACATTCTATCTTTTCTTGACTTACAATTGAACACAGACCCATGTTCAGAGAAAATTGCCACTTCGATGTATCGTAAACCAGTTGCAGGTAACACAAGAGTTATAGGTCAATTCACAAGACTCGAGAAACTGCTCAGACCAGATTCTATTTGAACACCAAGCCCTAAATATTTAAACAAGGGGTTATTCTACTACAGATATTCAAATGGCATCAAATAGCCTATGATACAGCTAATCAGTTATCATGTGAGGATTAATTGGGAGATCATGCAACACACGTTTGCACTAAGTTAGACGGTTACATTTGTACAAAGCATTAGAAGGTGTTGGGAGCATGTAAAGCATACACGAAGATCATTAAGTAATGTTTTCAATTTGTCTCTAAGAAACCACAGCGCAAGTTATCCCCAAGCATGCTATAAAAACCAGCAGCTATGGGGACCTGGTTAACCTCAAAAGGACCAGGGATTTTCTGGGCCAATGATCCAGAGCACTTTTCAATTTTTGATATGTGGTTGTTGAAATGTACTTTTCCTCTCTGTCATTTAAATCACCCATGCAAGTTATGTTTTTTTTTTAAAGGACAATAAGAGCTTTATTTTGATACCCTACACATAAAATATATTCTACCATCTAGTATTAAAAAAAAAAAACATATAAAAGGGGAAAACTGATAAACTTTTTTTTTCATTATTTTCCCAATGATATTCTACCTAGTACAACACAAACCCACTTATCCCAATAAACTAACTATTAAAAAATATAGGTGATGTCTTAAACATCTCACTCACTACTTTAACCTTATTCTTGGATTGCTCTGCCTGAGGGAATGACATCTACTACAGTCCAGTCAACATATTTCATTGTTTTTGTTTTTTCTTCTCACTCTTCCACCTATCCTTTTTTATTATTATTTTTTAATACCAGTGCTCTTGGAATTACTCACACTGAAATGTATATTTTGAAAACACTCTGTGCGTGGTTTTGTGTTCTACATTTAATATTCGGATTGTATTGGGAGCATAGCAAGGATACATTTGAAACTAGTTATGCAAACGTGTTTTTAATGGGCACTGTATTGCATTGTTGCCTGGTTTTTAAGGCTCTTTTGTATTTCACCCATTACCTTCTTGCAATCATGCATGATTCCTTATCTTTATTTGTACAGAGTTTATGTAACATTGTATAGCCAATGCTGCTATTCTCCAATATGAAACGTTGAACAGTATGAGAGTAAAAGAATATAAAAATGGATTGCATGCCATTAAGGTAATCTTTCTGTTAGTCTCTGGTATGCATCCATTTTTTAACAGCTCTATTGATTGTGAGAAAAGCAAAATACAAAAACCACTGAAGCATTTGCTAATTAGAGCACAAAAGGAGAATGTTTCCTTCTGGTCTGTGGGTCTAGATATTGATCCCAACATAAACACCCCTCCTGTGATTTGTG
The DNA here is from genome assembly GCA_036172795.1 of Pelodytes ibericus. Lineage (NCBI taxonomy): Eukaryota > Metazoa > Chordata > Amphibia > Anura > Pelodytidae > Pelodytes > Pelodytes ibericus. The sequence continues at coordinate 79,575,076 of CM069857.1, read as the reverse complement.
CTACTCAGCATCTCCTTTCATCATAGTCTTATGTGGACAGCACATCCCATATTTCCACTGCAGTTTCCTGTATGTTGTATCAATGTCTTTCATCCAGTCTTAAGACAAGCAATTTGTTTTCCGCTGTATGATTGAGCTTTTCTACAGTGCTCTTGGAAGCAAGGTTACACTATCCTTAGTGCAAAAAAGAGATGTTTCCAGCATGCAGTACATGGACACTTAAAAACTAGAAATGCAAAAATGCCTTAGATGAACGTGATAAAATAAAAAAGTCTATTATACATACACAATCAATAATACAAATAGTTTAAATACCAATGGTGTAACCAGATACAGATAGTAAAAACGATACTTAGCACAGGAACACTCCTTATTGTACCTGAAAGAAAGAATACACCAAAAACCTAGTGAAATATGTATGTCACACTGAAAATAGTGAGTAGCAAATGCAATGGTAGGATGAACAACTCACTTGCCCCCACTTGCTCCTGGAGAGGTGTATTTGATAGTGAGGGTGCCAGTCAGACTAGTGTTGGTTCAGACCATTTATTATCTGAAAAACAGGCGAAGAAATCAGTTTGAGGCTGTCTGTTTTTGTTTTATTTCAGCTGCCGGTTCTTAGTGGACACTTCAGTTATATTAGTGTTTGTATATACACGTTTTTTCATTGGTGGCATTGCGTATTTGCTCGTCCATTTTTTTTAATTTCACTATCCTTAGATAGTTGTGAGCACATTGAGATACGCAAAAACTTTTTAGACATATTGTCATAACTGCAATGGATATTTGTTCTGAGCATAATTATTGTTTTAATATACATTTTAATATGTTTGTAAATTCCATATGTCATAAGATTTTTGCCACTTGATGATGAAAATGATTTATGCACAAAAGAGACATAATCACTTGATGAAATAAGTTGCACTTGCCTGTACAGCAGAGGAAATGTCACAATTCTCTTAAAGGGCCTTTACAGTTCCAATAGTTTGTGGTGGAGCATGTTATATTTTTAGATCATTCATTTTTGCATAAACTTTACATAAATGAATATGCAAAAGATAATGTATTCTCCATCCCTAGCATGCTCCGGGTAGCTCTGATTTTCTGAGAGCACCAGAGCTTCCAATTTTGGGACCAATCAGATCACTTTGGTGATCCCGAATTAATCTTGAATTTGCAGATCGGTCTATATTGAGTAGACCCTTGTGTGTGAAATTCTGAGTCCACAGCATCTCTGTGGTAATCCTTTTGACTGGCTGATGATGCCTGTGTCATAACCGCTGAACAGGGGAAGATTGTCTGGGGAGAAAGTTTGCAAAAGTTTTGTTGTCATGATAAGTTCACTATATGGACAAAAGTATTGAGACACACCACTTCATTATTGAATTAAATTGTTTTAATTAGACCCATTCATAAAACGAAGTGCCTAGCCATGCAAGCTGCATTTGCAAACATTTTTGTAAACAATTGGTCATTCTGAAGAGCTCAGTGAATTAAAGCATGGTACTTTGATAGGATGCCACCTTTGCAATAAGTCAGTAGGTGAAATTTAGTCCCTGCTAGATATTCCAAAGTCACCTGTAAGTGGTAAAATAGAAGCATCTAGGAACAGCAGCCACAAATTGGAAGACTACATAAAGTCAGAGTTGTGTCACAGAATGCTGGGGCATATATTATTTATTTTTATGTATATATATATATATATATATATATCCCCCTTTGCAGATTTTTTCCCCACTCTTTTCTAACTTCATGTTTGTGCAGTTCTGTAAATTTTTCTTCTTTATTAAGCCACTTATCAGAGGTAGCATACTTTAATGACAGAGAGCTAAATCTTGAAAATCAAGGAGAAGAAATCCAATGGAACATTCTAGCTGGTGGCTTACTTGATTACTTTACTACACAATTAGTCTTGATAAATATGGTGTTGAAATAAAATAAAAATGTCCATCTAACACATTATCTGTATTTTAACTTTCATTTGATTGGGTCTCACTGTAATGTGTGTCTGATTTCAGTTTTACTTTTGTTCCTAATAGTTGACTGGTACTATGCACTGTAGCACAAAGCGTATCATATTTGTGCTGTTTTACATTCTTGTTCACAAAGTGTAAGGTAGTTCATTGATTTCATTTGCCAAGAACTTAAACGCCTATTTCTTTCGAATTTTCTTTTATCAATAACATTAAAATGGTGCTTACGCAGCACAACACTATACTTACTTTCTGTGGTCTTGCTGGTGGCTAATAAGTTATTTAGATCTTTTTTCCTTCTGTTTGAATCCTACATTTAGTATTCCAAGAAAATGATAATTCCTCTAATTTCTTTCACATAATATGGTTCAGAACATGTATTTTCCCAGGTTATATACTCTGATTCATGTTTAGGATGAATACTGAGCATGTTGTTGGTTAAAACTGATATGCCTTTTTTATATTCTGTATAATTTTCATTCAAGATGAGGACACATTATTTAGTGTGTAAGATACCTCTACAGTTTTCACTTAAAAAACATAACCTAATGACTTTCTAAACTATTGCAGGCCTTACTACAAACTCATGATGTGGTAGCCCATGAAGTTTACAGTGACGACGCACTAAGAGTTACGCCACCTCCAACATCTCCCTACCTAAACGGAGATTCTCCGGAAAGTGCAAACGGTGACATGGATATGGAAAATGTTACACGGGTTCGTTTAGTTCAATTCCAGAAAAATACAGATGAGCCAATGGTAAGTAACAGGAGTATTGCAAGTGTGTTGGTTGGGTAATGAGCATGTCAGTCCTCCTTGAATTTTTGATGCTGCGGGTAGTAGGTCAAAGTTCAGATTTTGTAAAACCATTTCCCTGTCAACATGTACAAAATGTCAATGCATGCATACTATTCATAAATATTTAGATACAATTAAATGTATATAAAATATGTAAAGTATATAAAATATATCTATTGTTTGACAGCTGATTAAAAGGGGTTAGGTTACTAGTATCCAAAACTAACGAAGATATCTTACATGCACAATTGCAATAATCATTAACAATTCTTAATTCACAAACACGAGTATGCAGAGGAAAGAGTTCACATTTGCTCATTCATCCATTTATCTTTTTAACCCCTTAGTGACAAGACATTTTCACCTTGACTTTCCCTTGGTGACAATGGCTGTTTTGACATTTCTAGGGTGTTTATGTGAGAAAGAAAAAAAAAATTACAGCTAAACACACAGTACCCACACAAATTATATGTTGTTTTTATCGTCATAAGAAGGGCTTTCATTAGATACCATTATGTTCATCATATCTTATAATTTACTACAAAAAAAAAATCATAAAATATGATGAAAAATTTAAAAAAACACACTTTTTCTAACTTTGACCTAAAATATAATTTACACAAATAAAATCATTAAAAAAGACACCGTCTAAATAGTTTCTAAATGTTCTCCCGAGTTCAAAAATATGCATGTTTCCATATTTTTCGGTATTTTTTTGCGAGTTATTGGGCAAAAAACAAAAATAGTGTTTTTTGGTTTTTTCCTATATTGATCTTTTGACCCCAAACCGAACCCAAAATTTAACCCTAACACTAAATTTAACCCCAACTCTAATCCTTATTATATCCCTTAATATTTTTTAACTTTAATTTAATTTTAACCCTATCCCTTTTGCGAAAAAATATTTAATTTTAATCCTATAGGCTAATATAGCTAAATAACCTGTTTTTAATTAATTAAATATTTATTTTAAATATTTCCCATTGCAATGCTACTAAACTACCACTAGGGGTAGTCAAGTAGCATATTCAGAGCGACGGAAGTGAAGTTACTTTCACTTCCGAAGCTCAGACCGGCAGAGGACTTAGCCATATTGACGGAGCAGCATGCTCCGTCAATATGGCTCCCCACGATCGCTCCGTGGGGCGATCGTGGGGATCCCGAAATAGAAATTTCGGTGCTGGCTATTGCCTCGATGTCGTTGATCGCGAAAACCGCTTCATTCAATGCAGGACGTACCAGGCACGTCCTTTGTCGTTAAGGGAGTTTCTCCCAGGACGTGCCTGGCACGTCCTTTGTCGTCAAGGGGTTAAATTATAAAAAAAAGTCAATCCATTATCCAGGCAAACTTAAGATGGCAATAAACAGGGTATTAATCCCCCAATTGACTAAATATACATTTTTTTTTTTATCCTTGATAAATATCTTCTACTCTACCAGTTAAGAATTCCATGAGAGTGGGGGGGAGGGGGTTGCATTTCTTAGCCCCTTCATCATTGCGTTTATTCAACTGTTCAAAAGACTTTGAAAATTGGTTTAGAGTAGTCAAGTGAAAATCTGCTAGAATGTTGTACTTCCATCTGACACATCATCACATGACCTGGACACCCTGGTCCTGCTGGGCTTTTCCAAAACAATCCATTGTTAAGAAAATGTGGTATGAACAATCGTGCATACGTATTGGAAGTTTTTGAAGAATTTCCCGATGTTTTGGTGTAATCCGTTCGATTCACTTACTTGGATTTTGGTTTTGTGTTAAGTCCTATGAAAATCCCTGAAAACAGCCCCCTTGCTTTTACAAGTGAGATATAGTTACGGTGGTAGTACATGTGCTGTCATTATCTCTGCTATATAAGCAATTGTATTCATTTTGGTTGATGACATAATTTACCTTATTTGCATAATTTAACATTTTTGTAAATGCCATTTTATATTAAAATGTGTTTTCTTTGATCTACTAAATAAGTTTTTTTTTTTTTCATTAATTAAATATCTGTTCTTATTGTAGTATTAATTACTGGTAATTGTGTTTCTTTCACAGGGTATTACGCTGAAGATGAATGAGCTAAACCATTGTATTGTTGCAAGAATCATGCATGGGGGAATGATTCACAGGCAAGGTAGGAACCAGTAAAGGTTTGACATTTCATAGTTGCATGTTTATTATGTACATGGAGCAGCCAATGATCTGGGCTGTTTGTAACACAATTTAATTCATCAGTTAACAGTATCAAAAGCACACCATTCTTTGTGAAATTTGGAGCTGCTCTGGTTAAAAAAGCCAATTCATAGAATAATTGGTTACCAAGCACATATTATAGAGTGAATTTACAAACAAAATTATACAAAGATAGCCCAATACCAAAGGCAGATGGATTCCTGGTCAAAAGCTTACAGTCTCTAGAATAGTAGACAGGCATGTCATAAAGTGAAAAAGGGGGTGCCAGAAAGTGCCTTAGATGGATTGTGATATTTCTTTGGGTAGAATAAGAAACCTATGATGTGTTCCAGCAGAATTACTTGTGATCCTCTTTAAAGACTTTTGAGGGACTTTTTCAAGATTGAGAGGGAAAGAAAAAAAGCTGCCGTTTTTGTAGATTAGAATTTTGGAAATATTGGGACATTACCAAGACATCTTGTAGGCATGATTTAGAAGTGCTCATCTAGAGCAGTCATTCGTAAACTGGTCCCCCACCTCCTCTCCCCTCCCCCTGGATTTAGTGATTACCCAGTTGTGTTTAACTAAGGATATTAATAGGACCTTGTATAGTATTGGTCCTTGAAGACTGGTTAGGGAACCACACTAGGTGGTACATATTCTTATTTAAACACACCTGGGTAATCCCTAAATCCTAGGTCTTTGGGGGAGCCATGAGTCCTGCTTTGATAATGAATGACTGACTGATCTAGAGCCTTAGGCATTTTTAAGAACATAAAGCCAGTGTATGGGAATAATTGGTGAGAATACCAGTGATACATGAATGTTAGGGTCAGTATTTTAAGTTTGATCCTTGAAGGAATGAAAAGCCGATGAACCAGCAAGTGAGCTAGATGAACTAGGCAGCAGCATTTTGTGTGGAACAATCAGAGCAGTGTCAACCAGAAGAGGGAGTTACAGTAGTCTAAACAGAAAATGTACATATTGTTTAGTAGGTTTGGTGATTATTTATTTATTTATTTTTTTGGTTTGTTTTAAATGCGAGGCACTATTTTCCTTCCTCTCTTTTTTGCCTTTTTAGATTTTACTTTTCATATTAACGTGTTGAACACTTTGATTATATATTGTTTTACGGTATTCAGAACTATATCTAGATAATTTTGAACACAGTAAGGCCAATACTAATGCCCTATGCCCAAGCCTGTAGAACTCTGATATGTATCTTAGTGTAGCTGTAATCATTGATGCTTGTTCAGAAGTACTTTTTCCTTTTACGTTTTGCTACTTTTCACTAGAATAATGTAAAATAGTGTCAAAAGAATCATCTGTGCAGTCACTTTCTATAGCTTTTGAAAACATGACCAATTGTGACAGATCTTACAAGAATAGTAGACCGTATATAAACTAATCACAAAAGTTCACATACATCTATTCACTAATGCAAAGGCCAACTTTATAACCTGATATATATTTTATATGTTCATTTTGTTCCTAGGTTAGGTTGAATGCAAAATGTATGCACCACTTACGTCTGTGCACGAATTACATTTTCAAAAGCAGCATTTCCAATCAGTCCCTAAACCACTTTACTTATCAGTGCTGCATGTCTTCGTCACGTTATTTGCAAGTGTTTGAAATCTATTTTTGTTATGAATTTTAAGCGACATCTGTATTTCACTTGGAGATTTAAAAGGGGAAATGTGCCATTTTCCTAAACTTTTCTAAAGAAAATAATGAAATAAATTTGTAGTTATTGGCACATACCAAGCTGCTTTAGGACCAATATACATTGCATAATAACAAATGTCTGCCTCATTCCATTCCAAATTTGGGGCTTAATCCCGCTTTACGTGCTAATTTAATTATATATCTCATAGCACTAAACACATTGTAATAATCCCTTCCCGCTGGTATGACATTCTATGCATTCTAAAATACGCCTCAAAAGCTCATAGCGGCCCCTCACTGTGCTGCGGATCCTGCTGCTTGGAACTGCAGCAGGATCCCACTTATTGCATGAGACCAGAAAGGGCCTCAGGCTCACAAGATAGGTGTAACAGACGCTCAAACTTCAGGCATGCCTCCCTGAACCTCACAAGTGGTAGATATTGTAAATGCATCATCTGTCTGGCACACAATGCTATCCAGAATAAAAACTGTTGTTTATTGTACTTCATTTATTGGCAATGTACTATGATATGATGGTCTAGTTATTTTTTTTTTTTGTTTGGTTTTAATATTCAGGGACACTCCACGTGGGCGATGAAATTCGAGAAATAAATGGAATCAGTGTAGCAAACCAGACAGTTGAACAACTTCAAAAGATGTTGGTTAGTTTACTTTAATTAAGTGATCTTTATGATTCATGTTTCTTTCCTTTTCAACTTGTTTTTGGTTTTTAATGTTTGCATGGATAAATAGATGTAAAAATGAGGAACTCCTGACTAGAAAAAAGCCCAAAAAATGTTTTATCAAATAAAAATAATTCTCAATCTGTTCTTAAAGAGTTTTAAGCTTTTTACTGAGCCTGTAATAAAGCTCCTGAATCATCTGTATGAGGATCTTAAAAAGCTCAGACACCTAATTTGCCATGTCCTATGTTTTTTGACCATGCCCTACCCAATATTTGTTGTTTTGGGTTGTTAATACTAAATGGTGTTGAGTGATTTTGAAAACATCGTAATCTTGACCAATCAATGCACTTATGTCTCACCTATTGGGAACCAAATGACTTGCCTTTTATCAAGAGAATACCATGCAGCATGATCTGTTGTGAGACTTCAGATGGACAATTTGTCATGATTAATCTATTGAAAATGCTTATATAGTTTGCTTTCAACACATATTTTACTTTGTTTCTTTTAGAGAGAAATGAGGGGCAGTATCACTTTCAAGATTGTGCCAAGTTACCGCACTCAGTCTTCATCCTGTGAGGTAATACTAATTATTTAAGGGATGTTCTCCTCCTATCCTTGTTCTGGAGCAAAGCACCTGCTGATGGCTGACTATTTGCTTTTTGGGAATTTTCTGCCTGTGCTAGTAGATCATGCACACCAATTTTACAACAAAGATAACGGAAAAGTGTGTATCTCACCCACCTACATATCTAAAATATCAACTCTGATAACTGCTTGCAAACCTAGGTATCATTCTGTCTCACGGTCGTAAAAATTGCGTTGATGTACTTAAAATATTGTAAATAATGTCATGTTAAGTGAAAACATTGAAATGGTCAGTTTGCTAAAGATTTGTTTTAAGTTCATCAACTAAAGTTCTGGTGGAGAATTGTTTACAGAGTAGTAGACTAAAATACTAAAAGTTTTTTTATTTTCATTTTCTCAATTAATTGATATTGCTATATGCTCTGTAAATGCTGTAAAAAAAAGATAATCTCACTTTTAATATATTGCATTATGGAAAGTACCTAAAAACATGGATATGGAAATCCATGCTTTCCTTGAAAATTTCTGCAAATAAGTGTAATTCATTTGAGGCTGCATATTACAGCTGTAATTTCCAGATGGCTTTAGAAGTATAATAGTATTTGCTTCAGATGTCTGCATATATATGATACTCCGAGCCCTAAACGTAGCCATTCAAGGCATCTCTCATTTATTTGTAGAGAATTTCATTGTTTAAGAACACAATTATCTACTGCTTCAGTTAAACTAGACGGTAAAGTGCTGGATGTGTTAAGTGCTAAACAACACATTTTAATGAACAGCTACAGGATCTTGCTAATTAAAAATAGTCTTACAAAGATCATTTCTGCTAGAGATTACAAATTGCAGTGAATGAAATGTTTTATACAAAAAAACAAAACAGGAAGTAGGACCCTTCAGGCTGATGCAAACCACCATAAAATGGGGGTGTGTGTCGAGCAGTCAAGAAGCAAAACACGAAATAGCATAAAAACAATACAAGTTATCCTAGGTCTACCGGGAAAAAAATGCCATAGCTAACAGGATTTTTTCAACAACTCTGATTTCACAGATATGCATGTATGTTAAATACAAATGCATTTTTTTTATTTAGCCCTAAGACCACTGCTATTATTGTTTTTATACTATTTTTTCTTATGAGTCTCGACTTCGATAACGTCTCGAGGTAGGTATGAAATATCTAGATTGATTATATGTTTACACATTCCAACTACTCTACGTATTAAAACCTGAATGGTTAGTGGACAGCACTCTGATGAGAAGATTCCCATAAATAAACCTGCCTCTAAGGTCAGTCACAGTGACTCAATGTGCATATCTTTGATGCACATGCTCTCTCTTTTTTCCTCCATATTTTGGAAGTGTTAACCATGAAAGATTCTACATACAGCATACATAGAATTTAGGGAACAGCCAACTGGAGTTAGTAGCAGCTTGTCCTGTTGTGTTTATTTGTATTCTGTCTCCCCTGTAAGTCTCTGCTCACCCCCCACCCACCCTTTTTCTTCTTTCCCTTTTCTCTCCATTGGCATAGACTTATACTAATCCTTATACATAGAATTTAGATTGAAAAAGTCCCACTCTGCATATGTCTATACATTTTAGGAGGGATTGCCTATTCCCTCCAAAATTGCAATTTCCTTTCTCTATGTATTGACATATTATTAATCAGAATCAAATATTATTGCTAAAGCTCCTAGAATCCTTGCTAGTTTTACATGGTAATAAAATATGGAGTCTGTGTCCTAAGGTATTTTAGATAATTAAAGTACGGAATACATGTGGTATCTACAAATATACATGTAGACCACTATTTTTCTATATGGTATGAGGGCTTGTTGCAATCAAAATACAGATATGGTGTTCAATAAAGTACCATGGCTCTGTCGGTTGTGTCTTTTCATTTTACTAACCACGTAACTGATAAAAACAGCAGTGATTTAAACCAAGAGCGGGTGCTTTTTTTTCAAATGCAAAAAATGCACAACGTTCTTAAAATGTCATTGTTTTTTTCATACATTGAAACTCAAACGCTGTGATCATACTTCTCATTAACCATCTGTACAATAATTATAGGTGATATACAACTGACATACAATTATATTCAGGATTTAGGTACTCTAAAAAATTGACTGTAAATTTAAAAAAATGTTTTTTAATAAATGTTCCTCTAATATAAGCTATTATCCCCCTTTAGACAATAGGTAAGTAATTTTTTATACGATAGGAAGCTCAGGAGTAAGCATAAATAATTAAAAGTATAGTTTTATGGTTAGTATAGTTTTAAATAAAAAAACATCTAGCGCATACACATACATAAAGGGATTAGTGGAGGGCTAGTGATGGTGTTTTAATGCCAATATGTAATGAAAACAAGGGACAGTTTAGCTTCGCTATAGTGGGTGCCATCGCCCACTATAAAAACGCCAAGTAAAATTGTTTTAAAAAGTTTATGCTTTTTAAATGGTAGGGTTTTTTTTTTTATCTGTAACACAATCTTGCTGCAATCATAAGCATACATGTAAAGCTGGAAAATAGTGGTGAGCGTCAAATAGACTTTAATATGGAATGCCCATCCAGACCAGGAGCTCCCCTGCATGGATTTTTACTGAACTGCAGCTACATCAAAAGGTTTGGTTTTTTACTCCACTGCACCAAATTCCATGTAAGTGGATCAGAGATAGATGGATTTCTATCTATCTCTCTCTGTCACAGAATCAACTGAATGCTCATGTACATGGTGTCTAAATTCTCTTGATTGATGCAGCTGTTATTTTCATTTGCCTTTAGTAATATGTGTTAACAAACCTTGTGTCTTATTTCAGAGAGATTCCCCCTCTACATCCAGACAGTCCCCAGCTAATGGTCATAGCAGCATTAACAATTCTGTTTCGGTAAGACCAGCAATTACACGTACATACAAAACAACAACGGGATAGATATTTTTATTTTTTTATAATCGGACACATTTCAGCCTTAGCAATTTTGTTTGTTCTATAGTCAGAGTTGAGTCCATCCGTATGTGGGTACAGGCCGTGAATGTAACTGAATTGTTTTTTTTTGGGGGGGGAGGTTGTTTTTTTTTTTAACCCTTCTACGTTTCCCAGTTCTACTAAACCTAGAAATTGATTTTTTTTTTAAATGTTTTGATATCACATGGTACAGATGTACAGTATGACTATAATCTATCCATATTTCACTTTTAATAAGAAATTAGTAAATACATGAAAATAAACCCAGAAAAGAAATCTGGACAGATGTCCGCAACCAGAATTTAGTTTCCGCTATCTGAGTTAATGAATTGGTGTGCCCTCTGCTGTTGTGTTACTTGCACATATCATGCATAACATGAGCGTGGCCTGTTATGTTAAGCTCTTCTACCTTACTTTGGTGCTAACTTTTTTAGAAAATAAGGAAGCAAGAAAAAAAAGACGCAAATTGCTTTTTAGCCAAGCCTATTTCTGAAACATCTTTAACACAAATTGCTTCTGATGCAGCCATCTTAGAACAACTGCCTATGTATTAATGCTAAAAAAAAAATTATGTAATCCAGTACATTTTTGGTAATTTAATGGACAGTGGCTTTGAAACCCAGTTTTTCTACAGTTTCCCAGTCAAAATAAAAGTGTTTTATTCAAGTGGTGATAAGAAAATATTCTTTTAATATGTTATTTAACCTTTTTATTGTTTATTGTGTATAGCATTTTCTTAATTTACTATATTTAGGGTTGAGCCTATCTAAACATATATTAACCATAAGTTTCTAATCCGAATTTGTCACGTAATATTTTCCAAATGCATTTGTGTTGAAGATGATTATTAAAAAAAAATTTAACTGCACCTTTTTCCATTTGCTTCAACATTTCTGCTTTCCCTAAGCTTCAGCTAAAACGTCTTGGGCTATTTTCCCCTTATGATCACATTCATTTATTTCTTTATAATTGGTTCCAAATACTGAGCACACACAAAGAAACCACCTTGTGTATTGTGAAGAAAATACTGTTGTTCTGTAAATCAATATTCTTCTTTTGGGTTGACTTTGTTCTACAGGACATACCATCAACTACCCAATCAAAAGGAAGACAGGTGAATAGATTCCCTTTGTACCAGCATATGATTTGTAATGTTAATATTGTCACCCTTCCCAAGTGCCATGTGTTTTCATCTCGGTGTTCTTCTCATGATACCTTCCCTACTACTTTGTGCATGCATGGAAGACTGGTGTAATGTAGGTTCCCCCCGTACGTATAGAAAATTATATGGCATGAAATGGCTACAACAGCTGAAGTTATGCAAGCAGAATCTGATTTTACCAAGAGTTTGATATCCAGTTTATTTTTTTTATTAAACCCCATATTTAATCAGCTGAATGAACAGTACCATAGGTATAGAGAGCATTGAGCAGTATCGTTTTCTTGATTTACATAAACACACACACAGATATATATATCTATGGCCCAGAAAAAGAAAAGTACGTATTACTAAAGATTCATTCTTTGGATCAGTCATAATGTGCATCAGTGACATAAGTTAAGATGATGCATTGTTCTGAGTGGCTTACTATAAGTTCTGTTTTTACCTATTAAATAGACCCTCTTTGGGTATTGCTGTTCTTTAGCTATCCCCATTGTCCCAATTAATTGTGGGTCTATAGGCACCCACTCTCCATTGAACATTTTTGTGACTACTTAGGAGGGTTAATAAACTAGAGATCTGTTTTCATTATTGGTGATGCAGGGTGACATTTGCGATAATGGTGATAAGTTAAGATGATGCATTGTTCTGAGTGGCTCACTATAAGTTCTGTTTTTAAAAGTCAAATTCCCCATAATGTGTGGTTCTGGAACTTGGTTTTTTAGGGCTCTACTTATATATGTAGACTAGCTGGTCTAGTCAATACAACTATAAAATACAGGTAAACATCTGTAAAGTTAGTTATTTGCAGATAAATTAATGAGTGCTATAGCTTTTTATATATATACTGATAAATATAATATGTTGACCTAAGTGAACTGTATCCAGAAAGTAGAGAATACTTAAATCCTTAAAGAATATTATTTGAGAAGGCATACATTTGAATGTGATAGCTATCCCAGTTATTATTTTCAAGTAAAGGTACCTCTGCAAGGTAAGCAAGATGGCTGCTGGCCATCTTGTTTAAAGGTCACCATTACACTTTAAAGCGATATAGACTTAAAGGAGGTCCCTTTTCAACAGTAATCTGACAGTTTTCTTCTTCACTAAGGGTAACGTAAGGTACAGACAAATGTTTGTGGTAAAATGGTTATTGTGCAAACTCCATAAATGTCATTTTTTTTAAATTGTCATACCTAGTCAGAAATCAAAATATTTTTAGTTAGCAGGTGGGGGAAACATATTTTTCATTTGTACTTGTTTGTTGCAGATTTACAGTAATTAATTTTAAGAAATGCCACCATTCGATGAAAACCATATAGCCCGGTCAAAAACATTAGTTTAGACTTCAGAGTGCTAGAAAATATTTATATACATCATGAATATAAATTTCTTTAAGTAAAAAAACAAATAAATCTTTTATACCTGGAAAATAAAAATGTGTTCTAATAAATAAATTCAAAGGCTTAAAGATGAAAACAACGTGCATTTCAGGAAGTATTACTTTACTGAGAGGGTAGTGGATGTATGGAATAGCCTTCCAGCAGAAGTGGTAGAGGTAAACACAGTCAAGGATTTTAACCCCTTAGTGACATGACTTTTTTGGCTTGTCCGACGCTTGGTGACATGGGCTGTTTTAACATTTCTGAGCAGTTTGTGTTTTGCTGTAATTTATTTCTGTCTCATTTAGTGTACCCGCACAAACTATATATCGTTTTTATCGTCATAAGAAGGGCTTTCTTTTGATACCATTATTTTGATAATAGCATATAATTTGATGTAAAAAAAATAATAAAATATGGCAAAAAAAATGAAAAAATAATTTTTTTATGACTTTTATTTGAAAAATCGTATACTCATGTACAAGAGACAACAAAAAAACACTGCTAAAAAGTTTCTAATATATGTCCTGAGTTCAGAAATAGCCCATGTTTTTATGTTTTTGTGCTTTTTTATTCATGTTACAGGGCCAGAACTATAAGTGGTGCAAAGCTATTTTAAAATCCCTTCTTTCAAAATTAGCGATAGTGACATTGTAACACTGATTTCTGTACTAAATCCATGAATGACCCCCAACATGTACATATTTTTGAAAACTAGACAACTCAGGGCATTTAACTTGGGGTATTTTGACACATTTCATGTAGCCATTTTACCACCAATCTATGCCAAAGTTTGCAGCAAAAAATCTTTTTTTTTAATTTTTCACATATATTGCAATTTAGGTAAACATTACCTTAAAATGTGAAGGGGTATTTCCAAATAACACCTCAATATGTGTTCAGCAACATCTCCTGAGTACAGGGATACCACCCATGCATAGGTTTGTTGGTTTGTTTTGGGGCTAAAAGGCCACATTTAGGGGGTGCGCATTTTGGTTTTCCAACTTGGAATTCTGACATGCAGAAAACTTGTGCCCATGTCCCATTTGGGACATTTTTGAAGCCAGAAAGTGTATTCTACCCCACAAAACCATATATTTTTTTAAACTAGACACCCTAGGGTATTTCAAATGGTAGTATTTTAACACTTTCCATGCACTAATTATACTACCAGCCTATGTCAATGTTTTGGGTAGTAATTTTTTTTCACATACATTGAACTTTGGGCATGAATTCACAGATCCTGTTATATGTCAGTGCCAAACAACACCTCAATATGTGTTCAGCAACATCTCCTGAGTACAGGGATACCACCCATGTATAGGTTGGTTAGGTTATTTGGGGGTTAAAAGGCCACATTTGAGAGGTGCGCTTTTTGGTTTTACAACTTGGAATTCTGACGTGCAGAAAACCTGCGCCCATGTCCCATTTGGGACATTTTTGAAGCCAAAAAGTGTATTCTATCCCACAAAACCATATATTTTTGAAAACTAGACACCCTAGGGTATTTCAAATGGTAGTATTTTAACACTTTCCATGCACTAATTATACTACCAGCCTATGTCAATGTTATGGATAGTAATTTTTTTTCACATACATAGTACTTTGGGCATGAATTCACAGATCCTGTTATATGTCAGTGCCAAACAACACCTCAATATGTGTTCAGCAACATCTCCTGAGTACAGGGATACCACACATGTATAGGTTGGTTAGGTTATTTGGGGGTTAAAAGGCCACATTTGAGAGGTGCGCTTTTTGGTTTTCCAACTTGGAATTCTGACGTGCAGAAAACCTGCGGCCATGTCCCATTTGGGACATTTTTGAAGCCAAAAAGTGTATTCTACCCCACAAAACCATATATTTTTGAAAACTAGACACCCTAGGGTATTTCAAATGGTAGTATTTTAACACTTTTCATGCACTAATTCTACCACCAGCCTATGTCAATGTTATGGATAGTAATTTGTTTTTCACATTCATTGTACATCGGGCATGAATTCACAGATCCTATTATGTGTCAGTGCCAAACAACACCTTAATATGTGTTTAGCAACATCTCCTGAGTACAGGGATACCACCCATGTGTAGGTTAGTTAGATTATTTGGGGGCTAAAAGGCCACGTTTAGGGGGGGGTGCATTTCCAACTTGGAATTTTGACATGTAGTCAGCCTGCGCCCATGTTCCATTTGGGACACTTTTGAAGCCTGTCAAAGTATTTTACCCCATAAAACCATATATTTTGGAAAACTAGACATCCTAGGGTATTTAAAATTGTGGTATTTTAACACTTTCCAAGTGCTAATTCTACCACCAACCTATGTCAAAGGGATGGGATGTCATTTTTTCCCCAAACACATTGTAGTTCAGGCAGGAATTTTCAGATTCTGGTATTTGCCACTGCCAACCAACACCTCAATATGTGTTCAGCAACATCTCCTGAGTACAGGGATACCCCCCATGCATAGGTTTGTTGGTTTGTATTGGGTCTAAAATTCCACATTTAGGGGGTGCGCAATTCCAACCTGGAATTTTGACATGTAGTCAGCCTGCGCCCATGTTCCATTTGGAACATTTTTGAAGCCGTCCAATGAATTTTACCCCATCAAACCATATATTTTTGGAAAATAGACATCCTAAGGTATTTCAAATGGTGGTATTTTAATACTGTATAGGTACTAATTCTACCACCAGCCTTTGTAAAAGTTTGTGGTAGTACTTTTTTGGGAGTTTTTTTTCCCACATGCATTGTACTTCAGGCATGAATTCACAGATTCTGGTATTTGTCACTGCCAAACAACAACCCAATATGTGTTCAGCAACATCTCCCGAGTACAGGGATAGCACCCATGCATAGGTTTCTTGGTTTGTTTTTGGCTAGAAGGCAACATTTGTGAGATGCGCATCTCAAAATTCCAACTTGGAATTTTGACATGTAGTCAACCTGCGTCCGTGTCCTTTATGGGATATATCTTTGAAGCCAGCCAATGTAATTTACCCCCACCAAACCATATATTTTTTTATCGGTAGACCCCCATCACTACTTGTGGCAAGGGCTCAGCAGCCACCGATACATCGCTAGATGATGTATCAGAAAGCTGAATAGGGTCAAAATCGAACCCTGAGTCCGCGGCCTCAGAATCAGTGCGTAAGCAGTGATCTCGAGCAAAGAAGGGGTTAATAGCTCTTAGAAGAGCCTATCTAGTACTGTAATACATTACAGTACAAATAAATTAATCCATAAAACAGTGCAGACAGCAAAACATACTGTTGCTGTGCAGGATTACTGCTTACACAGTGATGAATGGCAGGGAAGGGGTTAATACACAGTGAAAGACTTTCATAAAACCTGCTAATTTTATAAAATGTTATTTTATATCACTAATACTGATCTGTCTCTTTCCGTCACAAAAATGTAAGTGAGGAGAGGGAGGCAGATCAATATTTGTGAATATTGATCCGATTAATTTTGATCTGACCAGGGCGAATGGTGAGCTTAATTGAGAAATCACCAAACCGCCTTTGCCACTAATTCGCTGTTACTGATCGCTATGCGCTCAGGCAGCTTAAAAAAAAAAACTCAAATATTTTTACTTTACATGTAATCCCCTAGCGGGTATGTGTAAAAAAAAAAATAAAAAAAAATATGCAGACAGATAAAAATTGCTTTGGCGTCAATATCATTGCGTAAGCAGTGATCGACGGCAAATAAGGGGTTAATAACTCTTAGAATAGCCTTTTTAGTACTGTAATAAATTACAGTACAAAAAAATTAACCCCTAAAAAATGCACAAACAGCAAAAATAAATGCGCTGATGTGCACGATCACTGCTTATGCAAGATCAGTGGCAGGGAAGGGGTTAAACGCAGGGAATTGCTTTAATAAAATTTTTTTTATTGTTTTATTATTTGTGTGTTGTGTATTTATTGTTTTTTTTAACTTTTACTTACTTTTAGAACTTTGATCTGTCTCTCTCCCTCACTAAAAAAAAATGTGAGGAGAGGGAGACAGATCATAACTGGTCAGATCAATATAGAGTTAATATTGATCTGACCAGTCAGTGGGGATGTTCAGGAGAGCATCCCCACTGCCTGTCAGTGTGCCTGGCAGTCACTGATTGCCTCTGTGAAGAGGCAATCGTGTGACAGCCAGAGAGCACAGGAAGCAGGTACTTCCTGCCTCCTGTGCTCTTGCCCTTAGAAGGGCAGCGCCATCTTGGTCACTTAGTGACCAAGATCGTGCATTTTTTTTTTGTGTTTCTGATTGCCTCGACTTGCGAGGCAATCAGAAACACTTTCTGAGCATAGGAAGCGAAAGATTCGCTTCCTATGCTCATTTTTTAAATGCCCGCGTTTTAAAGGCACTGTGCCTTTAAAACCGGCATTTCGATCGCTCTCCGGAGCGATCGAAATGCCGACGGGCATTTTTTTTAGCATTGTACGATGCTTCCACACGGAAGCATCGTTACAATGCCCTTAGAGCACTGAAAGCGGAAAAACTCCGCTTTCAGTGCTCGTTTTGACACAGGACGGACTAGGTCCGTCCTGTGTCACTAACGCCTCGGCACACAGGACGGACCTAGTCCGTCCTGTGTCGCCAAGGGGTTAAACATGTGTGGGATAGACACAAGGCTATCCTAGCTATAAGACCGGGAACGGGGGACTAATAAAAGTATTAAAAAAAAATTGGGCAGACTAGATGGACCGAATGGTTCTTATCTGCCGACACATTCTATGTTTCTATTAGTTCAGGAGCAGCATAGTGAGCACACTTCTGAAAGTTTCTAGAGAGTTGTATTACAAACATAATTTTCAGATATCTGACTTTGGCAAACAGAATATTATTTTACAGGCTCGAGGGAAACCTACTACTTTAGGGTATTAAATAAAACTTCATTACCTCACTGTGATTAACTAAAAAGCCAACTCTTTTTTTTCTTTTCTTTTTCCTACCTTCATGCATGCTTTTGCCCTGCGATCTATGATTGTGTGTCCACTAATACATCACCTCATGTGTTTGATTTCCTGCTGGTGGTTTCCGAAAATATGCAGCCCTGCAGTGTTTTTGTAGGCCCTACCAGCACTAACAAATATTTGTCATGGTTTTCGGTTTTTTTTTTATAATCCAATGTTTTCCAGATATATGTAAGAGCACAGTTTGAATATGATCCAGCCAAGGATGACCTGATTCCCTGTAAAGAAGCTGGAGTAAGGTTTCGAGTTGGAGACATTATCCAGATTATTAGTAAAGATGATCACAACTGGTGGCAAGGCAAACTAGAAAATGCAAAAAATGGAACTGCAGGTCTCATCCCTTCTCCTGAACTTCAAGAGTGGTAGGCTATTAGAATTGTTTAAAGTCAAAATAGAGGGTGTTTTTTTCCATCAGAAAAAAAAATAACATGCTTCCAGTGAATTTACTGAAAAAAGAACAAGTGTATTCCAAATTAGGCATTAATAACCGATATGGAGACAAATTGGGCATTTTAGTGGCTGATTTTTGCAGTTCACTTTGTACTAAATAGACTGCCTCAGACATTATGTACATATTGATTTGTTTGACCACATCCTACCGTGTACAGGCATCTTCATGCTCTTATACATGCATGGAGATGGTCTTACAATGCTTAAGTCTTAAATTAGATCATTTCCAGTACAAGGGTGTATGTTTCCACTCAAAGGGAAATCCGAACGGTTTTCCTTCAATAAATATATTTTTGTCTCTCAGCCTTTGGGTGTACTTGAAGAGTTGTTTGTGTGTATTAAGCTTTTATACTTTATTGAACCATAAGTTTTCTATCTTGGCACCTTTACATGGAGTGTAATCCTCCTTTCTTCTTCAAAGCCAAAACTGTATGGCTCACCTTAAATGAAGTTGTGGTGGAGTAAAGGTGATGGAAAAACTCTCCACCTACAGCAGAGGCACTGTATTATACAAATCTACACCCAGCAAACAAGCCAAAAGGCTTGCTTTCCCACATACTTCTCACATTCACAGTACTACCACCACTGCAAGGGATTCTGGATAGGAATATGCAAATAAGACAAACTGATCACTTATCGACGTTATAAATAGACTTGTTGCAGCATATGCATGCTGTACAAGGTAGATTGTTCTTCTGTCATGAGCAGTGTATACAGAGCCACACATGGACAGCTGTTTTGTCCTTAATGGGACTCGTCCACATTAGGTTGCTTACTGTGCATCTTTGTACCGAGTTGTATTTAAAGGCCGTCTTGTACAGCGTGCATATCCTCAAAGAGGTCCATGCATAAACTGAATATAGAGGCAAAGGTTGATTATAGTTGACCTTATTTACATATGCCTATCCAGAATCCCTTGCAGTGGTGGTAGCACTGTAAATGTGAGATTACTGTGAGAAAAGCAATGTCTGGTGTGTGAGTACATACATGTGTATTTAATAATGCCTCTGCTACCCCTTACAAAGTTTAGAATCGAATGGCAATGGCGAAGGAAATTGGTTGTCTTCAGTCCCCCCATTTTCACATGGTCTTTCAGTATGCTTTCCTCTGTTAATGTACAAATGTTCTTTTTAATGTGAAATGTTTGCATTGATTTGAGTACGTAATTTTTCAAATATTTGTGTGTTAGCAGTAAATCCATATTGAGGAGTTAGTAACACATTTTTGTTCTATAATCTAATTCTATGTATGTCTCAAACCTAGTTGGATGCCCTGATAAACCGAATCTAAATGTTGAAAATATATTTGTTTGTTTTCCTGTAAACACCAGGATAATCACTTTCTTTCAATTTGCATTTAAAGTACATAGATTCACAAAGATGGTAGTTGTTTTTTTTTTTTTTAGGTTGCTTTTTTAGTGTTAATTGCATCTACAGTTTAAATTGCACAATAAATATTGTGTATCAGCGGCTATGTCTCATGCAAGAGAAACTATTAAATTCAGTCACTACCTTTTTTCCCTAATTTAATGGTTAATAGTTTATTTGTTCTTGCTATGTTAACCAATAACATCCATTTTGATAATACAAAGTTTTTATACTTTAGAAACAAAACTCTCAAACAAAAATACCAGTTGCCAAAGATTGCTCTTTTATTTAATTGGGATTAAAAGCAAGAAAAAGTGTGATATTCACTGGAAAGAGAACTCGCAAGTGTATTGCAAAATCAGGCATTGTTAACAAAATTTAAAAGAGGCAAGTTAGAGATTTTTGTGGCTATTAATGGCTGATTTTTGCACTCCACTTACCAGTTCACTTTTTAGTGAATAGACTCCACGGTGTTAACTGGAATCTACTTGATTGTAACATTCTTGTAATGTCGTCTACCATTTTCTATACTGGTTCTGTGCTCTTTTGTGTGATATATATAACATATGTATGTATATGTAGTTTCTGTCTTGGACCTCACAGAACACCCAATTTGTAGTTAAGATGAGCTCAACACAACAGTAAACATAACTATTTTATTGTAATGTATTTGGTATTTGATGCGTCATATTTAAGATAACGCCAGGAAATGTATTGTTTTTTAGAATGGAGGTGAGCTCAAACTATATCTTATATTAAGTAATTCATATATTCTTGTATTGCAGGAGAGTTGCTTGCATTGCAATGGAGAAGACCAAACAGGAGCAACAGGCCAGCTGCACTTGGTTTGGCAAGAAGAAAAAGCAGTACAAAGACAAGTACCTGGCAAAGCACAATGCAGGTATAAACATTCAGAAAAACTTAGCAGTAAAAATACAATAGGAAATGAAGATTGAGATCTATAGAAAATGTAAATTCTGGTATGCTTAATATTTTGGATGGCAGGTTTGATTAACTAGGCTCTCAAACAAGCTTCCAGGTTTAAATAAAATGTAAAAAAATTGGCACAAGAAGTGCACAGTACATGATACTGTTCCATACAAAATATTTCAGCGCATGCTTGAGAATAGGCCTTAAAAATATTATATATAATACTATATAAAAACTGCAAATATGCCTGCCACAAAAGATATGTACACACCCACCCAAATAGTACAACATCCCACATATATTTTGGCCTCATGAAGCATTGTGGTTTGCTGAACTCACCACTTAGGGGCTGGTGAAAGTATGCATATTGAAGCATCGATTTTGGCTGAACAAAGCTGACAGCAACGCTACCAGCAGCAGATACCTTTCTTAAATGTATGTACAGCCAAAGCTGTGCCGGTCATTCACCAGTTATTTGTGTCAAGCATAGACTATCATGAAGTGGTAGATAACAATGTATTCACCGGTGTATAATTTTTAATATGTATTGCTATGTAATGGCTTTTTGGTGCAGTGACCTAGACAACCAGCAAACCCTACTATAACCAAAACGGCTAGATGTATGCACAAACTAAAGTATGCTTTTATTTCACAAAGTGTAAAAATACTTTTAATTTTTCATATAGAAAGTTTGATGCAATGCAGTTTTATTTTAAGCTATCTATTTAGACATGACAGCGGATTATTACTTTAGCATACAGAGAATGTGAGTGGAATTGAAGTTGGATGAGAAAAGCTATTCAACTGTCATCTTGTGCTAACAGAATGAAAGCCTTAGCCTCTGGGCTTAACTGTGCTTTTCAAACCCAGTCTTGGACAGTGCAGTTCTTTAATTCCAAAGTAAAATGGGTCAGTGGGAGCAGCTTTACTTTAAATCTTCCCTGCAATCCAGCAGCAGAAGTTTTTGTGGTGTCATTGGATTGTCTGGGCTCTTCATGTCAATTGTTTAATTCCATAGCAATAACCTTAAAGTGCCATCCAAAAAATATAAAACCCATAATGATATTTAAAGTTACTTTTTTGTAAAGGCTAAATATTATCTTTTCACCTTCCCAGCAGTGTGAACTACATGTAGAGGGGTACCTCCATTTCCCCAATTGTTTCGCTTGACGTACAAGTGAAAAGAAAATTTAGTGGTTCTTTTAATATAAAAAGCACACATGAAAAGACAATTGGTCCTAGTATGAAAATAAACGGCCATTAACTTTTAGGTACATGCCGGTTTACCTTTCACAGACAGATATGCTGCAGTTGCCACATTTTCACGTTCCACCAACTATGTACATTAGAAAGAGACCACCAGACCAACATCAGTCAGACGTGGGTCCCCATGCTGACAGCTGAGCACATGCTGACAGTTTGTGTGGACCAGCATCCAGATGAGCTCAGAGTAAACCTGTGTCTATTTGCAAAGATGCAAGTTGGGTTTACTCCAGGCTGCCGCCCCAGGCTTTTTACTTTTGGCTCTATTGACCCCTTCGCAACATTGGATGTGTCGGGCACGTCCAAATGGCAACTCAGTAAAATTTAAATTGAAGATTGAGTTAAACAGGAGCTTTCTTAGATGTGACACTAATTGGGAAACATGACATAAGGGTTAGATTTAGTGTTTAGGTTTGGGAGCCAAATGTCACTGGAGGATAAAAAGGTGTGTAAAAATAAATTTCTACTTTTAGTTATTGCCCAATACCTAGAAAAAAAACATGGCACATTTTAAACTCAGGACATAATTAAGGGTATTTTTTGAACGTTTTACACGAAAAGTGTGTGTTTTTTTTTGTAAATTAGATGATATGATGAAAATAATGGTACCCAAACAAAGCCCATCTTATGCTGATAAAAAAGCGACATGGAGTTTGCGTGGGTACGTAAATGAGAGAGTTGAAAATTACAGCTAAACAAACACTGCAAAAATGTTAAGTCTATGTCACCAAGGGTAAAACATGGACAAAAAGTCATGTGACTAAGGGGTTAATGAAACAAAAGTTAAAAACAAACGTTAGTGCCACTTTAAACCTAATCCAACTGAAAAGAGGTGACATGTCACACTGATGTAGTTGTATGTGAATACTCCTATGGGGGTTTTTTACATACTCTAAACCAGAATCAAGTATGTTTAGAACACACAAACAATATCCAGGCTCTCCTCAGGTTAGTTCTATGTTGACACAGTTATTTAGGAAATTGTGGCCCCCTCCTTGTGTAGATAATGCTGCTGGTGAAGAGAAAATGTAATTGTTTTGACATTTAATGATTGGACACTTTTTTTTAATAGAGTTCTAAAAAAAATTGCCAAATACATATTCTGGAAAAAATGGGATGAGCAATCCGATCCTGTATCATTATAAATACATATAGGAATGAATGGAGAAAATAAAGACAATTAACGCTGGTTGCTAGATATAAGGACACAGAACGGTGTGTGTAATATATATATATATATATATATATATATATATGTGTGTGTGTGTGTGTGTGTGTGTGTGTGTGTGTGTGTGTGTGTGTGTGTGTGTAGAAAGTGAGAACAGACAACCCAAAATAATCCCAGCACACAGTGTATATGGTCTATAACTAAATCTGTGACCAAACACAGTCCCAATAGGAGACTGTTAAACTATACTATACAGAAAAGTGAAAAAGTAATCAATATGTTTGTATTCTAGGAAACACATGCACTTAACAAAAGCAAACCGTTTTGTGTGCTAATCATAGTAGAGACATCCAGTCTTGGCTCGATGGCTGTCGCTTATATATTATTTTTGTGTATGTAGGTGCAATTTAAAAAATTCCACTTAAAACCACAGCGCTGTTCCTCCAAAAATACCGGCCATGTGTGGGCGGAGCTACAAGAGGCCATGAGGGGTGGGGCCACAAAGGGGGCGGATTATCACTGAAATGTTATATATTATTTGTATATCATGCCAGTGAGAAGCGTGTGTGTGTATATAAATATATTTATATATCATATACACACACAAGCTGTCTCTCACACTCGCAAACAAGCTTTCTCGCCGCGCAAACACACACAGACAAGCTGTCTATCACACACAAAAACAAGCAGTTTCTCACACACAGACTTTTACTCACTCTCTCACAGACTGTCACTCTCTCTCTCACAAACTCCCCCTACCTCTCCAACAATATCTCCCACCCGCCCCACCTACCCTCACCAGCATGTTATCCCGGTCTAATGTAAAATGAAGGGTGGTTGGGAGCAGTTGGTCAATATGCCAGTAATATTTTGCCACTCAATATGGCAGTAATATTTTGCCACTCAATAAGTCAGTATTTAGCCATTCAGTAAGCCATTAATTTGCCAATTAATATGCCAGGGTTATGCTAATTAATATGCCAGGATTTTGCCCTCCATACGCCAGGATTTTGCCAATTAATATGCCAGGATTTTGCCAACTAATATGCCATGGCATAACCCTTGCATATTGAGTGGCATAACCCTGGCATATTGAGTGGCATAACCCTGGCATATTGAGTGGCATAATCCACAGGGTTATGCCACTCAATATGCCAGGGTTATGCCACTCAATATGCCAGGGTTATGCCACTCAATATGCCAAGGTTATGCCACTCAATATGCCAAGGTTATGCCACTCAATATGCCAAGGTTATGCCAATATGCCAGGGTTATGCCCCTCAATATACCAGGATTTAGCCACTCAATATGCTTGTTATGCCACCCCCCTTCCTCAGACCCCAGTACTTACCTCCTTGCTGCTGTCTCCCGGTGCAGGTCCGTGGCTGTGAGGGAATCGTTGTGCGCTCCCCTCCAGCCGCGCGGATCAATAAAGTTTGTTGAAAAAAAAAAGTTTAAACAAACTTTGTTGAAGCCGCGCGGCTGGAGGGGAGCGAACAACGCTTCCCTCACAGCCGCGCAGACCTGCAGAGCACCGGGAGACAGCAGCAAGGAGGTAAGTACTGGAGAAGGTGGGAGGGAAATACCGGGCTTTGCCGGGGCCGGTATATCTAATATACCGGCCCCAGCCTGAAGACCCTAAATACCGGCTGTGCCTGTAAATTACCGGCCGGGTGGCAACCCTACTTGGGTATTTACAAACCTGCAGCATAAAAGTCACTATTCGGCAGAATAGCAGAAGTCCTTTGTGGCGTTTCACCTGGGCCGTGAAGAGACTGCCATTGATCCAAGATTGCAATTAGGGTCATCACACATATCCTTTAATTTGCACTTTGTCACTGATACATTTTATATACATATGCTGGTAAGGAGAACACATCAATGTGTATTTTGTGTTTTACTGTTAATGTGGCGTTGAACTCTTGCTGCGTAAATTAGTATGGCGGATGCTATAAAATGTAAAAGAAGTTAGGAATGCTGATGGTGCAATGTGTTGAAATTAATCCCTTGACATTTGGAAACAAGTGGATCACTAAAGTGCTAAATTAAGACTAATGCTATACATTTCTGGAGGTTAGTGTGTGTGCTTACTGCAGTTTGTGACAAATTAAGAATACGCTACATTAAATTAAATCAACAGAAAATGCTGTAGGAAAAGATGAATGCAAATTGTTAATTGTTATAATTATGGTTATCGAGGGCAAAAAATGAAAACATCCCCAAATGTTAATATCGTTTCGGAACATTAAGTATAGGTTGTAGTCTGTACATATTAAATTAAAGGAAATTCCTCCCTGCAGCAAGATTTATACCAGACACGCTTGAGCGTTATGTAGCCGAAAATGATGCAATCCTCCACTACAGTTGTTCAGGATATATTATTTAGCTATTAAGACGATATTTGAATTGTGATCTTACACTATCTATAGTCGGTTTCACTTTTTCTCCCGCACATGTGATTGTGAAATAGATGTCTCTCTTGTGCTAAATAATTTTAGAATAAATTATGGTTTAAATCCATACTTATTCTCTTGAAAAAAATAACTCCACAGGAAATTCTTTGTCCATATCTGGAAACCAAAGCTGAATTATTGATTTTGTTTAATATTTTGGTGGGTGGAAGTTGTGTTGTGTCTTTTTCAGTGCTGAGCTATAGATAGAGATTTGTGGCCTGGTCATTCCACTCTGTGAGGGAGGTGGGCGGGGCCTGTTTTGCTCTACATACTTTGGTTTGGCTGACTTTCCGGTCTTCCCTACCTCTTTAACATATTAGTGCTGCGTTCACCCTACCACTAAGGGCCAACCCCTTTTAGCTCCACAGGAAGTAGAAGAGATTTACAGGCATAGATATCAATAATATAAGACACAAAAGGTTAAGTGCCATATCTTATTTGACTGGCCCTTTCCTGGCGTTTTTTCCAGCCCTGATATAAAGAACTACGTACTATACATTTGTTTAAAAGGCACTTTGAGAGAAAATTATTCTGTTCAGTTATTGTAATTAGTTGTCTCAATTTCCTCCACATGAAAAACAAAAAAAATTCTAGAAGTCCCATTCATGTTATGTGGTGGAGAAGGTAACTGAACTGTCTTTTCAGCTCATTGTGTCACAATGAGACAGTTTGGGTGAGGTAAGATGTGTATATATTTATTATATGGTAGTATCACACACACACACGTAAAAAATATGGATTATTTTGTAATAATTGTAATGTGTGTTTAATCTATATTTTGTTTGAAAGGTATATGTGGAAAATAACTGTGGGCTCTCTGAATATGTAGTCTGTTATTAATGTGATTAATTTTCCTTGTGTTTAAAATTTTTGTGCATATTAGAAATTTTATTTACTAATATATTGCAAGCTATATCTCAATGACCCCCTGTACATTTTTCATGCCGTCTACCTCCCAATGGCCTCTGTGCATGTAAGTAACCTGTCAAGTGACGATGCCTGTTTTTTTGTTTGTCTATGTTTTTTTGTTTTGCTTCTTACTGTTCCGTTCAATACCTTTCTTCAACAATCAACAATGGAAATACAAGTTCTAGTCTTTCATAATATCCTGACATTATCGCAAATGTGACTGAGGTTTTCTTGTCTGCTTTCTAAGCAACAAGATTTAATATACATGCTACGTCCTACTCATGAGATTGCTTTATGCTTCACATGCAATACTTTTTGTTTCTTTTTTTAATAGTTATGTTTTTTTGTTACAAATTGCTTCCATTTCTTGTGTTTACCATCGGCAAGTTAGTGTGTTTTATTATTCATAATAGTCTTGCAATAATACAATGATGTTTGAAGAGATTTCAAACCAGTGTTTGCAAGGCAAGTTCCATTTATGATCTTTGATTTACAAAGAAAAGCATAAATATTTGAGTTGAGATAAGAGCCAGGCCTTAATGGGGCTGGCTGGGTCCTAAGGTGAGGACAAATTGCCACCCCTGCTGCCTTCATATCTCGTTCTAGTTTTTCTTTCTCCTGGAGAGGGGAAGTGAAGGGGTGCTTTATACACTATTGCAGCATGTGGGGGTAAAGTCTGTGTATCGCACGTGTATCAGGCTTATGAATATGAGCATCAAGTGTCACGTGACATCCCAATGATCGGGTGATGCAGGTACAGGACAGCAGTTCAGTGTGGTCTGTTCCAATGTCTGAGGCTTAGACCACTCTGGACAAGAAGAGTCCCCTTCCTGCTACAAGAGATAAAAAAATAAAGGCTGGGTGGGACATATTAAAGTAGGACAATATTTTTACATTTTGTCTTAAATAACTTCTGGCTTGTGTACATGTATGACTGTGATTATATATGTTTATGTGACTTTTGTGTATGTGTGATTATGTACAGTACCATTCAAAAGTTTGAGGTCACTTAGAAATGTCCTCATTTACCATGAAAACATACTATACATCAAATGAGTTGCAAAATGCATTTGAAATAGTCAAAATTTTGACAAGATTGCAAATAATGATTTAGATTCTAAAGATCAGCTTTATTAGCTCTTTAATTTGGAAAAAAGTTTCAGCTGTAATATATATATATATATATATATATATATATATATATATATATATATTTATTTATTATAATCATTTTTTAAAAAGCCATTAATGGGGCACTGCTGTTTCTTTCTGTTTGAATAAATTGCATATAAATTATTTTATGAATTTTACCAATGCTGTAACATTCTCCAAAATCTTCCAGCTATTCTCACTTAACAAATGTGATGATGATGTCTTAAGATACACCCCTGCTCTGTTACTGGCTCCTGTGAATCATAGTGGGCAGGACTTGGTGGCTGTGTACAACCTTTTTTACCTGCCTTCCAACACAAACAGCATCATAACTCCGCCCCCTTTTGATGTAATAGTTACATTACCATCTGATTCAATGCAAGTCTATGATCAGAATTCTGATTTACAGACTGCATTCTGTGTCCCAAGCCCCAAAGTGAGATACTCGTGCTGTAAAGTCTCTGGGGGGGTGGCACCCAAAATCACTATATTTTAAATGGCAGCGCCCATTCAACAATTGTTTAGTAAAATATTTCATAAAATAAACTTGCGTAACAAAAACAAAAGACAAATCTGAAAACCAATGCAAAATAAACCCTTTTCTTTTTTTGGTTGGAGTGTCCCTTTAACGTAAACCTCAAGCCAATTTCTTACCGGACTGTCTGCAATCCTATGTGTATGTGGCACTGTTTTGTAGTTTGGGATGGAACAGGCAGCATTTCAATCTTCTATTGAAGCAGCACAGGATCTTGGGCCGACTTTGGGAGATATGGTGATTAGTATCAAAAATACTTCCAATGCCGACTGTATACCATATAAAGTATCTGTTAATCTCAAAACCCAGATAGCATATTTATTAAGCCTATAATGAGGCCTGTAGTACTCACAGTTTCAGATATAATCTATTAACTCACATATTGTGCTCATCAGGCATTCTGCCACAAGTGAGATAATCTTATTAAATAGAGACAAACTGCAAATTCTTTTTTTCAAGGAGAAGGAGGTGATGACCTTGACTTTACATTGCTGTGTCCTCTACCTAAAAAAAAAAAAAAACATACTTTTTTAAGAAGAACAAAATGCAGCACTAGTCCTTTGGCTTTTCTAAACACTTAAATAATTCCCACTGTGTTACAGACCTTAATACCTGCTTAGATCATTGCTAGGTTTAGAACTTAGCAATTATTTTATTCGTCGACCCGTAAAAAAATACTTATTTACAATTGTAATTATACCGGAGTAAATGTTTTTTTGTCTGCCACATTTTCTGAGTCCTAACCCATGCCCTAATTACTTTCTTAATAAACTGAGACCACTGACAATATTATCTGTTTAATTGCTGAATAGGAAGTTTCAGTTCAGTAATTTACTATTGAAGTTAAGTTACCATAATGCAGGGCTTGACAAATTGAATTAAGTTTTAGGAGCCAGCTAAAAAATTTAGGAGCCAGACAACGGCACATCACAAAATCATAAACGCACGGAGACAGTTACCTTCACACATACATACACCACATACACAGCCAGTTACCTTCACACATACATACACCACATACACAGCCAGTTACCTTCACACATACATACACCACATACACAGCCAGTTACCTTCACACATACATACACCACATACACAGCCAGTTACCTTCACACATACATACACCACATACACAGCCAGTTACCTTCACACATACATACACCACATACACAGCCAGTTACCTTCACACATACATACACCACATACACAGCCAGTTACCTTCACACATACATACAAACACCACATACACAGCCAGTTACCTTCACACATACACCACATACACAGCCAGTTACCTTCACACATACATACACCACATACACAGCCAGTTACCTTCACACATACATACACCACATACACAGCCAGTTACCTTCACACATACATACACCACATACACAGCCAGTTACCTTCACACATACATAAACCACATACACAGCCAGTTACCTTCACACATACATACACCACATACACAGCCACTTACCTTCACACATACATACACCACATACACAGCCACTTACCTTCACACATACATACACCACATACACAGCCACTTACCTTCACACATACATACACCACATACACAGCCACTTACCTTCACACATACATACACCACATACACAGCCAGTTACCTTCACACATACATACACCACATACACAGCCACTTACCTTCACACATACATACACCACATACACAGCCACTAACCTTCACACATACATACACCACATACACAGCCACTTACCTTCACACATACATACACCACATACACAGCCACTTACCTTCACACATGCATACAAACACCACATACACAGCCACTTACCTTCACACATACACCACATACACAGCCAGTTACCTTCACACATACATACATACATACATACATACATACACCACATACACAGCCAGTTACCTTCACACATACATACACCACATACACAGCCAGTTACCTTCACACATACATACACCACATACACAGCCACTTACCTTCACACATACATACACCACATACACAGCCACTTACCTTCACACATACATACACCACATACACAGCCACTTACCTTCACACACACATACACCACATACACAGCCACTTACCTTCACACACACATACACCACATACACAGCCACTTACCTTCACACATACATACACCACATACACAGCCACTTACCTTCACACATACATACAAACACCACATACACAGCCACTTACCTTCACACATACACCACATACACAGCCAGTTACCTTCACACATACATACATACATACATAAATACATACATACATACATACACCACATACACAGCCAGTTACCTTCACACATACATACACCACATACACAGCCAGTTACCTTCACACATACACACATATACCACATACACAGCAAGTTACCTTCACACATACACCACATACACAGCCAGTTACCGTCACACATACATACAAACACCACATACACAGCCACTTACCTTCACACATACACCACATACACAGCCAGTTACCTTCACACATACATACATACATACATACATACATACACCACATACACAGCCAGTTACCTTCACACATACATACACCACATACACAGCCAGTTACCTTCACACATACATACACCACATACACAGCCAGTTACCTTCACACATACATACACCACATACACAGCCACTTACCTTCACACATACATACACCACATACACAGCCACTTACCTTCACACATACATACACCACATACACAGCCACTTACCTTCACACACACATACACCACATACACAGCCACTTACCTTCACACATACATACACCACATACACAGCCACTTACCTTCACACATACATACACCACATACACAGCCACTTACCTTCACACATACATACACCACATACACAGCCACTTACCTTCACACATACATACAAACACCACATACACAGCCACTTACCTTCACACATACACCACATACACAGCCAGTTACCTTCACACATACATACATACATACATACATACATACATACACCACATACACAGCCAGTTACCTTCACACATACATACACCACATACACAGCCAGTTACCTTCACACATACACCACATACACAGCCAGTTACCTTCACACATACACACATACACCACATACACAGCCAGTTACCTTCACACATACATACATACATACATACATACACCACATACACAGCCAGTTACCTTCACACATACACACATACACCACATACACAGCCAGTTACCTTCACACATACATACATACACCACATACACAGCCACTTACCTTCACACATACATACAAACACCACATACACAGCCACTTACCTTCACACATACACCACATACACAGCCAGTTACCTTCACACATACACACATACACCACATACACAGCCAGTTACCTTCACACATACATACATACATACATACACCACATACACAGCCAGTTACCTTCACACATACACACATACACCACATACACAGCCAGTTACCTTCACACATACATACATACACCACATACACAGCCAGTTACCTTCACACATACATACACCACATACACAGCCAGTTACCTTCACACATACATACATACATACATACATACATACACCACATACACAGCCAGTTACCTTCACACATACATACATACATACATACATACACCACATACACAGCCAGTTACCTTCACACATACATACATACACCACATACACAGCCAGTTACCTTCACACATACATACATACATACATACATACATACACCACATACACAGCCAGTTACCTTCACACATACATACACACATACACATCCAGTTACCTTCACACATACACACATACACCACATACACAGCCAGTTACCTTCACACATACATACATACATACATACACCACATACACAGCCAGTTACCTTCACACATACATACATACACCACATACACAGCCAGTTACCTTCACACATACATACATACATACATACATACACCACATACACAGCCAGTTACCTTCACACATACATACATACATACACCACATACACAGCCAGTTACCTTCACACATACATACATACACCACATACACAGCCAGTTACCTTCACACATACATACATACACCACATACACAGCCAGTTACCTTCACACATACATACACCACATACACAGCCAGTTACCTTCACACATACATACACCACATACACAGCCAGTTACCTTCACACATACATACACCACATACATAGCCAGTTACATACACACATACACAGCCAGTTACATACACACATACATACACCACATACACACATTTTTGTTCTTTAAAAAAATAAAAAAAACACATAAATTGTGTTTCTTACGGTGTCCTCCCTCCCTGCTGCTTACCTCATTGCAGGGGAGGGGGGCATTTATGCTGGAGCCCGATCCTCTTTCGGTTCCTGCTAAGTGCCGTGTTGTCACGTGACACGGCACTACAACGTGTTGCGCGAGGGGGCGGAGCTTACAGTCTGTGTGATCTGCACAGACTTTCTCCCCTCGCGCTGCATGTAACAGATGGCAGCCGGCAAGGGCTCCCTGTGACAAACGGCAGCCGGGCGCCAGGTCTGATTTCCTGGTCGCCATGACGACCTGGCGCCCGGGGTTTGTCGAGCCCTGCCATAATGGTACTATTGTATGTCCTTTTGTAAACCATAAACTATCAGGACTTATTGAATTTGTCTTGCTAGAACAAACATACAAATATGAGATTTCTCTCATTTCCAAGAATCCAAACATTCGCTACAAACATGGTTATATACGGTACTTATTAGGCACTATCTGGGTATAATTGTTCTACACAATGAAGAATCCCAGACTATGGCCATTAGAACCTGGCCAATTGCAATGATACTGGGATCATGTTCACTTTTCCCTGTAGCACATGATGGACCATCAGATTCTCTCCATCAGAGAGATACTGCATTGAAGCTTTGTGACCTACTATTCTAGTATTTTCTTTAATTTATGTTTCATCACATTAGTTTGCGGGGTGTCTTTATTTTAATATTTTGATTATGTACTCCAAGTTATGCATATACCTGGAAGCTTGGTATATTTGTGACAAAAGGAGTGGTCCCAACAAACTTAAAAAGCTGGCTTGGTTGCACCTGAAGTAAGTGGCATAATGTTGGATTTGGCCTAAAGCCAGGTGGTGCTAAACATGAAAATTTGTTGGCTCCATTTTTTTTTTTTTTTTTTTTTTTTTAGGACATATATACACATGTATTCATACATACATAGCAGTTAACCATAATTTCGTTTGCTGTGTACCGCGGGTGTGGGAGGGAGGGGAACCACCCAAGCTTCTACCACTGTTTCCCACCTAAACTTTTCTTTGGTTGCCCTCACGCCCACCTCCCGTGGCCCAGGTGTTGGCTCCATTTTACTTCCCTTTCTTTCCATTGCAATTATATATTTCTGGATTTAGTTTTCCACTACTATACATTATATTCTAAGTCCCAGTTATCTAGTGACCAGACAACGTCATATTAATTAACAAATTTACCAGAGTCTCCACCTGTCTGAAGAAACAGAACGTATAGATATATTTTCGTACTCCAGTATGTTTTGTACTACTTATTTTATATTGAAAATTAATAAAGATGAATTTAAATTTAAAAAATATTTTTTTTTTACCAGAGAACCATGTCTGTGGCATGGCAGGCTTTAAGTCCACTTCCAATAGAAATACTTTCTGAACAATGCTCTGTAGGATGATTAGCCATGTTCTCCCATCCACCCGTTGGTCTGGGGTACCCTGGGTAATGTTTTTGTGCCAAGATGCTTAGTGCCTATTTCATGATTATTCCTGAGTTATTTGAGGTGGGGAAATAAACATTTTTGAAAAATGTTATTTATTTAAACTTGTCTGATTTAAGAGGGCACTGTAGACAAGTCACCAAAAAGCATACCAAATCAATTGCTAGCCAATTCCGTGTTATAGTATGCTGTTAGAATTTTGTACTTGAAAAATATTTAATAATTCATTTCAACATTTCTTTCAAGGAATTCTTTAGCATTTTGGGCTATGTAACATTTTCCAATTTTCTTATTTCTGTACCACATATAAAAACTATTTAGAAGACTTAAATATCTATAAATTGAACTTAGTTATAATGAGATTGTCAAGTGCACTTTCTTAAGTTTTCCCTAAGGACAAGTAGGTCTGTTTTTTGTTTTTTCTATAGACCTCAGCAGCGCTTAGTTTGTTTGAGAAAACCAAATATATACTGGGATAATTCCGTGTTACCCACTATTTCACAGGCTTATTTTGCCCACTATTACCCTGAACTATTACACCTGCCATCCTGTCCCTAAAAAAAGAACAAAAAAAGTTTGCATCACCCTGCTGAAACTCTCTTTTCAAAATGTAAAATTATTCTAGATATATTCCATCTGGCTTAGTCTCCATGGGGGACAAATGATCCTTGCATCCCTGCTGTCCAACTGAAATTTACATTAGTATGTAACCTGCAACTGAAAAGCGTTTCAAATGGTTGGCCTTCTGCAATATTTAAGGACTGCTACTCAAACAGCTGTGATGTGAATACAGATAAGTTATGATGAGATTTTTGTGGATATAGCAATCTGGAGCAAATAGTACTTAGTGGAATGCACTAACCTCAAGTATGGATATGATTACTATCTATTTTAAGGTGTAATGACATAAAAAAAAAAATCATTTATGCGTTTTATACTTGTTACAGATTAAATTATACATCATTTGGCAAATGGTGTGTGAAATATGCTAATAAAAAGGGGAAAGCATGGGTGAGACTTAGCAGTACATTAATTTTGTACTTGTGCTTCTTTAACCGCTCGTGCTATATCTAAAGGTCCTGCAGCAAAGTTCATCCACAGCAATAAACCATAGTTCTATATTGGTATTACACAACATTAGGTACCATCTTCCTAAAATTACCCCCTAGTCTTTTTTTGGTCCCTGTTTTTAGCGGTGGGAGGCTTATTGATGTGTTTTTGTTTTTTTAATTGATTTGTTATTTATATATTTATATATATGTTTGTTTGTTTGTTTGTTTGTTTTTTTATAACTTTTCAAGCCATTATGCATCTTGCCACTATTTTCCAAAATATATCAAAGAACATTAAATACATTTATTTCATCATTATTTAGTTTTGGATGTTATCTACGTATATGTCTTGATATTGGAAGCCAAATGAGTGAATTTGATTTTTTGCAGAAGGTGTGTAAAAGGAGAAGAACAAGGAGAGAGCAGAGATGTAGTAACATAGCATAATATTGTAACTAATAAATTTCACCTTTCTTGCGGGTTGTCTGTTTGCCTTTGTGTGCCATAGTTTGTTGTTGTCTGGAGTGGTGGACGGCAATAGAAGCAATTCTTTGAAGGGTTTAAGATATAATATTGTTGAAGGAAGAAGCCAATGCTTCTAAAGAGGGAATATATATATAACTGAAAGTATCCAGTGAAGCAGAGATGAAGAATGGAGCTTGTTTGTTGCCTACATATTTCATTTGGGAAATGGGATGCTTTTGTAGCTCACAGTATGTTGAGATAAGAGGTGGTTGTGGTTTGTTATATGAAATAAGCTTATTACATCTCGAAAACATGTAACTATATTAAAAAAAAAATTCATGTACAATGTGTTAGAATTGTAAGCAAATACACCGAGAAAAATGTGTTACGTTTCTGTGGTGCCTCCTGTTTTTCACCTCACCTTGTGGCTTGGTCAGCAAAATCTATATTTCTAACTGAAAGTACTTCACTGTTAAAACCCCTTTTTCTCTTAATGTATGTGTTTGCTTGTGATATGTCTAACAAGATGTATAGATAGTTTTTTGGGTTGTTTTTTTTTTGTTCTCTACATTCACAATATAAACAGTATTAACCCCTTCGTGACGCATAACGACGCAAGCACCAAAAGTCACGATTTTTTCATGGCCAGGAACACTCTGGCAGAGACCCGATCAGGGTCTTAATAGACCCTGTGGGTCCCTGCCAAAAAATCGCGAGACCTCCGGACGTCACATGTGACATCACGGAGGCGTGCCCGAACTCGGAAGAGTTCGGGCACAGCGCGATTTAGAAAAATGTAGCTGGTGCTCGCTTTGAGCACCGGCTACATTTTCCCTGTCAGACTGAGGCCACTCAAAGTGGCCTCATCTGACAGGTTGGGATCCCGCTGTAAGTGCCTGCAGAGCCGCGATGAGCTGTTTAGTACAGTACGTACTATGCCGTCCTAACGACTTTAAGGCACTTAAAGTCAGGACGGCATAGTACGTCCTAACATCACAAAGGGGTTAAACCCCCAAACCATTTAATGTCAGCCATTTTAATAAATTATCTATTCTATTGTATGTATCCTATGTGACTCTTAAAGGAAAGTATTGCTGGGAATCATTCTGTGTGGGTGGAAGTGAAGGAAAGCATATTCACTTTCACATGTGCATCACTGTGTACCGAATTTTATTATAGAACTGTGGTTTTCTACTTTTGTTTCTGAGCGGTGTGAAGTAGCCATTAACATTGGCTCATTAAACATAAAATTACGTGTATATAGCAAGATTAACTATCTTACCTTTCTTGCACTTTTTTTATATATTTTTTTTTCAGAATTCTATTCAGAGCTCAATAGACCAGTATTATAAAGAACCTACTTTGACTGAACTTGACTTGAAAATCACGGTTCTAAAATAAAAATCTCCTGAGTGGCATGACATTTCTAGATTTTCTTTCCAATATCTACTGCATGTTAGGAATTTCAAACTCTTTACAGGAATGTCAACAGAAGCATGCATTTAAATTATTTTGCCTGCTTATTCATTAGTTGCTTGACAGTCCACTTAGTTTTCATTACAATGGGCAATGCTTCTCTGAGTTTTCCATATACAATTAAACACATAATTTTGGTATTTGTAGTGCTAACTACTTGTAGAAATGGTTTAGTAGATTGTTGCAAAGCTTGTACTGCAAAGTGGTAAATATATACATATGTATGCTAACCATTGTTTTTGTTTTTTATTTAGTTTTTGATCAATTAGATCTTGTCACTTATGAAGAAGTAGTGAAACTGCCAGCATTCAAGAGGAAAACTCTAGTCCTTTTAGGTAATCTGCTATATAATTAAAATATGTTTTACTTTTTTGACAAATTATGTCCCTGCAGGGGTTAGGCAACACATTGGTTAATGTTTTTTTTTCTTTAACTCAGGTGCACATGGTGTTGGCAGAAGGCACATAAAGAATACCTTAATTACAAAGCACCCTGACAGATTTGCATATCCCATTCCACGTAAGTAACTGGCCATGAACCTAAACAAAAATCTCTTTTAAACCAATATACATCAATTGCAATAACTTGAAGTTACTCTCAATCTAATTCTTCTCACCGTAAAGAGGAGTACAGCCAGTACCCCAGTAAGGGGCCCAGTTGTCCTGGGCGGCACGCAGTCAGAGGATGTTTGTGTGCTTCGTCCTTGCAGCTATCGCAGCTTCCACACTTCTGGGATGTCTTTCCTTTTTCTGCCCATTGATTTAGTAGAGCATTTGTGAGTTCAGGCAATGATGTTGAATAAGAAGGCCTGTCTTGTAATCTCTGTTCCAGTTCATTCCAAAGTTGTTTCATGGGGTTGAGGTCAGGGCCCTGTGCAGGCCACTCAAGTTCCTTCACACCAAACTCATCCAACCATGTATTAATGGACCTTACTTTGGGCACTGGGCCACAGCTATGCTGGAACTGCCTTCCCTAAACTGTTTCCACAAATTTGGAAGCACAGCATTGTCCAAAATGTCTTGGTATGCTGAAGATTTAAGATTTCCCGTCACTGAAAATAAGGGGCCTAGCCAAAGCCCCATAGCATGCTGTTTCTAAATGCTACCACTTTTCAATAATACTGCTTAGTTTCTTCTAGATCTATTGCTCCATATTATTCATTTTCCCATCATAAAAAAATGTCTCTCTTTCATTGAATAGTGCCTGATGCAGTGTTACACAGCATCATGTTATATATGAATGGAAATCCTTGGTAAAAATTCTAAAAGTGTCGCAATCCATAGAAACCTTTGGGTTCCATGGTGACCCCTCCACTTTTAGAATGTTGCCCAGAAATATTATATACATTTTACTTTAATCTTTAATATATATACAGACAGTGGGTCTGCAATGTTTCCTTTCAAATGCTAGAGCAGATATATTGAATCTCGTCCAAAGGTGTCCTTGGAAATCAAATTCCTCCCTATGTTGGAAGATATGTAATTGAGTGCTGTGCATCGTTGTTTGGAGTGGCCATGCCATACTTGTATGATAACACTTCAATTTGCATGACCACATGGCAGGGATATAGGTTTATGTTGATAGGTATGTAGTCCACAGCGTATTTACTGTGATGGAAAATTTAGTTATGTTGTTTGGAACAGACTTCACAGACTTTGCCACAGACACTTTGCCTATCCCTGGTAGCCAGTCTGAGAGGAAATAGAGTTAAACGTAAAAAATGATTAACGAATTCAGATTTCTTTTTGTAACCTTTATATGCTATGCTTTTTTGTAGAAAATTTATATTTGAAAATAATGCTGCATTTGCATAAAGTTCACTAACTAACCATAGAGCATTCGTTACAATACGCTGTGGTTTAGCTATCCTGGTTAGTCAAAATCATTTGATGTTGGCCCCAACTAAAGTCTGAGTGAGTACTCACAAATTAAAGTGTCTGTAATTCTGTGAGAAGTAAAATCATACACCAATCATCCATAACATTATATCCCTTCCTTGAGTCAATACCCCTTTTATTACATCCCAATATCTTATTGGCCTTTGCAGCTGCCAGCTGACACTTTGCACTGCTGCTAAGTCTATTGACTACTCCCAAAAAAATTTCATTAGTAGATTTCCTCAAGGAAACACCATTTAAACTAAAAATTGCATTTTTATGATTGTACCCAAAATGTATAATTTTACACTTGTCTACATTGTATCTCATTTGCCATTTATCTGCCCAATTACCCAATGTGTCCAAAACTTCTTTCAGTGAAGATGCATCTAGTTCAGACTCTATTGTCCTACTTCATTTTGTGTCGTCGGCAAACAGACATGGCTCCCTATGCCCTCTGGAAGATCATTAATAAACAAATTAGAAAGAAGAGCCAAATCAATTATGTTTTCCACTTATCACATCTGCCCCATTTGAGAACTTCCCGTCACCCTTTGTATTCCATCTTTCAGCCAATTGCTATTAAAATGTATGTGCATTATGAAATCCTGAATATATTGTCTTAGCAACCCTTCAAACAGTTCCCCTACCACAGATGTCAAGCTTACAGATCTGTAATTGCCTGGCTGTGATTTTGATCCCATTTTAAATATGGGCACATCATCATTTTTACGCCAATTTATGGACACCATCCCTGAAAATCAAAAATAAAATCTGGTCAGGACCTCGTTTAAGTACCCATCGGTGTATGTCATCTGGCACCGGGGCTTTGTCTCCCTTAACACCATTTAATTGTTTTAACACTTTTTTTTCTTGTGTCAACTAATCACATGCTTGTGGTGACCCTTCTGTAACAGTAGCTTGCAGGTTCTTGTCCATTGGTTCTTCCGTGGTAAAAACAGAAGAAAATTAATTATTTAAAATATCTGCTTTCACTCTTTTAACTGAAATGGGTGAGATAGTCAGTGGAGACAAAGACCCAAACATTTTCAGCCTTTCATTTTTTGCCATTTATATAGTTAAATAATTGTTTGCTCTCTTTAGCAATTGTTTTACCATTCTCCAATTTAGATAAATTTGCCTTTTTACAGGCTTTGTGGGCTTCTTTAAATTTTGCAAATTCCTCTGCTTATACCTCAGCCTTATAATGCTTCAACACTACTTTTATTTTTGCTTCCTAATTCACCTTACTGGTTAGCCACATTAGTTTTAGTTTGTTTCTTTATATTTATTACCAAGGGATATAAATTGATATGTATATTTTTGTAGTGTTAGTTTGAAGGTATTCCACTTACCTTCTGTGTTTCCCCCCTATATAATCCATCTCAGTCAACAAGACCAAGTGATGTATTAAACCTACTGAAGTTGGCCTTTTTAGTATTCAGTGTTTTGGTGGGATCCATACAAATTTTCCTTTTTGAATTAATCTAAAAGAATACCATGTTAAAGTCACTATTCCCTAAATGTGCCCTTACTTGGATGTTAGAGATAAGCTCCTCCATGTTAGTTATAACCAGATCCAGGCACGCTTCCCCTCTGGTATCTGTACTAGCGGAGACAAAAAATTGCCATTCAACAAATTTGAATAAAAGCTCACGGTCAAGCAAATTTCTTTTATTTACTTGGTTAATAAACCCTGTCCTTTTTACATAAAAGGAATCAATGAGAACATAACTGTATCCATAATATACAAGTAAAACAATTTGGAATTGTAAAACCAATAAGGATTTTTAAATACAACTTTGATATCAAAAACAAAAAATGTTTTTAAAATAAGCACTGCTCTTTAAAGTTTGATTCCTCCCCATCCATGTCAGAATTAATGAGTCAGTCTTTTCTGTAAACTAACTCACTTCTGCAAGCATAGTTGCTGGCTTTGACGTGTTTTACACCAAAATGTTAAATTTGGCCAAATAGCACTTTCTTGCTGAGGGTGAATACAGCATCCAAAGCTGCAGTCCCACTGCCATCTTGCTTAGAGTGCCAGAGGTGTGCTCTCTGAGTTAATTTGCCTTTCAGATCGTGAGGGGCAGAACTCAATAGCACGTACCTAACTTTTCAATATGCTAGGAGAGAACAGGCTGTATGTCAGACTTATTTCAAATGGGAGTGCAGCACCCTTTAGATCTTTGGTGTAGGGAGAAGCTCTGGAATGGCACTTGTCCTTAGTGACTGGCAGAGCGCCCCCCAAAAGTTCTGTGCTCTAGGCCACACCTGCATTGCCTATAAGTAGTGCTGGTCCTGGGCCTAGAGCAGGACAACACCAAACACCCACTGGTACAAGCTTAGGCAAAGTTCCATAAGTGGATCAAAAAGAAGGAACATTTTGGTGTTCATTGCAAGTCCTCCATTTTTACAACTTTGCCCTATATTTGCTCTTATTATTTACCCTATCCCCACCCCATCGCAGTCCCAAAAATTGGACTCTCTTAGAATTTCTGGATTTTTTCTAAGCGAGTCATAATAGGGGAACTAGATGGCCCTGTTTTCATTTGCATTACATTTCTTGTCGAGGGCAAATCAGGAATGTGCTTCTCTGCAAAAATAGGATTAACTTGCAGAGTGCTGCACAGTCCTTTCTTATCTCCTATGTTATGTGCAATATGCTTGTAACCATGGAGGTGTCAGACAGCACAGAGAGAAAAGTGCTTTAAAAATAATATTCTTATGCTGTAAATTGGTGGTATTTTGGCAGGCAAAGTGATTATTTTTTATAGTTGACACATGATGGTCTTAAAGAAGATTATATATACTCGTGTATGTAATAATCCCGTCAAAAAGGAGAATGTAGTTTGGGTTCCAGTCCATAAGCATATATAAATCACATACACTGACACACACAAACTCTGAAACTCAAATTATGTGACATCCCAGCAATGGCACTGCAAGTCTGCAACATGAGATGGTCTATTCCAATATAGCAGGCACAGATCACACTAGGCTACCCTGGACAATGCAATCCAAGGTAAAGTAGCAGGACAGCATTTAAAAAAACATTGTTAGACTTTTTATGGCCGATTTTATTATATCGTAAAAAATATATATATTGTTCACTGTTTTTGTGGCAGATACAACCCGACCTCCAAAGAAAGATGAAGAAAATGGAAAAAATTACTTCTTTGTATCACATGAGCAAATGATGCAAGATATATCCAACAATGAATATCTGGAATATGGCAGTCATGAGGATGCCATGTATGGGACTAAACTGGAAACAATACGAAAGATTCATGAGCAGGGACTTATTGCAATACTTGATGTAGAACCTCAGGTATGTACATTTTATTTTGCATCAAAAACTAACTGTATACTTTTTTTTTTTTTTTTTTTTTTTTTAATCTACTAAAAGGAAGTTCAAATTCCATAAAGTTGTTGGTAGGTTATAATTTTGGGATATGAAAAATATCAGTGTTTAACACTGTTATCTTACAATTGTGTTCTCTTCCATTTAATAACAAAAAAAACTATACTTGGTCATGCCATACAGTTTACCAAGCTCCATGACTGACATCATTCATTTAGGGATAGGTTCCTGTGATGTTTCTTGCCCAAATCTCTCTACAATGGATAACAGCATTCTCATTACTGCACTTTAACAGTTCCCAATGTACTGTGTTGCTGGTTGGTAATCTTTTGCATTGTAAACCCAATGTTCCTTCTTACCTGCAGGCTCTCAAGGTT
Source organism: Pelodytes ibericus (assembly GCA_036172795.1). Taxonomy (NCBI): domain Eukaryota; kingdom Metazoa; phylum Chordata; class Amphibia; order Anura; family Pelodytidae; genus Pelodytes; species Pelodytes ibericus. The sequence goes on along the minus strand of CM069857.1, from coordinate 79,532,124 downwards.
CTGAGGACAGCTGAGTTTGCTCCATTTGTTGTCTTCATTGCTGCACCTACAATTACCCCAAGCATCAGTGAGGTAAGGAGAACTAGTGCATGTCCTTATTTTTAATCTCTGTAAACTATTATTAAAAATAGAATGATAATTTAATATGAGGCTCCCATGGGTAATAAGAGAAAAATCCATTGTATTCTATTAAAAAATAACCTGTGGCAGACCAGAGTACGGTAAAAGGGAAAGTTTTATTTAATCACAGATTACAATTGAAGCCACATGGACTCTGTAACTGTTCTTTGTGGGAAATACCCTCCTTAACCCCCAATTCAAGCTCAGCATTCACCCAAGCAAGTCTTTCTGGAACCTTGCTCTTTATACCCAAATAGCAGACAGGACCACTAGCAGTACAGCAAGAATAAACAACCTTTTTAGTGAAAACAGCACGGACTTATGTGCACACAAATATGACCTCAACTAGGGGAAGGCACAGGGGTATGAATTATAACATGTAAGCCTCAAACAATAGAAAACCTTTTCTGAAACAGGGAATTAAACACAGTATAACTTGACATAAAATAAACATGCCATCTGTAGATCCAGAATACAAGGGACAATAGATGGCTCACAGGACAGTAAACACTTATTGATTGAATTAAGTACACATTACAACACTTAACATATAATAACATTTCTTAAACTTGGGGAAACCGAATGAATAGAGCAAAGAATTGGATTTCAATGTGCACATCCTGGCTGACTTTCTGAGTGAGCCTGTGTTGAAGTCCAGCTGCATAGAAGCAGGGTGTCACTGATGCCCCCAAAGTACCCCCCAAACATAGCACATCCAAAGACGGGGTCCATAGTCCACAGGGAGGTGTTTGGCCCTCAGGGCCCTCCAAGAACCCCAGTCATGGAGACTGTCATGATTCATTTTGTGACAGACTCATTATTCAAATCTTTTTAGAATGTCCTGTAAGTACTTCCCAGGCTGCTGGGTGTCTTTCATAATCACTCATCAATTTGTCTTCACTTATTGTTCATATTGTAGTATGTTTATACATTGCAGCCTCACCTGCTGGTATGTATTGTGCTACCATGATAAGTGTTTCACAAAAGCATTTTTAATATTTTGTCATCTTTTGCTATTCTCTACAATTGCCATACCACCAAAGTGTCCCTATTTTGTAGGGACTTTTCCTATTTGGGCCCAAAATTCCTCTTTCTTCTCTTCTACCCTGATGTCATTATTTTTGAGAGCTCTCATATGAACTAATGTCAATGGAAGTGTATCAAAACCAATACTGTTTAAACTGCAGTTTTTTATATTTGTTTTGTGTTAATAATTCATTTTTTCATGTTGCAATTAACTCCTCTAAATACGTTAATAGCTATGGATAAGTTGTAAAGTCACATTCAAAATTCTTAGAGTTGCCATGCTCCTGTTTAAGTGTCCACAGTCTCTCCCTTCAAAAGTGGGTCTGTTTGACCATTTTAAATACTGCGAGTTATGCTATGCTGGAAACTTGTATTCCTTGAGTTAATATTCTGCTAACCACAAAGTATACCTATTAAACTGAAAGGTAAATCTCAAATTCACCAACCTTGTTATTGCATGTAAAATCCACACTATATATATATATATATATATATATATATAGATATATATATATATATATAGGTATATTTTTAGACAATAGTAATGTGTATACATTATTAGTCAGGAAAAGGTTGAAGTAGTTATTCTTCTCTAATAAATGCACTGCCATCTACAAGCATGACTTAAACCCTTGTTTTCTCAGTGTTGTCAAGTTGAGCCATTTAGTCTCTTGGTTCTATTCAATAAAAAGTGAAATGTGGCGAACGCACAGGTTAACCAACAGATCCCCTTTTAGTGAAAAGACCCAACTGCATAGTTTTGAATTGCTGTTCTCTAATACTATGTACAAAGGCAAATCCCTTTTCTTTATTTATGTAACAATTGAGCCAGGTTTTTACGAGTAAGCATCTAACAAATGTTCCCATTTTTTGATAAGTTACTTGAATATAGTACATGTTGTGGTTATTAATTTAAACCAATGTGTATAGATTCCTGCAGAACTACCTATTATTATACTGTGGCAACTTAATCTGCATAGTCTGCTTCTGATCTCAAATCATTTACATTAGTTTTAAACCACAGAATGACCATTTTTAGATGCTGCTTCAGAACATGTAGTAGGCTCTTTTTAAATTATATATAAAATTCAACTTTTTAGGGTTATTCCTCACGTCCGTGGAAACAATTTACTTATATTTTTCTTTCTTCATTCCATTCTCATTATTTTCTTGCTCATGCTGTTCAGTTATTACTATTTTAATTTTTTTATTCATAAATTACAAACTTTTCTTTTCCTTTTACCTATACACTTGCACATTTTGCTAAGCTTCCACGGTGGTGCAGAAAATTACCAGTAAGTACTATAGAAAACAGAAATAAAAAAAATATCTGCAATTTGTGTAGATTTCGAGTAGTTAGATGTTCTGTATAGGACTAGTCTGTTGCTCAAGTATTTTAAAGGGACATGGTCACAAATTTTAAAACTGCTTTACTTTTCTTGCCTTTTATAGCCTAATCTTTGTGTTCCTGTCATCTGAAAGGATTAACTAACTGAACATAAAACACATGTTGTGCTATGACTTTTTTTTTTTTTTTTTTTAAAATAGTTTGGCATTTTCATTTAATTTTTCATTTTACAATGCCATTGTACGTTAGAGGCCCCTAGTCCTAAAAAAAAAGTTTGATATTTGTCCACATGAGCCTAAGTTTGAGTAAAAGTCTGCATAAAATGGCAATTTACTTTTTTTTCCTTTGCTAAAGCTTTGTTTTGCTCTCTCCTGAAAAAACAGATCTAACTGTCACTTATTTGTTTTATTTGAAACAATGTAGTGCTTTACTGTATTCAAGGATATCCCTGTAGTTATACATAATTCAAGTCAGCTTTTTGTTCATTGTGGAAATAAACTCTGCCTTATCTCCAGAGTTTGATTTAGCCTGTTTTATACATGGTTTACAAAAATATCTTATTTTTAAAAAATGTAACAGCAGTTTTTGTGATAGTGTCCCTTTAAGTAGAGATTTTAAAACAATTGAATTTCTAAGCTTATCAGGGTTTGTGAATTGAGCTTATAGGGCCCAGAGCAGCAGGAAATGCTAACAGAATGCTTAGTTGCATAGGGAGATTATTAGCAGTAGAAAGAGGGAAGTGCTCATGCCATTGTACAGAGCACTGGTGAGACCTCACTTGAAGAATTGTACGCCGTACTGGAGAATGTATCTCCAGAAGGATACTGATACTTTGGTGAGAGTTCAGAGAAGGGCTACTAAACTGGTTCATGGATTGCAGGATGAAACTTACCAGGAATGGTAAAAGCATCTTAACATGTATAGCTTGGAGGAAAGACGTAATAGGGGGGATATGATAGAAACATTTAAATGCATAAAGGGAATCCACACAGTAAAGGAAGAGAGTATATTTAAAATAAGAAAAACTACCACAACTAGAAGGCATAGTCTTAAATTAGAGGGGCAACGATTTAAAATTAATATCAGGAAGTATTACTTTACCGAGAGGGTAGTGGATGTATGGAATAGCCTTCCAGCGGAAGTGGTATAGGTAAACACAGTCAAGGATTTTAAGCATGTGTGGGATAGGCACATGGCTATCCTAGATATGAGATGGGGAACTGGGGACTAATAAGAGTGTTTAGAAAATTGGTCAGACTAGATGGACCAAATGGTTTCTATGTTTCTATGTCCCGTTCTTGCAGTAAAAATGAATTGGCTAAATAAGATTTCCTAACTTGTGATTATCATTCTTGAACATAGTCATAATATAGGTCCCCAAAAATAGATACGATGACTAGATGATTAATCAAAGCTTAACTTGTCAGGTAAAGTAGATATTTGTACAAATATTTAGAGAGTTTATATTATAAGAGAGTCTTAAAGGACAACATATTATCTTATTGGAACCCTCTTTGCCCTGTGTAGCTCTACCTGGACATGTTTTGGGTCAGCTGAAGTAAAATTGCCCAACCTGTCCTTCCCCTGAAAGTGCTATACAAGCAAAGATGGCTCAATAAGATACTTTATTTGTATTCTTTCATTAAAGCATTTCTATTTAAAATATCTAAACTTGATGCAGTCTTTTTAGTTCCCATCAACTGTCCAGGTTTTCAGGAATTTGTTCTGCCAACACCAGTACTTGAATTAACCACTTCATCTGACCAAACAAAGTGTTTTACTTGAAGCGAACACAGTGCAATTTTGAGTATCCTAAACACTGAATCATTGGTGGTTCTTAAGGATTGGATTTGAGTAACCCTAGAAGTAATAGCTCCGACCACTGCTCTGTCCAATAAATTGGATAAATTGGTGTTGCCTCAGAGGATTGAGTCACTAGCCTAATCTCATGCTTACGTCTCCATTTCATAATGGGTCTTCAAACTGCAGACTGACCATTAAACGAGGATTTCAGTAATATTTTAGTGTTTGAACTTTTCTTATTTTTTGCTTTCATAGTTGGTATTGTTGATTAAAAATGCATATTTTTCAGTTGTGATATGTATAAGAGAAACCATTTTGGCACCGTGAAAATATGTGCACTGTCCTGTAGAAATACATTTTGGAATGTATTTATTAGCACTATTTATCCTAATAAATTCTGGGAACATTTTGAAGGTTGTACTTTACATATCTCTGAAAGTCCTTGTATGAAAATCAAGCATCCTCGTAGCCTCAGGCAGCTGTAGTCTGCTGAGGATTCGGTCTACCTCCAGCTCGGCATGATGATCATTTTTTTATTTCTTTTCCTGCTGGTTCCACTCAGAAAAACAAAACCAAAAAGCTGCAACAGTCCATTCTATATTTAGTTGTATGTAATATTCATGAGGTACTGAAGTCATTACCTGCCTAATAATGAAAAACTTTCTTTATATTCCCAACCAACCCTCATTATGCAATGCAACTATGAGATAGCAATCTTCATTCTTGCTCATTTTTTTTTTATACAAAATAAGGCAAATAAATTAATTTTCAGAGTTTGAAACTGACTGAGACTTTTCCCCGTCAGCCCTCAAAAGCTATGTAGAATAAAGTGAGGCAGGTGGGGGGAAAAGTGTCAATCATAGGTTTTAATTGCAGAGCATATAGAAAGTATCAATAATATCTATTTCCATTAAATGTATATTGTGTAAAATGTAACCACAGGATAGCAAAAGGCATTTTATCAGTTTTTGTATGTTAAAATTGTTGCTCTGTTTACATTAAATAGCTTCAACATGATCCCTGTGTAAGAATTTAATAAAACGGAAACACTGCAATAGGTATTTTAAAGTCGCTCACTACTTATAATATGAAGTTTACTCATTTAAAAATAAAAAACAAACACAACATAGTACATACATTTTCAGGATTCTCAGCTGAAAAGGCTAAATATGATATTATTCCATGACAATGTAAGTTTGACATGGGCACTGTTAAAGAATTTTTCTTACTGTATTCTAAAAATAACATCCAAATTTGCATTTTTTTATCGTGTAATCCCAAGGAAATGTTGCAGTAAATGCTTCATATCAATTTATGAATATTAGAAACATCCCACTTCATGTAAGACATGCCCATTCGGGACTTCTTTCCAGCAGCCCCTACTTCATCCTCCATTGGCCCGATTTTCTGGGACACTAGGAGAATGAATTCTGCAAATGCCCAGTAACGCTGACATTCCATGCCACGCCTCCTCAAAATCCTGAGTTACTTGTGGACATGTTGGTAGATCTGGATTGTCAACAACATTTTTTTTTTTTTTAAATTAATGTCCTCTTGAAGTAGATGACATTATGAAATCCGTACAATGCTGCATTGCTTGATCCATGATTACGGATTGGGGCAAAAAAATTTAATTTCCTTTTAACCCACTTTTAAGACACTTGCCTTTTTTCATGTTAGCTGCTAAATAACCCATAAAGCACCTTTTTTTTTTTTTTTTTGGCATATCTAATAAAACAAATGGTAACACTTATTTAAAATAACACTTAGAAAGCACGATCTGTTGCACATGTGCATTACAATATAATATCTGTATGGCATTGTCTGTTTGCTTCTCGGCCTATTACACCATGAATTTGTCCTGTAGGAGAATAATGTCCAAGCAAATTCTAGTGCAAAGTGATACAACTGGAGGGAATTGGCCTACCCCAAGGGCAGTCTACGCGGGAATTTCCCACAATCTATATAGTCCAGTCCTGTGCACTTTTGAAAAATTGCTTCACATGTACAGAATCTGTATCCACTTGCAGTGACCCAGAGAACCTGGCAGGAGATGAGGGTCTAAAATCAACACAGTCTTACTTTTAAACTGAATAGTTGGGAAGTGTTTATGTAATACCACACCAAATGGCACTTTTCAGGTTACTTCTGCAGATTTTATTCAATCTCTCCATCGTGGACATCAGTGTGTTCAGTTTGATCATGTAGCGTTACATTATTAGGCTGTTATGCTACATATGAATATTAATCATTTATAAATCCTAATTTATTATTCTGCAATATAGTGTGCAGAAATTTATAAGTATGTGATAACAGATGTTTTTCAATATCAATACCTAAATTTACCAAACAGAAAAGTATTAGTAGAAATAAATAAATATTTAAATTATATAACTTGTTTATATTCTTAATGTTCTAACATGATATATGTACAATACAGTATGGTTAATTTAGTAAGGGAATACAGTTTTTGCTTTTTTTTAATTAGGTGGAGAATATAAATCATTCCTTGCTTTGAGCATGCAAAAAAGACTCTGGAAATGTCAGTGATCAAACATCTAATCAGCTGAGAGCTTTAGTTATTCTTGTAACTGCGTTTGCCATAATCTACTTTGTAATGCATAACTAGCAATATATTGGTTGTAATTCTTACACTTTTTTGCTATTTCAATTCACTTTGCAGGATGAATCTCTTCAACGCCTGCAGAAGGAGTCTGAAATCCTCCAGAGAACATATGCACACTACTTCGATCTAACAATTATCAACAATGAGATTGACGAAACTATTAGACATCTGGAGGAAGCCATTGAACTTGTGTGCACGGCGCCACAATGGGTTCCAGTATCCTGGGTCTATTAGACAACTTTCAAGATAACTGTCAACATTTTATTATTACTTCGAAACCACCTCGTGCAGTACTTGGAGAAACCTCTTTGGTTGACATTGTCAACAGGTCTTGGCCCCTAGAGACTACCTATATGTAGTGTGACCTAAATTTATAATTATTGTCATGTTCTAATAGATGGAAAGGAAAACTAAGAAATTTTCAAAGCTAATTTAAAGAGACAGTATCTTTTTTAAATCCTTTTATTTCTCCTAGATTGTATTAAATTACCTTTTTTTAAAATATATGCATTATTCAATCCTTTGGAATGTTATATTTTTGGAAAACCATAGCTTTTTGTTTCAAAGGCCTCTGAAAACTGCACAAATGATATGCTGCTTTCTATATTCTATTTTATTATTGGGTAAATTTGATTATTACTTTACATGGGGTGGAACTGCATATTTTTTAGAGTCTTATTTCAGTAATTGGTAGTTAAAGGCTCTATTTAATTTATTTAAACAAAATAGCCTTCATCTATTGAACTAGGAGATTCCACATGTTCTTATGGCCTTTTTGTTTTAGATTATTTCCTTTTAAAAAAAAAAAAAACCATGTTTATTGCATAGTAGTTTTATTTGATACTGTCTCTTTGAAGAAATCTGTAAACAATATAAAGATTTGAAATCCGGTCTTAATGCATGTGGACAGTCGCAAGCGTTTATACTGTTGGTGTATCTGTGTTGAACAAAACTGTAACCTACTTACAGAAACATACATTCCGTTCATGGGAAACCGTACCCGAGGGAATAAAATACAATTATTATAACCAAGTTGTAAACCTATGCACATCCCTTGCATTTTGGGCAACTTTATAAAAAAAAAAGAAACTGATTTTTATTATTAATCATGTAGTGAAACGTGTTTGTAATCTTGTCTCAATTTGATTTGTTGTAAATGGGAGGATAATGATTGATTTTCAATTTTTTTTGCCATGTCAGATGTGTTGTCTGAGAGTATTAACATTTTAATTATGTTGAAGCAAAAAGGGTTTTGTTTTTTTGTTCTTTTTATTACATATGAAATTGTTAAAATGCACAAATTTTGCCAGAGTACTGTACAAGAAGTTGGGGTACTCTTCTTAAATGATTATTCCAAACTTATCTTAAAATAGTCTTGTCAACTCTTCAACAAAATGGAATTTGACTAAAGACCGACCAATTTTTTTATATATAATTTCTTTTATGTGTTCAATGGTTATATGCATCTGGGTCATTCATTTATTCACAGATTTGTTAATGTGGCTGGGAAATAAATCTGTTTTAATTCTGGTGACACATTGGATGATTGTACAGCTAGTTTGTTTAGTGGTTTTTGTTGTATGTTTTGGAAAGTCCTTCATCAAGATTTTTCATTGACCTCTCATTTTCATTGGCTCATGCCGTTTAAAAACACAAAGCACAAAATGTACATTTTGTCACCATAAGACATTCTCCGGTTTACATTTATATTCCTGTACAGTAAAGTTCATCCAAATAAGAAAGTGGAATGTTAAATTATGGGAAAACATGTATACAGAAAATCTTGTTTGCGTTCTTAGTGGGTCCCATGATACACAATTTACTTGGCTTAGAACCCTGGAAAATAACCTGTTAGGACAGAAGCCAATCAGAAATCATTTCATTTGTCAATGCACCAAAATTAAAATGGTGTGTTTCTAATGCAACAATATTTTGCATTCCCTGAATATGTTGCAATTTTGTTGGGTTTATTTTTTATTATCCATGTTTAGTATATCTTTGTAAATTTGCAGGATCACTGTATAGTAATATAACATACATTACTTTTTGCTCAAGAATCACTGGTTAGCGCCTGGAAGATTGTGGTTATCAAAAGAAAAATGTTAACTATCACCTCGAGAGTCCAAATATGAATAAAATCAAATCTATTTTATTCTGTGCTATTTTTTTCTTTTGGTCATATTTTGTCATTCGGTACGGTTTATGTAGTAAATGTACTGTGCCTTTCATCGTGACTTCCCACAATATTATTGTTGAAGACTGCATACAAATTTTATCTGAAGTAATCATTTTGATTTGTTAGCATATAGTCAATTTAAATTCAATAGGCAATTATGTGAAAGCAAGCAGTTGGAATTATATATATATATATATATATATATATATATATATATATATATATATAATATATATACACACATTATTTTATTATTTTAATGGTAGCCTCTTGCTTAAAACTCCAAATCAATGGTGTCACTTTATACCAAAAGTGACAAACATATACCTCTCCATCGATTTTTTTTTTTTTTTTTTTTCTTTCCTCCCCACACACTTCATTACAGTAGTCATGGCTTAGAACGATACAGATTGCGGATTAACAATAGTTGGAGAATCAAAAATGGCTGGCTCAGTTTTGTAATGTTGTTTATAGTGGCTCCTATAAATTGCCTTTTAATATACACGTGTAACTTGCAAATATCTGGAGTACAGTTTTTTTTTTTAAATATCTGTTTCTTTATCTAAGATCACAGCCTCTCCTCTTTTACTGAAATATAATTGTACTAGAAGGAGAAGTTACTGGTGCTAGGGGAACTTAATTATTACATGCTGTTGCTAAGTAGGTTTCTTATCTAAAAAGGCAATGTCAATTTTTTTTCTTCCTTCCTTGCCTATGTCTAATTTAACAGATTCAATATCTTGCCAAGAAGATGTTTGTTTCCAGTGCCTGTTAACCATCGCATAGCATAATCGTTTAATACTTGTAAATTATTTAAAATGTGCAATCATATATTCGTCTTATGTTTTCATTGAGAGTTTCTAGTGCGTACATACATTTAACTACATGTTGGAAATAATTTCTTTGCATTAATCCCCGTCCGGACAAAGGGCTATATCTGACACAATTGTGCAAATAAGCCATTTCATGTAAAGGCAAATCTATGTTAATACTTACATTTACAGTAGTCAGCATAACTCCCAAACATGTAAAATATTATGAAGTAAGCTCTACACCTGGATGGGATTAATACATTAATGAATACCAACAGCCATCTTTGTGAAATGTATGTACATTGGACTATAATTTTTTGAAAGGTACCAAAACCTGGTTTAGAAGTGTGAAATGTACTTTAATTCCTAAAAACAGAAAGCAGATACTGTCACTTTGTAAGATTGGTTAATCAGAATTAAAGCCAGGTGAAAGACTTTTGTAAAATGTTATCTCTGTGTTTATTTTTCTGTACATTGTTGTCTTTTCATAAAACTGGTGATAAAGAGATTACATACTGTGAATATGTTGGTATGTGATTTTACATATTCTGTACATTGACAATAATAATCAAGTACATCTTGGACTGTGTGATATGTTCTCAGGAAATAAAACTCAGCCAGAATGGAAAAGGTTTAAGTGTTACCTTAACACATGATAGATATCCCACAATATATATAGCTCTCGTCATAGTAATCATTTGGAAACTAATGTCTGATATAATGGTTTTGATTGACAATCTCATTTATTTTAATTAGATGATCCTGGAACATCTGATTCTGCTTACTTGTCTACACATGCTAGCTTTATTTTATTTTTTTTATGAATATTTTTTCCGCTTTTAGTTACAAAAATCTTTTTAACTACATGGGGACTGCATTAGAGCATCTATTTATTCAAAGCGATGTAAGAGTTCCCTCTTCCATAAACCACACTCTATTCCCTCATCCACCATGTCTCCCCTCAATTACAGACCACCTTTCCCCTTGCCTGATTGCTATAGTCCATTTATTCTTTAGACCATCATCCTGGCCATCTATAACTGTATACCCTCCCCTAATCGAAGGTCAATGCTTATTATAAACGCTAGTGGCTTATTGTAGTGAGCAGATAGTCCTCCACTCATTGCAAGATTATTTATTCAGTTAGCATTTTGTGCGCTCTCAGCAGTTGAGCTGACCTAACGAGCAAGACTTAAATGGGGAGTGCATATTTGTCTGTATTGACAGTCACATAGCTACAGCAGAGCTTCGTCCCATTTAAGGTTCCTGGTCTGAACTCCCATACTGACGTACCAATTGTATCCCACTGCCTGTGCCTCTGCATATATATATATATATATATAATACATTTGCGGACAATTTATGTCTACTATTGGCAATATACTTGGGTAAATCTATACCATGGTTTGCAGTACGTTAATGTTATGGCACCATTTGGATTTCATAACCTTATTTTCTAAATCATATTTTTTTTGTGTGTGCTGAAAACATATATATATATATATATATATCGCATTTGAGCACATCCATCCTCTTTTGGTGTAGAAACTCAAGCCGATACCCAGTAACACACAACATTTGCTACAGGCGGCTTCATTATTTTCCAAATAGTGTTTCATGCTGATATTTAACAGGTACGCGAGTTGGGTTCAGTAAATTTAGAGCAAATTAGATTGGTGGATCTGCGATTTAACAGGAAAAACTATTTTTAGATGATTTTAAGTATAAGGTTCTGTAATATAGTCTAAATTTACAACAAATGTAGCTGTGATGTTAACCACTTGGCGACACAACTATTTTGGCCATCACCTTGGTGACTGAGTGGGGTTTTCTTGTGTTTAGCTGCAATTTTCCTTTTTCACATTTAATGTACCAGCTGAAATTATTTTATAGTCCTAAAAAGGACTTTTTTATTATTTTGATATCATATAATTTACTATAAAATGTGAAACATTTTAATTAAAAACACTTTCTATATTTTACATGAAAAGAATATTTTACTCATCTCCAAATGCTAATAAAAAACACCTGCTAAATAGAATCTAATGTTTGTCCTGAGTTTATAAATACCCTATGTTCACATGTTTACCTGGTTTTGTTTTTTGTTTTTTTCCAGGGCAAAAACGAAGTAACCATTTTCTCCTACAGTGACTTTTTTTTTGTAACCATAGCTTAACTCTAACTCTAGCTCTAAGGCTTTTATTTTCCTACTGTAATGTTGCAGATTGCCTCTAGAGGCAGTTGAGCAACTGAACTGATCACTTCCACAGAAGGCCACAAGCCGTGTTCGAAAGGCATTATTTTGGTTTTAAATAGTGTTTAAAGAGACTTAGATCAAAGTATCTATTGTTTATGAAAATAGAAAAAGTAATAGAAAAGAGAGCACATTTATTTACATATGCAATAGACAACAATTTTACTGTTGGCTTGGGCAATTTTCCTCCTAATGGAATCCACGTGTTGGAGGGAAAATGTTTTGTTAACTGGTTCTTGTATGAAATCCAAAAAAACAGTCTGCCAGATAAAGATGTCAGTGAGTCAAATGCTAACAAAAAAAAAACAGTTTCAACCGTTTGAAAACCAAATATGTGTGTGTATTGATATATATGGACTCATCCATATATAGTTACAATTTAATATGAAAATTGTGTATTCTGTTATCACAAAAGCACAATAAATTATTTAACAGTAAACTTTTATTCACACTGTTATTTGGGATATGAACATGCTTTTTATGGTCATTAGTCATGCCTGAAATATAACTGTTTTGTGGTCCTAGAAAGAGCTAGATCACTGTATACAGCCTTCAGAACACACCACTGCTAGAATATCAATGTAGGAGTTATGACCACCACAAGTATGTGGCTGGCAAAGCCCTCTCCAAGAGCCATTGAGCAAATTTGTAAAAGTAGAGAAATCAGCAGGACTATTCCATTCTTTTCTATGATGTTTGCACCCCTTTCAGAGCTTTGCCTCTGACCTTGTATACAAATCCCCAATTGTGCTACTTTTTTTTCTGCATGCTAATAACATACAAACAGAAGTTGCACTCTTTCACATAAAATACATTTTTACAATGTATAGAAGAAATAGGATCATCCTTATAACCTCTCCGCAACTGTCAAACCGTAATTATGACACTGACATTATTTCACAGGAGTGATTTAAATAAAGGATTATTTTTTAGGGAGAGTTGATCAAAAGCTATAAAAAGAGCAAACTGTTAAGAATAATTCTGAATAAGCTGTGTGACCACTACACTGCATCAAGCACATTTGCTTTTGATGTGCCTATTGTGTCTTGTAAGAATGAAATGCCCTTTTGTACAGTCATTTAATTTGTAGAGCTTTTTTTAAATAAAACTTGATTTTGTACATATAGCTCATACATTCTATGTGTATTAGCAAATAATCATACCTGCATTCTTCAACTATTTCAGTAACAGCTGGTTGGTGCTTTTGATCTTGCTAGAGTTTCACAATAATGACTGCCTAGATAAACTGGAAGAAGCATTAAAAGAATCTATCCTGCAGAGAAATGCCAATAGGTCAGTCTCCCACATAGTCTACATGTTTGTATGTGTTTTTATATATCTGAGATATAATATTCTTAATAGACATGTGCATTCGTTTTCGGACGAATGCATTTTCGTCCGAAAATAGCATTTTCGTTCATTCGTTTGAAAAACGAATAACAAAAATGCTAAGCTAACGAAAGCCGAATGAACGAATGGTTAATAAACGAAAATCATTCGTCCATTCGTAGTACTATTGGCATTCTATAAGCCGAAATAGAGTCGGTTTATAGAATACAATAGCATAGTACACTACATTCCATAAACCGACATAATGAACGACTTTCGGTTTATGGAATGCATGTAAGTCTATTGGCATTCTATAAACCGACTCTATTTCGGTTTATAGTAATGCCAATACTATTGGACGAATGATTTTCGTTTATATTAAACCATTCGTTCAACTTCTTAGCTTTCTATAAACCGAAACAGAGTCCCCATTCATACATTTTTATGAATGGAAACTCTGTCTCTGTTTAGAGAAAGCCAATAGCACTTTTACATGCATTCCAAATGCCGAAAGTCTATAAACCGAACGTTCGGTTTATAGGCTTTCGGTTTATGGAATACATGTAATCCTATTGCTATTCTATAAACCGAACGTTTGGTTTATAGAATAGCAATAGGATTACATGTATTCCATAAGCCGAAAGTCTATAAACCAAACGTTTGGTTTATAGACTTTTCGCTTATAGAAAACATATAGTAGTATTGCCTTTCTATGAACCGAACGAGAGCCCCATTCATAAGGAATTCTTATGAATGGGGCTCGTTCGGTTTATAGAAAGACAATACTACTACAAGTTCTATAAGCCGAAAGTCTATAAAGCAAAGGTCGTTCGGTTTATAGACTTTCTGTTTATAGAATACATAGAATTACATGTAATTCTATGTATTCTATAAACCGAAAGTCTATAAACCGAACGACCTTCGGCTTATAGACTTTCAGCTTATAGAAAACGTGTAGTACTATTGCCTTTCTATGAACAGAACGAGAGCCCCATTCATAAGAATTTCTTATGAATGGGGCTCTTGTTCGGTTTATAGAAAGCCAATAGTATTACACGTATTCTATAAAACGAAACGAAAATAATGAACGAATTTCGTCTGAAACGAATGCAGCAGTGAACGAAATTAGTTTTAGACGAAATAAATAAAATTTTCGTACGAATGGACGAAAACGAAAATTTTAGTTTTGCACATGTCTAAAAGACGGGCAGACCTGGGCAGTGCCCCTCCAGAGATCAGACTCTTGACAACCTATCTTGCGCTCTGCTCTGCAAGTCCTGTGTGTGCAATATTGTTGATGGGGGCATGCTCTGGGGTAAAACCTGGGTATGCAATGTTGGTGATGGGGCATGTCCTGGGGTAAGTCCTGCATTCGCAATGTGGGTGATGAGGTAATCTCCTGGGAGTGCAATATGGGGAATGTGTTAGAATAAGTAATGGCTGTGCAATGTGGGTTCTGGGGCATGTCCTGGGTGTGCAATCTCTGTGCTGGCTGGGGCATGTCCAGGGTGTGCAATCTTTGTGCTGGCTGGGGCATGTCCAGGGTGTGGAATCTCTGTCCTGGCTGGGGCATGTCCAGGGTGTGCAATCTTTGTGCTAGCTGGTGCATGTCCAGGGTGTGCAATCTCTGTGCTGGCTGGGGCATGTCCAGGGTGTGCAATCTCCTCTGTGCTGGCTGGGGCATGTCATGGACAATACAACTGAGTCAAAGGGTCAGAAATGAAAGTAGGATTGGCTGGGGCCTCCATCAAGCATATAAAGTATACAGTAAGTCGCCCCCTCCATCCCCCAAATAAATAAGTTTAAGTTAATTATTAACTCTGTGTTGAAAAAAAAGATCAGTTGTCCTTTAATCTTGCACAATATTAAGTAGCAAAATCGGTATTTCCAGAATGGACATCAAAACAAAGAAAAGCATTGTTCGGAATGGGTTAATAACCAACACTTAGAATGTTATAGAGGCATATTGATTTTGAATGTGGTTTACCAAATGTGCCTTTAAATTGGTTGGTGGAATAAAGACCAATCAAAGTTATTCATTAATGTTGCCAGCATTTGTGCTCTGACCGCAGGTCGCATTCTGGACAATTGTGGTATAATTATATAGTACACAGCTATATTAATATTTTTGCTATAGGATGCTGGACATTATTCCATCTGAAATAAAGAAACATAAGCATTATTTTGCAGAATTTCAGTCACAGCTACACACAAGGAATACTTATTGTCAAATGGGCTACTCAATTAAGAGAGAATTGTAGAGAACTGAGATGGGACTTTCAAACTTTAGGCCAATGTAGCCACGCTTGAAACATTCTCCAATGCACCTGAATGGGATATTTTTCCTAATTCCGCTACTTTGTCCTTAAATTCCCGTCGATTGCCTCTATAGACCCTCAATACTACCAAATAAGGAGCAGGATAATCGCTACTGCCAGAAATGCATTGGACCAGCACCAATGTTTTGGGCTTTGTGATCACTTAATGGTTGTGAGAAGATTCTTATTACTTTACTTTACTTTGACCAATTCTGATCTATCACCTGAAATTGCACATTTTTCTGCTCGGTTCAAAAATGTGAAGGACCACATACTGGTCACATACTTGCCTATCCACCTTAGTTATCAAATAGAAAAAAGTGTGCACTCCACTCACCAAGCAACACCTAATTGGGAAGGCCACCTAATGCGTTTTGCGTGTAACACCACGCTTCGTTATGACTAAGTGTGGTACACGCGAAACGCGTTAGGTGGCCTTCTCTTTTACTTTATTATCCGTGGATTGTACCTCACTCTGTTTGTTTTGGATTTTTTTATTACGTTAAAGCACTTTATTCATGCATTGCTTGGTGAGTGGAGTGCACACTTTTTTCTATTTGATACTTGCACATTTGTTCCTGTGACTAGAGCTGGCGTTGCTTTCTTTTTCATTTGGAATATACACCTTGGTTACCCATATGTCCTGATCCCCAGTGACCTCTCTCTCTCTCCTGTGACACATCTGTATCAATGACAAAAGTTCACACTCTATCCTTCACAGACTTGTTTCAACAACTCCGTGACCTACTTCTAAACCCACCCCTTGTGATGGCTTTCAATACAGTGCTATAACTCTTCCGTAAGACACATCCCTTCCAATGCCAATAAAATGGAAGTGAATTCTTTGGACTTAACTGGTTTTCTGAATTAATTGGTCTTAAAAGATGATCTGATCTTTATGTAAGTCACATGTATAGACAAACACAATGTGTTTTAACGAATAACAGACAAGCAGTGTCTATTGCATCTTTATTGAACACACTCATTAAACATTCACAGTGCTGGTGGAGAAAATAAGTGAATCTTGGATTTAATAATTGGTTGAACCTCCTTTTAGCAGCAAAAAAAATAAATCAAACAAGCTCTTTCAGTAACTGTGAATCAGACCTTCACAACTTTCAGGAGGCATTTTGGACCATTCTTCCTTACAGAACTGGTTACGTTCATCGATAGTCTTAGGATGTCTGATGTGTTGTCATTCCACATTCTCTGTTGGGTTACGGTCTGGATTCTGACTGGGCCACTCCAAAAAGCAGATTTGTTTTTTTCAGTCCATTCTGTAGGTTTACTTTGATGTTTAGGGTCATTGCCTTACCACATCACCCAACGTCTACTGACTTTCAGCTGGAGGACAGCCATCCAGACATTATTCTGTATGATACATTTTTAAACTTGGCAAGCTGTCCAGGCCTTGAAGCAGCAAAGCAGTCCCATATCATGATTCTTCCTCCACCAATGGGATGATGTCTCTTGTTGGTATGTGGTGCCCTTTTTACACCATATGTATTCCTGCATGTTATTCATGAACAATTCAAACTTGGTTTTATCAGTCCACAATGCACTTTCTCCGTAGCACTGTGGAGTGGGTATGGTGCTCTTTGGCAAACTTCAGGTGCACAGCAATGGGTTTTTTTTTTGGGGGGGGGGGGGGGGGGGGAGTGCTGTTGTTCAAAGAAGTGTTTAACTGTTGGTTTGTCAGTGGACAGTTCTGATTGAGGATAGATGTCCCCTGAGCCGATCACGTAATGTCATAATGGTTTTCCCTACATAAGACAGCCCACATGGGCAAGTGATCATGTAAGCAACATGCCCATCATACACGTTATTCTGTGTTTGATTCTGTACTGACACCCAGTATGTGGATGAGAGAAGTGTGTTCCTGACGTCATATAAGAGCAGGTAACACAGCCAAGACATTGAAAACATTCTTGTCATTGAAATTGTTGTGAGGTATCTTAACAGTGTACTGGGTCAGATCGAATCAGTCTATCTTTTCACCTGCTGCCCCGCTTATAACAGATCATTGGAGGGTTTTTAATATCTTCTGTAATGTTCTATCATCCGTAATTGTTTAACAGAGCTCCAGATCTCACCAGAAAATCTTCCATTGGAGCACAGTGCTTAAACGTGCTGACTAGCATAAATTTCATTGTATGCATAGCAGTCATTATTTTCTTTTAATGGTTAAACGGTTACATTTGACTGCATATGGATACAAACTCTGTCCCTACACCTGGGTTCACAGTCACCATTGAAAATGCTACAATCATACCAGCTGACTGTGTCCGAAGTCTTGGGGTCTCTTTTGACTCTGCTCTCTCCTTCGTTCCTCATATTTCGTCTTTAGCCAAATACTGTCAGGTGCACCTAAGGAACATTGCATACATTCGCCTGTTCCTCAGCGAAGAGACTGCCAAAATACTAGTGCACTCGCTTGTGATCTCTCGCTTTGACTACTGTAACAGCCTCCTAACTGGACTACCTCTGGCTCGTCTGTCTCCCCTGCAATCTATCCAAAACACAGCTGCCAGACTCATCTTTCTTGCACGTCGGTCTGATTCGGCAACTCCTTTCTGCAACGCCCTCCACTGGCTTCCCGTCTGCTTAAGGATAAAATGTAAAATTCTGCCTTTAACCTACAAAGCCCTCCGTCCCTCCATAAATTGACTCCCTTGTTAATCTATACCTCCCTGCATGAACTTTGCGCTCCTCAATGGGACTAAAACTCTCCTCCAACCTCATCACCACTTCTTACTCGCGTCTCCAAGATTTCACCTGAGCTGCCCCCTGTCTCTAGAACTCCCTTCTGCAGAGCATCCAGCTCTCTCCACCCTTTTCAAACTTTAAAAAGTCCCTCAAAACTCATCTCTTTAAAGAAGCTTACTACCCAACCCACTAGAATACCGGTCACTTTACCTCTATCTGATGCCACCTAGCTGGAACACACACAATTCATCTTTGGCCTATGTCACCTACTACCAACCATCTACATTATTGTAACTACAACTTCCTTCCCTCTGACCTCTTCAATCCCTTATGTGTCTCATGTACTTCATTCCCTCTAGATTGTAAGCTTGCGAGCAGGGTTCTCTACCTCATGTACCTGTCTGTTCTTTTGTTTAAATTTTGTTTATTGAAAAAAAAATTTTTGCGCATGTTTCTTGGCAACAGAATATATTAACCAGTGTGACAATGGACCTCCTAATATAACAGATCTGTGTCAATACTGTACTCATGAATAATAAACATACATAAAATAATGATATAAGAAGCATTAGTGTTCAAAAACATTAATCGTGCCTTCAGCAACAATGGGATTTCACCACCCCGATAAACCTTTCCCATATAGGGCCTCGTGCATCTGATAAAAATATTAACTGGAAAGATTCAATAACCTTATAAAAATGATAAATGGCAAAATACTGAAGTTGGCACAATACACTATGTGTAAAAAGAAAAACAAATACCTTAAGAGAAAAAGAGTAATAAAACCCAGTGGAGATCAAGGAGAAAAAGAGAGAGAAGAGATATAGGGGGAGACGCGGAGAAATACAGGTAGGAGCGAGGTACGTATCTGAGGAAAGTCCACCAACACCCAACCTCCGCCAATTGGACAAGCTAAGGAGAGTAAATCATACTATCATCCGCCTGGATCGCATCTCTGCAATCCTGACTGTTGAGATATAAGGTCCAGTGCATCCATTTGTGTGAGTGTTGTTGACCCTTACCATTAGAAGTTTGTATCATGTCCTCGACCACTCGAATTGACTCCACTGAGGCCATCCACTCCTTGAACGTCGAGGGTATTGTTTGCTTCCACTTCCTCGGAATGAGTAATTTGGCCGCATTCAGTAAATGAATTGTAAGTGATTTCTTATAAGGCCCTATGGGATGTGGTGTATGGTGAAGAAGGATGGTCAGGGGATCTGATAAAATAGTATTGTCCAAAGCTATTTTAATGGCCTTGATTACCGCAGACCAAAATGGTCGTATCTTGGGGCAATTCCACCATATGTGGAGAATGTCTCCAAGACCAGTATGACATCTCCAGCATCTGTTTGAAGTGGAGTGATATATTTTATGTAACACATCGGGTGTATAGTACCATCGGGTAAGCAACTTATATGCGTTCTCCTGGACATGTGCAGAGAGTGAACATTTGTGTGCGAGGGTGGCTATCTTGCGCCACTGAGAGGTGGCAAGGACTGTATTGCAGTCCCTCTCCCAGTGGAGTATATAAGATGGCTTTTGGTAGTCAATGAGGTCTGTAAGTAGCCTATAAATTGTCGACACCATGCGCTGGGGATGGTCCTTGGATATGTTCAGTAGCTCAAATTCAGTCGCATCCACTGGTAATAATTGATTCGCAGACAGGGAAGTCACATAATGTGAATTGCGTGTATTGATAAACTTGTCCCAAGGTCGGAGGGGAGGTCTGTGCTAAATGAGATATCGGTCGCATGCAGCCCTCCTCAATAATGTGTCCTAATCTGGGATATGTGACAGGGGAATGAAACAGGTCTTTAAAAAAGGGGTCCGTCAGTCCCGGGGGGAAGTCTGTATTACCGATAAGTGAGTTCAATAAAGAAGGGGAATTAACGAGTCCCGGCAGGACACGGCAGTTTCTCCATATCCGAAGAGTTGGAGAAACCGTGGGGTGTAGGGGCTGTGCTGGTACCATCTGGGTTCTGGCAACCCAAGCAGCCGCAGGTATAGGAAGGTCCAAACCTCTCTGTTCCAGGGAGACCCAAAGTATGGGGGACGGGCGTGTCCAATCTACAATTTTAGACAGGTGAATTGCCTTATAGTATCGCTCAATATCTGGGAGCCCAAGCCCTTAGGTCTTGTAAGTGTCAAATAATTGATCCTAGGACATATAAATTTGGTGATAACGGTTTTAAGAGAACTAAAACACTGTTTTGGTATGGATATGGGCATAGTTTGAATGGCATAAAGAAAGCGAGGTAGAATGTTCATTTTAACAACTGCTGCTCTACCAAACCAAGATAACTTTGTGGATGACCATTTTTGTAAATCTCTCTTGCACGCGGCCAGGAGGGGAGTAAAATTCATATCAAACAGGGATGACGTATCTGAATTAAGAAAAACACCTAGGTATTTGATATTTCGGGCATTCCAACGGAATGGGAAGGAAGACTCCAGGGTGGTCACCATAGAAGGAGGGAGCGAAATATTTAAAGCTTCCGATTTTGTATAATTAATTTTAAAAGAGGACAATGCACCAAATATGGCTAGTTCCTCCATCAGATTGGGTAAGGACACCAACGGGTTTGTAATAAACATTAAAAGGTCGTCCGCAAAAATGGCTAATTTATGGTGATGTGGACCCACCTGTAGGCCCGAAATATCCAGATTCGCCCGTATGGCGCATGCCAGGGGTTCTAGTGTAAGGATAAAAAGGAGGGGAGACAAGGGGCATCCCTGTCTAGTCCCGTTTGACAGGATGAGCCGGTCCGATAACGTGCCGTTCACCTTAACCCAAGCTGTGGGAGCGCTATACAGAGAGCCTATCCATTGTTGCATTCCTCCCGAGCTTGGGAATAACCGTGATGTGAGATTCCTGTGCCTGAGGTGGTAGGGTCCCTCCATCCGAGAGGGAATTAAAATCGTGCAAAAAAGGTGTGGTAAGTATGTCCTTAAATATTTTATAGTAGGCTATGGTAAATCTGTCCAGTCCTGGACTTTTACCACAGGGTGTTGATTGAATGGCTGAAGCCAATTCCGACTCCGTAATAGGAGAATCCAACAGTATAGCATCCTGTGTGTCTAATGTACGGGGCATATATTTAGTCAGATACTCCGAGACCGTGGGAAGAGGGGCCACCCGCTGTGAAGGGGCTGCCTGAGGAGGTAAGTTGTAAAGACTTTCGTAATATTCCTTAAAGACCACAGCTATCTGTGGAGTCAAGTGTGCAAGGTCGCCTTGCTTAGTTCTGATCTTAGAAATGAAGCTGCTAGTATGCCTATCTCGCAGAGATCTGGCAAGCATCTTGCCGGGTTTATCTTTGAACTGGTACAGGCGGCTTTTCACCAGGAGATGATTACGTTGATCTCGGCTGGTGCAGAGGTCAGCTAATTTAGACCTCAATACCAGCAAAGATTGGTATGTCTGAGGGTTCATGTTCAACTTGTGGGAGGCCTCTAGAGATGAAATCTCTGCCAAAAGCTGAACCATTGACGCCGAGACCGGTTTTCTCTTAAATGAGCCTATACTGATCAGATGGCCACGAATCACTGCTTTGTGAGCCTCCCATACCATGGTCTGCGGAGTCTCTGAGGATGTGTTTTCCTTAAAATAATTAAGTAAGGACGAGCGGAGGGAGGCAACCGTGTCTGGGTCTTTAAATAGGGATTCATTCAGCCGCCATGTGGGTCGTCGTTTAGTGAGTGAGGGGAGAGAGATGGTAGCAAGTACAGGAGCAAGATCACTCCATGTAATGTGTCCTATCTTGGAGGAAATCAAATGAGGTAAGTGTCTGTGGGACAGGAAAATATAATGAGGGTGTGAGTAAAATGTGTAATCCTTCCCATCTGGGTGTTGGATGCGCCACGTATCAGCCAGTTGGGCTTTGTGTGATGCACGTTTTACCTGTTTGATTTTGGAGTAACGGAGAGATGAGGCCCCTGTGGAGGAATCGAGTCGAGGGTCAAGTGTCATATTGAGATCAGCACTAAGAATCACCATACCTGAGGCAAAATCTTGTAATTTACCTATAAGGGTGGAGAGAAACACATGTTGTGAGACATTGGGAGTATAAAAATTAGCAATAGTTATAACATCGGCACCTGTGGAACCCTTTAGGAATAATGCTCTCCCTTCACTGTCTGACCATTGGTCCTGGACCGTGAAAGGAAGGGACCGAGAAATAAAAACCGCCACCCCCTTGTTCTTTTGGAATGGGGAGTGAGAATGAAAGGCCTGTGGATAATAAGGGTTAGAAAAATTCGGGACCTTATGGCGGAAAAAATGTGTCTCCTGAATCAGGGCAATATCAGCTCGAAGTGCTTTTAGTTCTCGGAATAGGCGTGATCGTTTAAATGGTGAGTTAAGACCTTTAGCGTTAATGGAGACTAGATTTAAACAGCCAGTGTTAGCCATAGGAAAGGTGTCTTGCTCGGGGCAGGGCATGGTGAATCTCCTCAGACTCTCGCTCAGGGGGAACAAAGGAGGTAGACATTAGATAGATAAAGAGGGGAGACAGAAAAAGGGAGACATCATTTACACACCAGGCCAAAGTGACCAGTAGGGCAGACAAGCCAAGTGGGTGACCCCCCGCACCCGAGGGCAGTGCGGGAGGACCGCCACTAACTACAGTGGCATTTAACTGCTGGGGAGAGCGTGGCAGACGCCACAATGCTCGCAACCTGAACATATAGAGATACAATTTACGGGAACGGCCTAGCGCTCCACGAGCCCGATCTAGAAGTGTTGCGTAACCATAGTCTAGATATTGGTAATAATTAAATACGCTGGGTCACCGGGTAAACAGTGAAGAAGGTAATTACACACGGCTAAGCTGAGATAGAGGTAATCAGAGTAAACCCTCAAGGCAGTGGTACATAATTCTAAGAAAATAACTAGAATAAGTAGGGAGTAGGGAGTATAACCCCCAAAAACATTGCAGACAGTGTGTCAATGGACATCTCCTGCCATCCCTGTGTCAAACGAGACATGAATGGGAAATGAGAAAACATAAACAAAACAAAGAGACGCAACAAAACAAAAATAGAACAATAATAGAACAATAAGTCTTTGTCAGTCCTTCACCCTTCGCTCTGTCCCTGGCAAACAAAGGTGGAAGTTATCTCCCCGACATGGTCGAGGCTAGTTTCAGGTAGGCAGAGATGAGGGAGGGCACCCCGGGGCCTTCCTCGTTGGGAACCGGTAGTTGATTGAAGCGTCTAGGCCTTTTCTTTCTTTGCGCCCTCGGAATCCAAGTGGTATTTTGTAGGGCAGGGATGAAGGGGGGGTCACCCGTCCTATCCATCCATCCCGGGAGATCTGGAACATCCAGCTGTAAGGCGGAACAGAAAGCTTGGAGGTCTTTTGGGGACCGTAAAGTGAGCGGGGTAGGTCCCCTACGTACGGTGATGGAAAGGGGGTATCCCCAGCTGAATGGGATCGCAGCTGATTTCAAAAGGTCAGTTAATGGTTTCAATAGTTTCCTGGCCTGCAGGGTAGCCCAAGCCACATCAGGCAGGATTAGAATAGATGCACCATTATACACGATGGGACCTTTCTTGCGCACTTGCCTCAGTATTTCCTCCTTCAACAGAAATGAATGCAGGCAACATATCACGTCCCTTGATTGAGGGTTAGCCATATCCTTGGGGCGCAAGGCCCTGTGTGCACGATCTAAGACGATTGGATGGTCCGTGCCCCTTTGTAGAATACCCCTGAAGAGGTCAGTATGCAGGTCTGTCAAGTTTTCCTGACCTTCCACTTCAGGTAGGCCCCGAATCCTCAGATTAGAACGTCTTTTACGGTTCTCCTGATCTACTACTTGTTGTTCTAGTAGGGATACAAGGGTTTTTTGCTCTGAAAGTTGTACCTGGAAGTTATTGATCGCCAGGTGTATCGAGCTTTGGTATTTCTCGACAGCCTCCAGCCTATGGCCTTGTTGATTAAGGTCCGTTTTTATGTCCCTCAGTTCATCTTTGATTGTGGATGTTATGCGTTCCACCGCCGAGGACAGATCTCTCTGCAGCTGTAGAGTGAGGATCGCAAAATCCGATCTAGTCGGTAAGTCCGCGGTCGGGTGTGGTGGAGTGGGATTAGGAGAAGACTCCTCACCTTTCGATTCCTCTGGTGGTTCCCAAGGAGGGGATTCCTCTTCTGAAGCGTCCGGCGCCATTTTGGATTCATTCCCGCGCGGGTGTCAGCGGTACCAAAAAGGTCTTCAAATTGACCATGGCCGTTTTTTTTCCGCTTTTCGGGGGATCCTTGAGTGGTGAAACCTTCTTAGTGTGGTTCCCCATTATCCGGGGGTGTATACAGCCATGTATATAGTCCGTTTTCGGGCTCGTAGGAAGGGAGCTCCTCTAACGTGCGTCTGCTCGCATCAAGGTCCGGACAAGCCCCCCCCCCCGTACCTGTCTGTTCTAGTTTTTCTAAGTTAGTATGTACTTCCCTTCTATGCTCTGTACCTAGCTCTATGTAAATTGTTTATTGGCGCTATAGTAATAAATGTTAATGTAATGTGGGGGAAATGGCCTCCTGTTGTTATTTATAATTATTTTATTTTTATTTTGAGGATATTTTTTTTTGAGGATAGCGTACGGAATAATTGGGAACATTTCAGGATTTGCTTTAGATTTGTGCAGTGGGGTTTATTTTGTCATAGAAGCCAGTCTAGTACAAAAATTCAGTGGCCTAAGAATATGCAATAGTCATGTTACAAAATACCAATCAAAAGGATTTGCCTAATGGGGAAAAAACTAACACTATTTTAAGAAAAGCACGCTTGATAAATTAGGAACCTCTACCTAGCAATGACAAGAGAAAACTAATTAAAACATGGAGCATTTCAAATTCAATTTATAGAAGTTCTTATTCTCCCAACCATCTGTGAAATAATACTTCAAGGTAATTATCACTCTCATCAAGGACTTCAGCTAGTAATTAAAGTCACGGCAGGAATAGCAGAGGAATATAAAGTAATGTGGGTGAAATCTTCCTTCACCCAAGATGAAACACAAATGCTTATTTTTCACTTGTGAATTCAATATAGTTCAGTTTTCTAGTGACCAAACCCTAATACTAACAAAATAAATACAGTTTGATTTGTGTTTAATTATACATGGTAATGGAGGTGAGGGTGCTTTTTCGTGAGGTGGACATTTCAGTAATGAATGTCATAAATGCTAAAATACATTTCTGTAGAATAAATAAAAATTTTTTGCAGGATTTTATTTTACATCTACTATTCCAGTATGTTCCTGACCTATTGGTCAGATTTTCCATTTTACAGTACAGGCCAGGTATTTGTGAAGGTATTTCATCACTTTTGTAAGGCTGGTACAATACAGTCAGACCGTAAAGATGTCCCATTCTATTTTAGTTAAAGCCAACCCATACATCGACCACTTTATCCTTTTCTTCCTTTTTGACATATTCTGCCTGTTTATAATCTATAACCTATCAAGCCTACTGAATATTGACCCCCACCAGTGCTGAGGGACCCCACAGGGGTTCTCCTGCTCATATTCCCCAATGTATTGTGCTCGCTTTGTGCAGCCACATAGAGGTCCTGTGGAGGCAGCTGCTGTATTTATTTATTTTTTATACTATATATCTATTTGGATTTATTAGGTTATAAACTGATCTTCTAAATCTTATGTGTCAATGTGTCTTTTTTTCAAATTGTTTAACAGATTATAGAATTTATCAGAATTATTTACAAAGTATATGATATCAGATATACAACTTTATACTTTAACTATATTAATAACAGGATGAAAAAAACAACCTCAAATAAATAAAATAGAGGTTTGTAATTACGTAGCTTAGCTTAATCAATAATTAAATGATATTAGTATTAACAAATTTACCATAAGGGCTAGAAAGCCACGGTGTCCATATTTTCTGTAATTTCTTATATTTGTTGTTCACAATACTCAATAGCTTTTCATTTACACAGGCAGCTGCTGTATACAGTATAACATAACTTGGACTGGAGAAACCCCACAGACATCCTGGAGCAGGAATGGATTATAAGGACAGGAAAAAAAGGATTTTGCAGGATAGGACATAGAAAGTCACACACACACACACTATTAAATATAAACACTCTCACATACACACATACAAGGTCACACCTACACAAACACACTCACTCTCACATACACACACTTAGACACACACAGTCAGGCTTCCCTAGACACATTTAAACACAGTCACACTTACACACACACATAGAGATTGCTTCGCCTATTGCTGCAGGAATGGTTTGAGGAACACAACAGTGAGTTCACGGTGTTGACTTGGCCTCCAATCGTCCCCCACCGCCCAATCTCAATCTAAATGCAGGACAACAAGTCTGAACCATGGAGGCCCCACCTCGCTACTTACAGGACATAAAGGATCTGCTGCTAACTTCTTGGTGCCAGATACCACTGCACACCTTCAGAGGTCTAGTGGACACCATGCCTCGATGCATCAGGGCTGTTTTAGCATCAAAAGAGGACCCACACAACATTAGACAGGTGGTCCTAATATAATAGCTGTTATTCTCCTAATCTCAAGAAAAGGGAAATCCTCCTTGTTAATCATCCTACGATTCCCATACGATCCGTGATTTGCATAAGAATATAACCGTCTGCCTAGGAGACCAATAGTCTTGGTTGGAAAAGATCAGTAGTAATGTGGATTACATCTCAAGAACCGTCCTGTACCACAGATGTCCTAATAATAATTGAGGGAATTGAGTTGCCAGATGAGGCTATTCTGGCCACAATTAATATGGAAACAAGCAACAAACAAGCACAATTAATATGGAAAGTTTATACTTATCAATACAGCATGAGGCTGGTTTGGAAGCATGTACATTTTTCCTTGATTCAAGAGGACAGAGATATCAACCCCATAAGGTTTTTGTCCTGGTACTCCTTAAATTGATTTTGAAGAATAATTTCTTCTTATTTGATGGATGGTTCTACCTGCAGGTTTGGGGTACTGCAATGGGGGCCACTTGTTCCCACCGATGCTCGTCTCCATTTGGGAAAACGGGAGAATGATACCCTTAACTGGAACAACAGGAACTTGAGGTTCACCTATTCCTATAGCAGGACTGCTGTTACATTTCTAGATCTGACAATTAGGACGGAGTATCAGAAATTGATTACAGATGTGTATAGAAAAATCCATCTCGCTCACTTCGGTCAGCCAAAAAATCCCTCCTATCGGTGGCAAGAATAAGAACAAACTCAGGTTCCTGTGCATTTTGGAATTCTTTACCATTCTTAATCAGAAAGGCACTGTCCATACTGACTTTTTTTTTGTTGAAAAGCTAAAGACCCACCTCTTTTAGCAGGGATTCAGTCAGCTCATTTGACCATCAGAATGTATTAACTTGTCTGTTTATGTGCTTGTATTTATATATTTGTAAAGGGCTTTAAGTCTCACAAGGAGAAAAGTGCTATAAAAATCGCAAATTATTATTATTTTATTACAGAAAGGAAACTGCTGCAAACAATCTGTTAGCCACGAGCTATCATCCCTGTAGTTTTATTAATGGGAAACCAGCTGGGAACTTCCTCAGGGTGAAGTGGAACTTCACGACTGAGTATCTATTTGAGAAAAGAGATTTAAAAGGTGGGGTTATTCCTGTGGCAGTATCAATAGGGGTTATCAGAATACTAAGGGCCTAAAGAGAGAAACTTGTTTTCCTGGAAGAAAGAGGGAACATCACCCAATATGGTGAGGGTCATTACTCAGTATAGCAAACAATGGAGCTTCCTCAAAAGAGCTTTGACTAAGCATTGGGAAATTGTAAATGAAGATCCAGTTTTGGAATAAATATTGGAAGTAGCCCTTCTTTTACAGCATGCAGGGCCCCCTACTTGACATGGTCAAAAGTCACTTGGAATGCACTGGACAGGAAAAATGGGCTCCGGGAGCTTGGAGTTGCCCCTGACTGTCCATAAATGTCTTACTTCCCTTACATGGGAAGCAATCAGGGGAAGAGTAGAGGTATTTTGTACACCCAGGGCGGCCATCAGAAATTTCAGGGCCCCTTACTGAAAAAAATTCTGGGTCCCGTCCCCCTATCTCCCTCTTGTGCCTCTACCCTCCCAAAGTCATTTTATCCAGGTATTTGTATATTATGCCAAGGATTTAAATATACCCCATCACCTATATTGCACATCCAGGATTTGCTGCTGTCCCATTACCCGCATTGCACATCCAAGACTTAATATGCCACAACCAGTTTATCCATTAATATGCCACTAATAATTTGCCCATTAATATGCCTCCAATAATTTGCTCATTAATATGGCACTGATAATGTGCTCATTAATATGCCACTGATAATTTGACCATAAATATGCCACTGATTATTTGCTCATAAATATGCCACTGATAATTTGCTTATTAATAGCCACTGATAATTTCACCATTAATTTGTCACTGAAAATTTGCTCCTTAATAGCCAATGATAATTTGTTCCTTAATAGCCACTAACAATTTGACTATTAATATGCCACTGATAATTTGTCCATTAATATGCCACTGATAATTTGCTCACTTATATGCCACTGATAATTTGTCCAATAAAAAAAATCCCCCCTTTGCCAGTTCTTGCCTGGATGCTGTCTCCCCTGCAGCGTTTCTTCCTAAATACAGCCACCAGATATGACTTGCCGTCATTTCCGGTGGCTGTGACAGAAAGCCAGTTGCATGCGGACTGCCGGGTGCTACCACAGTCACGATGGGCCGCAGGGGCCCACAGGGACAAAGCCCCAAGACTGTGACATTCACTTCTTACTCTCCCTGACCTACAAAAATACCACCTTGCCACGCACACACAACAAATCCTGGAATAGGCAACTTATCCACACTCCAAGCAATACACATGGAATAATCCCTTCTTTCCATTCTATTCAGTGCCCTCCCATGGCTAGATCCTATAGGGGTATTTTTTTTTAAACCATACTTTCTCCCTGATGTGTGTTTGTTCAAAAGCTCCGTAATTATATGTTACTCTCTGATGCACAACAGTCCTGTACTAACTCCATGTATAATTATCCAATGTCACAATTCCTGTAATCATATCATGAAAATGCCACGTGTACTTGTTTTTTGTATAATGATGAAACCCTAAAAAAAATATATTTTTTTTTTATTGTTTTACAGAAATCAGCTTTGATTTTTTCAGAGTCGTAAAAACCGTCATGAACCTAACCCATTTCCTAACCTGTAATGAAACAGATCTAATGTAGCAGATGTCCGGCTCACAGCGCTGGAGTGTATCCGTAGAGTATAAATCCCACTCTTCGACTCCGGTGCCTCTACAGGTGCCTGGTTCGCACCTTACAATCAACGATAGAGGGGGGGAAAAAGTAGACCATGGGCACTCCAGGGGTCGGTATGTATCAATATAAAGAACTTTTATTGTGTTCCAAAATCCAATGAAAAAATGCACAGCAAATCAAGATGGAGTGAACAAGTGAAAAATTGCAGTCACTAAGCTTGACGCATTTCGCTCATATAGCGCTTACTCATAACCTTAATTTCATAATCTTTATGAGTAAGCGCTGTATGCGCGAAATGCGTCAAGCTTAGTGACTGCGGTTTTTCACTTGTTCACTCCATCTTGATTTGCTGTGCATTTTTTCATTGGATTTTGGAACACAATAAAAGTTATTTATATTGATACATACCGACCCCTGGAGTGCCGATGGTCTACTTTTTTTTTTCCCTCTATCATTTCCTAACCTGGCTCATTGCTTGGCGCTCTTTCCTAAACCAAACATGGCCATCTCCCTGAATATGCTAATTGTAAACTTCCGATACCTTGTCCAAAACAAAACGTGGCAACCGGCCGAAAAAATGCATTTACTGATATATGCAAATAACTACACTTTTAATAAAACATGGTGCTGAAACTTTTATCCTTTAATGTGAAAGGTTTAAACACCCCTCACAAAAGACATATTTTACTAGAAGAAGCAAAGAAACACTACTCACAAATCTTATGTGTACAAGAAACTTACTTTGCCACAAATAAAATCCCACAAATCCACTCTAAAACATTTAAAACTGTCTACCATGCTGTGAACTCGAGAGAGAGCAGGAGTTTAGATTTTTTTGTACAAAACACTTCTTTAATATACGTTTAGTGATGTTTTAGCAATTTGTTCTGAATATTATTGTTTCTGAGTTCTGTCTGGGGAAAAATTCTTTCAAATTGGGAGTCCTGAAGGCCTGTACAGATATTTAGGTCAGGGGCACTTAAAGCAAATTATGCAGAGATCAGCACCTGCGACTCACCCATTGTTCTTATTGTATTACACTTATATTGGGTTTTTCTTCTTCCCATGTACTTGCGCTCCCATTCTTTTGTGCATTGTATATAATGAGTACTGGAGGAGTACTCCTTTGGTAAGCTATGATTTTGTGGGGAAATATCAGTTTTCCCTATTGTTTATTGCGATACCCCTTTGATTTTTGTTCATGAGAATATTTTCAGCATTGTTAAAACTCTGATGAGATCATTAACAATTCTATACTAGGGAAATATATGTCCACAAGTAATTACACTCAATTTAATTTACACTCAATTTTAGTGCCCTCCAGTTTTAAGAATAATCCACCAAATTCTTTGAAGTTATAACACTAAGAGTGATAAATGGGTAAGAAAGATTATAGCTTATTACATCAAAACCGTCACAAATTGTAATTAACAAAATCTGGTCTGGACCTTAATGAAAAGTATATTTTAGTCAAGAGCTACACCTGGTGATATAAAACAGGAAAGTCATATAAAAATACCAGAGCACATGATACAAATTAATATACACCCTCCTTCCTCACTGGAGGAAAGTTAGTCCAGAGGGGTTGTAACTCCAGATAAGGAAATGTTTATAATATGTTGCAAAGGAATTGTTCAAGAGGAAAAAAGAGAGGAGGGGGACAGAGGACAGCAGAGCTGAGCTTTTACTTGATTGCTCATCATGAAATCCTATGCAGAGACAAAAGACTCATGTCTTATCACATGCTCTCTTCATGAATTACTCACACACATGATAATTCTCCAAGACTATTGCTAACTCTCCTTTATATTTAATAACTAATATCCACGAGATATTTATCCTTTTTTTTTTTATAGCAAATCACTCAAATTGTCTGGTGTACCTAAAGTAATTGTGTTGCACTTTCAATATGGCAAGCTGATAGGATCCTGTACAAGGGCACATTAAATGCATACTGCCATCTTGTGTTTAGGAATGAAGTTGCATAGTCAGTTGTATTTTATGCATACATTGTGCTGCTAGCCATATTGAATAATATGCTTACATCTGCTGAATTAAATCATACATTGAAATATTATTTATTCATTTCTATTTTGATACTGTGTTTTGTTTTTGTGTTGCAACTTTGGTATTATTATATTTGCAATAAACATGGGACCTCACAAGATTTTAAACCATCTATGACAGGGGCGTCCAACGTGCGGCCCGTGGGCCAAATGCGGCCCGTCTGGCAGCGAGGTGCGGCCCGCGTGATCTCAGCAGCGGTAGCCGCACCTCCAACTGTTGGCCCGTGCGAAAGGAGCGTTAGGGAACAAAGTTCCCTACACATAGCTCCTCACGCCTGTGCGCACAACCCCTCCTCTACCCTGCGCATTAGGTCAGCGCAAGGGTCAGAGGGAGGGGAGAAGCGGACCAGCAGCGTGAAAACCGGAGGAGGGGTCTGATGATCTCAGCCCCAGGAAAGAAAAAAAACGGTGCGGTGGTACTGTGTGTATGTAAGAGTGACTGTATGTAAGTGTGTGTATGTAAGAGTGACTGTATGTAAGTGTGTGTATGTAAGAGTGACTGTATGTAAGTGTGTGTATGTAAGAGTGACTGTATGTAAATGTGTGTATGTAAGAGTGACTGTATGTAAGTGTGTGTGTTAATGAGGGACCAAAGCAAAGTTTTGATTAGAAGACTATTTCTGTCCAATTTAAAATGACCAAACCGTGATCCTAGCTGCAACTGTCAAGAGGTTAATTTTAAAAAAAGAGTTTAAAGGCAACAATCAAGCTCAGCTTCTTGAGCAGATCCAACAGGTGGTTGTCAACCAGGGTTCTGTGACATGGCTGCCTATAAGTCTTTATTGGCCTTTGGATAAAATATACATATCTTGTGAACAGCGCAGTTAAAAAGATGTTCTAAACAGGCCTAATTTAACTTTATTTGAGTAATCTCTCTTTAGGGATTTTAGGGTCAGCTAATTCACAGTGCTAAAGTACTGTGTGCAAGTGTGTGTGTCAGTGTAACTGTGTGCAAGTGTGTGTGTGTCAGTGTAACTGTATGGAGGAGGGGTCTGAAGATCTCATCCCCGTTCAAAAACGAAAAACAAAGAAAAAATGTGTGGTTGGGCAAGTGTGACTGTATGTAAGTGTGTGTGTGTGTGTGTGTGTGTGTGTGTGTCAGTTTGACTGTGTGTGTGTGTAAGTGTGACTCGGTATGCATATGTATGTCAGTGTGACTCTGTGTGTTAGTGTGACTAAACAAGTGGTAGTTACAGCGCACAGTTCCTGTGTGAATATCATTGGTTGCAAATATTGCAAAAAGAATCAATGACAATGATTGATATATATAAATTCAACCGTGTGTGATCATACGTGATATGATAAATATAAGTGCATATATACAAGTGCAAAAATAAATGCAATATACTTGCTGTAGGTATTCACAATTGTAAACAGGATAAAATGAGCAGATCGGCAGGAAAATGGTTAAAAACCACGTATAGTTAAAACACGGACTTGCACAACTTGGCCGTAGAAATAAAAAAGCAACTTCCACCCTACACGTTTCGGAACTAACATGTTACTTCATCAGGGGATGAAGTAACATGTTAGTTCCGAAACGCATAGGGTGGAAGTTGCTTTTTTATTTCTACGGATCCTTTCACTTCTGACTTAGCCTTCTCAATCAGTCTCCCGACATCTGCGGACTTTACACAGCCGGCTTTTACAGAAGCTCCGTCTCTGTCAGTGAGACAAGCCAAGTTGTGCAAGTCCGTGTTTTAACTATACGTGGTTTTTAACCATTTTCCTGCCGATCTGCTCATTTTATCCTGTTTACAATTGTGAATACCTACAGCAAGTATATTGCATTTATTTTTGCACTTGTATATATGCACTTATATTTATCATATCACGTATGATCACACACGGTTGAATTTATATATATCAATCATTGTCATTGATTCTTTTTGCAATATTTGCAACCAATGATATTCACACAGCTTGTTTTATATTAATTCGTTTTAAGTGTCCAGGAACTGTGCGCTGTAACTACCACTTGTTTTCTCACCTATTGAACAGCCCTAGAAGTTGTTGTCACATAAGTTTCAGCTGCCGGTCCCAAGTGGACACAACCACGGATTTCACCCATCACAATATTTGTTAGATTGTAGCACTTGGATTTGTTTGCTCATCCACCCCACTTTTTTTAGAGTGTTAGTGTGACTGTCTGTATTTTTGTATGTGTATTTGTGTACATGTGATGTGGCTGTATGCATGTATTTATATGAATGTGTGTATTTAATGAAGTGTTTATTTTTTATTTTTTATTGCTGTGCAGTCTGTGATACACCCACATGCTGCACATTACTGTTTAATATACATATATATATATATATATATATATATATATATATATATATATATATATATTCATTACACACACACAGTATATAAATATATACATAACTTTCTTTGATTGAAAAATGAATGTGGCCCATGCTCGCATACATTTTTGGTGAAGTGGCCCACCACAGAAAAAACTTGGACACCCCTGATCTATGATCATGTAAACTTACCTTCCCACTGTTCATAACCGCTATACAAGACACTTCTGTTAGAAGAACTCACTACTTCAGCGGATTTCATAGGTAAATGGGAGAAGGCAATGGGGCAACAACTTACTACAGAATGATGGGATAACATTCTCAGCCTCGCACTGCACTGCTCATCATTCATCCCACTTCAGTAAAATGCCTACAAACGTATATACCGTATTTGCTCGATTATAAGACGACCCTGATTATAAGACAACCCCCCCAAATTTGTACATTCCTTTAGGAAAAAAACTAAAAGCCTGATTATAAGACTACCCTATAGGAAAAAAGTTTAACTTGTATATATGTAAATTGCTTTTTAATATTTAATAAAAAGTTTATATTATACAAATGCATTTCTTGTTTTTATTTGCTTTTATGTGCCATTGCGGCCTCTCTCCCGCGCCCCCAGCTGTCTCTTTCCCCCCCAGCGTTGTCTCTCTCTCCCCCCAAAACTTCTCTCGTCTCTATCCCCCCCTCCCCTTTTCTCTCTGTCCCCCTCCCTCCCCTTGTCTGTGTCTCCCCCCTCCCCCCCTTGTCTGTCTGTGTCCTCCCCCCATCCCCCTCCCTTTGTCTCTCTCTATCCCCCCCCTCCCCTTGTCTGTCTGTCCTCCGTCCCCCCCCCTCCCCCTTACCTCGATCCCTGGTGGCTAGTGGGGGCAGCCGGGGGATGTCTGCACGATACTTGCAGACATCCTCCATGCTGCCCGACACGGCAGTCTATTATGACGGACAGCTGGTCCGTCATAATAGACTGCCGTGTCGGGCAGCATGGAGGATATCTGCATGTATCGTGCAGACATCCCCCAGCTGCCCGATTCTCCCTGGTGGCTAGTGGGGCAGCAGGGGATATCTGCGCTATGAGCGCAGACCTCTCCTGCTGCCGCCCGGCACGCTCGCCGGGACTTCTGTGACGAAAGCGGAAGTTCCCGGCTTCTTCACAGAAGCCCCGGCGGTCGTGCCGGGCGGAAGCAGGGGAGTCTGCGCTCATCGCGCAGACATCCCCTGCTGCTAGAGAGGGGGATCCAGGTCCCCTGCAGCTCTGCTGGGGACCTGGATCCATGTCTTATAATCTGACCTCAATTTGAGGTCAGATTATAAGAAGACCTCGAATGTAAGACGAGGAGGATTTTTCAGAGCATTTGCTCTGAAAAAAACCTTGTCTTATATTCGAGCAAATACGGTACTTATAAATATAATATTGGTCCAAAGCCCTGCTCTTTTACATCGCATCAACCCCTCCTTACCAGATGCTGGAGATGCCCGAACGCAAGGGGGATCCTGTTACACCTTTTGTGGGATTGAGATCTAATCTGCCTTTTCTGGGAACAGAAACAAGACACCATCTCTAAACCATCTCTAGACTTTCACCTGTATCAAGGCATTTCAGTATCCTTTTTGCTTTGCTTTCTTGTTTATTATTTATGCTCATTTCTGTCGGCCTGTTTTTCTGCCTTGTTCATTGTTCGGCCCCAGATCGGCACCTTCAGTTGGCACTAATATGGCACCTGCCTAGGTTGGCACCTGCACAGTTGGCCCCGGATCGGCACCTTCCCAGTATAGCACCTGCCCAGTTGTCCCCAGAGTGGCACCTACCTAATCCGGCTACAGTCCGGTTCCAGCCCTGTCATGTATTCTAGCCCTGTCATGTATTCTAGCCCTGTCATGTATTCCAGCCCTGCCATGTATTCCAGCCCTGTCATGTTTTCCAGCACTGCCATGTATTTTAACCCTGCTTTGTATTCTAGCCCTGCCTTGTATTCCAGCCCTGCCATGGTATCCTGATATGTTGTCCTTGTTTTTGGCTTCTGTTCCTTTGTTTTTCTGTTCCATTTCTGGTTTTCCTTTCAGCCAGTCATTATGTTCCACTCCAGATTTTCATTGTTTCTTTTTACCTAGTTCCTCTTCTCTGTATACATGTGCAACCCCGCCCATTTGTTCCTCTCTTCTGTTTCTGCAGTCTTAATTCCTGTGCAGTTGAGTCTACAGGTATTCTCTGTTTCTGTGTGTATGTGTGTAACGAGAAGGCTAGGCCGCCTGATGTTAATTATTTTTCGTAAGGGATTCTATATCTCCTCAGCCCAAGTCCTTAGGAAGAAAGTATCTCACCAACCCCCTGGACGTCAAAAATAATATAGCGATCCCCAGAAGTAGACACAGCTACCGAGGTTTGTCACAAGCAAAAAAAAAAACAGTTTATTGTAGACAGGACAGCACATTTATACAGTAACATCTTGATAACAGGGGAGACTGAACAAGACACTTAAAGGGATTAACTTCCACACAATGTGTAATACAATTAAACCTGGCACCAGTCTGGGAGGTGGACCAATGAGGATACACAAGCATACAATCACAGTTTAACACACCTTTCCCAGCTGGCTTCCAGAGTCACAGTGTTTCGTGACACATCCAGGGGGTTTAATTCAGTCAGGGCGGTAAATTCACGTCCATAGAGTTGGAATCTCTTGAGCGTCCATACCAAAGCCAGGCACTCCTTCTCAATGGCTGCATATCTGACTTCCCAGTCCACTGGTTTGCAACTCTGATAGGCAACTGAGTGCTCTTCCCTCTGGTCGTTGACCTGCCTGAGGACCGCTCCTCGTCCGAACATGGAGGCGTCTGTATGGACCAGAAAGCGGTTGTTAAAATTTGGGACGGCCAGAGAGGCGTGGCTTCCCATCATGATGGCTGCCTAAGCAGTACCCAAGCCATCTACAGCTATTGACAGCATCTTAAGCTCACCTTCATCCCCAACGAACAGCACTGAGACTCCCTTAATGGGTCCTCCATCGCACACGCGAAGACTTAGCAAAAAAGAGCCACACGAAGTAGCGCCCATCTTCAAGAAGCTACCTCCGGCCTCAGACTCCGTCCTGGAGCTAGAAATGGTGGGGAACCCCACCACAAGACAGGACCTCAAGGAGATCTTTACTCGCCTACAAACCTGTATCCGTGAAGAGATTGGGACAGCTCTGAAAGCTGTGCATAAAGATATCTCAGCACTACAAGCCACGAGCTCCAAGCACACGGAGCAATTGAATGTTTTATCTTCCGATTGCGATCAACTAACAACGATGCAGTGGATCTTCATCACAGAGTCGCAACACTCAAACTGGGCCTGGAAGACTTGGCCAATTGTTCGAGGTGGAACAACATGATTGTATTGCACCGGGTATTTCCCGGGTATTTCCCGGGTACAGTATAAAACATCCAGGAGCAGCTGACCCGGTTTATAAAGGTGTTTTGTCCTATGGGGCTAGGTCATGGGGCATGATCTGCCACAAGAGGGGCCGGCTACTCTCAGCACCAAGAATTTAACCTCTTTTTATCCCTCACCATATCCCCCCGAGCACATAACACCATACTCCTAGGCCAAAGCCCAATGGAGGGGGCATTTTAGCACATGGTCACCCGTAGTTTTGCTCCCTACAAAATTAATCCCGCTACGGTGCCTCGCCCCTTAGTAGGTCTGCATTCCGAATCGTTTTCCGGATAGCACTAGGCAGGAGTTATAGTTGAAGGTTAGAGGGTGGCCCTGACAGAGACCCCGATTTCCTCAGACCGCAATACAAGTAGCTAGATATTGTGCTGAAATTTACTGTTCATGTTATTGTTTGTGTATTCCCATTTGTTTCTGTGCCACGATTTCTTCAGCTTCATGTACTAGCCTATTATAATCTCCTCCCTTCTAGGACTGGCCACTTAAGTTCAGTCCATATTTTTGTGTGTGATTCCCCCCCTTTTTTTTTCTTCTCTCTTCTTCTTTCTTCTTTTTCCTTCTTCTCTTCCCGCTGTTTTCTGACTTCCCTTTTCTGACCACTGAAACATGGCGACTTTACTCTCCATCTTGTCTATTAACGCCAACGGTCTAAACACCCCGCAAAAACGCAGGTCACTTCTCCTCCATCTACACTCTAATTGGTCAGATATTGCCCTAACACAGGAGACTAATTTTCCCGGGTCCAAAGCCCCTATTCTTAGCGATCATAAGTACCCCATTTGTTTCACAGCTAACCATGCTCTCAAAAAAAATGGAGTGGCAATTTTAATTCGTACCTCCTGTCCATTCATGGTCACCTACTCCTACTCTGACCCTGCGGGCCGCTATCGGTTTGTTTCAGGACAGTTGGGTATGCACACGTTAGCTATTCTAAATGTCTACGCCCCTGTGGTCCCCGACAAACTTTTTTGGACATCTCTTTCTACTTTTTTGGCCTCACACCCCACTGACAAGTTGGTTTTTTGCTCACTGTGAGCCACCGTAGAGAAGTATCGTTACACACCAGGAAATCATAACGAGGCACCCAAGCCCACAGAGCCGTCGTTTTTTCTACTGGGACTGTGTCTTACACATAAGGACTCGATCTGTATACAGCAGATTTTATTGCCTTCTTTTATTGCATCCAAATGTTTTTCAACTATTAAAGGATACATTTTCACACGCAGTGGAGAAGATTCTTCCTGTTCTTTTGGAAAGCAGCTATCCCAGGAGGTGGCAAGTATATATTTTTTCATGCAGATACCTAGCTCCCGAGTAGTTGGGAGCTAATCATGTGAGTTTATATATTACCTTGGGTTGTACCAAAACCTCTATACAGTTCATATTTGCACTATTTTGTGTTTCTATTTGTGTTACAGGTTTACAATCGTGAATACCTGCAGCAAGTATATTGCATTTATTTTTGGCACTTGTATATATGCACTTATATTTATTATACCACGTATGATTACACACGGTTGAGTATATATATATAAATTATTGTCAGCCATTTTCTTACATCGAATAGTTCAATATTCGTCACCAATAATATTCACACAGCTTTTTTTTTTAATTCGTTTTAAGTGTCCAGGAACTGTGCGCTGTAACTACCATTTGTTTTCTAACAAGTTGGTTGTAGGAGGGGATTTCAACGCAACCGAGTCTAGATAGATCCTCCTCGTCTACAGCCTCCAACCCACATCCTTCGGACCGATATCTTTTACATTTTATCACCGACCATAATCTCCTGGATATTTGGAGGCTTCATCACCCCTCGACCAGGGACTACACCTTTTTCTCTCACCCTCATCTCAGCTATTCAAGAATTGACATACTTTTTATATCCAGCGCTCGTCTCCCCCTAGTTACAACGTCCTATATTCATAACATCACTTGGTCAGACCACGCTGATGTCACTATTGGGCCGACTAACTGAATTTTCTAGACACTGGGCCTGGAAACTCAATGACTCGTTACTCCACAACCCCCAAGTGGTCTCTTCGATCAAACAACAACTTACAGAATATTTTCTCTTTAACAAGGATTCAGTGACTGACCTTGCTACGCTGTGGGCGGCCCACAAACCGGTCCTCAGAGGCTACCTGATTAGCACCAGCTCGAGACTCAAGAAGCACAAATTAGCCACATCTCTACCGCTCCAATCCGAACTTATCTCACTGGAAAATGTGAACAAAACAAGCCCGAACGCAACACTTACCAAGAAAATCACGGAGGTACTGACGACACTACGTAGTTTATTACTAGCTGACACAGCCAAAATCCTACGTTTTACAAAGCACACATATTATGAAAAAGCTATCAAAGCAGACTGTCTTTTGGCATCTATGCTGAAATCTCAGGCTGCCAGCAGACTGATTCCGAGCATCCAAACCAGCACAGGAGTGGTCCCCACTAATCCGCAAGATATAGCAAGGGAATTGTTGTCTTATTACTCTGCGCTGTATCAACAATCCCCGACTAAAATGCTATTAAACTCCAAACATGTTCAGGACATTACTAGCTACCTGGATAAATTGTCCTTACTGACACTCACGCTAGATGAAGCAGACATTATGGATGGTCCCATCACGATGGAGGAGCTGCAGGAAGCCATTAACTCCCTCAAGTCCAACAAAACTCCAGGCCCAGATTCACCGGTCTATATTACAGATTATTTGCGGAAGAATTGATCCCTCATCTTCTCTCCATGTATAATGCAGTGCTGGACGGTTGTTATTTCACGAGAGACATGCAAGCAGCAAATATGTCCTTGATCCACAAACCTGGTAAACCCAAGGATAACATGACCAGCTACAGGCCAAACTCATTATTAAATATCGATTATAAACTCTTCACTAAAATTTTGGGTTCTCGACTGAATCATTTCCTCCCCAAACTGATCAATCCAGACCAAGTGGGATTCATTCCGAACAGACAAGCCCTTGACAATACTAGGAGAACAGTGGACTTAATATGGTTGGCATCGCAGACTAAAATGCCCACGTTATTTTTTATCATTGGAGGCCGAAAAGGCTTTCGACCGCATGGACTGGTCCTTCTTGCGTCTTACAGTCGAAAAGATGGGATTCTCCCAGAATTTTCAAAATTGCCTATCTGCCCTCTACCGCTAACCTTCTTCCACAATCTGCATCCTGGGGTCTTCGGCCCTCACATTCCGGAACCACAAAGGCATTAGACAAGGATGCCCATTTTCACCTTTATTTTTAGCACTCTTTGGTACCCCTCCTACATATTATCAGACACTGTCCAGACAAATCAGGCCTTTCCTTAGCGGGTACCCAATATGAAGTAGCTGCCTATGCAGATGATATCATGCTGTCCATCACGAAATCTCAAACCTCTCTGCCTTATCTTTTTCATGAACTACAATTTTTTTCCGAACTAGCGTGATTTAAAGTCAATTCCAGTAAATCTGAAACGCTACCTATCGTTAGGTTACTGCAACTCAATTTTGACTTGGTCATCCTAGATAAGTCTCTCACTTATCTATGTCTTAAACTGACCGGATCTTACTCCTAGTTGTATGACCTGAACTATACACCTCTGCTACAAAGCATAAAAAAGGACCTCAAAAGATGGCACCCCCTGCATATTTCATGGCTGGGACGTCTTACAACTATAAAAATGAACGTTTTGCCCCGTCTCCTATATCTGTTCCAAGCTTTGCCTATCTTGATTAATCCGGTCCACTTCAAAAACCTGCAAATATTAATTAACAATTTTATCTGGCAAGGTAAAAAGGCACATCTAAACAGGATTACAATGTACAGGCCTAAACAGGCAGGGGGGCTGGGCTTACCAGAACTGTAGAAATATTACCTGGCGGCTCAACTCACACAGATTGCTTACAGGCATGCTCCGGTTTCACAGATAAAATGGGTGGACATTAAAAACGATCTGTTCCGTCCGGACGTGTTGTCACAGAACAAATGGACCCCCAAGCAACACAGACCGTTGCTGAGGACGCTCTGCCCTGTCATACAGAACTCACTCCGAATATGGGCCAAATATGCTATTAAATTTTCTCTGGCTTCGACCCATTCCCCACTCACACCATTGTATAGGAACAGGTATGACTCCAGGTATGAAGCTTATTTAAACTCTCTATTCTGAGCTCACGTTGTCTGCGCAAGGCCCTTCGTTATCATATATAGCTGCATGGGAGAGAGATGTTAATATTTTCATTCTGTCTTAGTTAGGGACTTACCAAAATGCGAGGTACCTTTGCGTTGTTGGCAAGCTAACATCTAATTGGCCAATAGGTGAACCAAACCCCCATCATGTTACCATCTCTAGTGTTAGGCTAGTTCCTGAATATCTGTTTGTTCCTTTGTAATGTTCTCTTGTGTCCCTTAGCCCTGTCCTCTGTATGTAATCTTCATTATATATGTCTCTATCCCTTTAAGTTCTGTATCAATGTCCTTTGTCTGTATATTATACATGCATTATATCTGTTATTATCTGTATCACTGTGTCTTCTATTGTTTATCCTTAGTGTGGCTTCTGCTTTATCTTGCTTATGTTTTGCCTCTGTCCTGTAGCCATGCACTCTGTATTTCAGTTTTGTTCTGCCCTGGTTGCTTTTCTGCTTTAGCTCTGCTTGGTCTGTCACTTGGTTTGTTCTGTCCTGGCTTGCGGCATCCTGCTTTCCTGTCAAGTTGCTGTCCATGTCTGCTTTAGAATGTCTGTGGTGTTTTTTAGTCCTAGCCATGTATACGGGATACAGCAGCTGCCTCCACAGGGCCCCGGTAGGTGGCTGCACAAGATCTTGGGCGCTCAGGGTCCCTTGCCACCTGGACCCTGTGCTTTACAGCACATAGGTCTGTGTATACTGTTTGTATCTGTGTGTGTGTAAACCGACAGTGTGCCTGTGTGTCTCTGTATACTAACACTGTGTGTGTGTGTGTGTATGTATACCGACACTGTGTGTGTGTGTGTGTGTGTGTGTATACTGACTCTCTGTGTGTGTGTGTAAAATGACTGTATGTGTGTATAAGGGCCATGTGTGTATAGTGACCTCAATAACATAACAATAGGGGTTGCTTTGGTCGATACTGTTCCTTGCCTGCCACTCTTGGGTAACGTGTTGCTTGGTGAAATTGAGGGACCCTACAGCAATTTTCACACCATGGCCCCATTGTTTCTAGTTATGCCTCTGTCCCCTGTTATTATGCTCCTTACTTTTTGTAAAAATATATACAGGTATGTTCATTACGTCCCATGTTACTATATATTTTAGAAAACGTCCAATGAAACTTGATTTTCTAAAAAAATAAAACCACTAATTCCACATAGCAGAATGAACTTCATTCCAGGAGCTCTGGTGGAGGAATAAAGGGTTGTATGGACTGGAATAAGCCTGTAAGATTTTATTAGT
The DNA here is from genome assembly GCA_036172795.1 of Pelodytes ibericus. Classification (NCBI taxonomy): domain Eukaryota; kingdom Metazoa; phylum Chordata; class Amphibia; order Anura; family Pelodytidae; genus Pelodytes; species Pelodytes ibericus. The sequence goes on along the minus strand of CM069857.1, from coordinate 79,489,075 downwards.
AGTTTTCTGGTAGTTTTTGCAGTAGCTGATATGTATAGTTTTGTTTTTGTTTTGATATTGCTTCAGTATATTTCTGTTAGCAGAATCACTGTGGCTCTTGGTCGTTTATTCTCATGTGAAAAGAGGTTTCAGCTTTGAGTCCTATCTTTGAAATAGGATATTTATCAGTAAGTCTGTCGACACAGTGTAATTGCATGTCAAGTCTGAAATAGGTGGGACAAGTCCAAAGAGCTTACAATCTATGATCATTATCTTGAAACTGATTGCAATAGTAGTCCCTGTGTGCTGCCCTTAAAGTAGGGTTAGGAAAATGTGAGAGCAAAGCATCAGGAAAAGAAGCGAGAATCAGGATAAATGGAGATAAAATTAAATAACTTAATGATTATCCAACCAGTTGAACCAATACTAATCCTGTACTGTTGTAGGATTTCTTCTATAGAATTAGTAATAATGTGATATCAACAAAGGAGAGAAACAACACACATTAAAAAAGATATGCAACTTTAAAATATAATAAGAACATTAACAAGTTATGAATAAGCGTTAGTAGAACGCGGAAAGTGTCAAGTGTGTTTTAGAGTTTGGGTTTTTTTGTCTTCCCCACTTGCTGTTTTTTTTCTTATAATAAATTTATCAACCTTGAATATTGGAGTGCCGCAAAGAAATGTATTCTTGTGAACATTACCGAGGTATATTGAAATAGTTTATAAAATGGTGTTTTATTTTGGTGATAACAGACTCCTGTAATGTCACGGATTGTGGGAAAACGGTTCTTCTACCTAATGCTTTAGATTTTGCTTTTAAAAGCATTGTCACTACTCAGAACTACTGAGCATCTTCATGAGAAACGCCCATATAGTAAATAAAATAATTTAAAAGATATTTTACATCAATGGATCTGTAAATTAGTTCATTAGTATATCAAGCCACAGATGATGCTATAAGCATGAGACACAACAGACAAATTTAGACACATTTAGTTTAATTTATACTTTTTTTTTTTTGCAATTTTCCTAATTCAATGTATAGATACATTTTCATTGTTTTTTCTTCCCTTCATTCACAGTATAAAAAAAACATTTAGGTGACAGTCCCTTTAAATTCAGTCCTTCAACAAATGTGGTTTTTACTAATGTTTTGTGTGGTTCAGTGGTTGTATGCACCACACTTTGCTTACCAATGATTTTTTCCTAACCTTAGTTGAATTATAATTCAGTTTTGTCAGGTTTACCACTGGTAACCAAAGGGTTACTTTATTCCATTTGTTTATCACAGGCTTTGAAAAAAGCATCCCTACATAATACAAGTATGAATTTAGAATGTAAGCAGATTATCTCTTTCATAAATAGTGGGGAGAGCAAATCAGTCAATGTAATGCATTAAACAGGTCAGCCAAGCACTCATCAAACATCTGGCAATGTGATTTCACTTTTGGGATGGAGAGCAGGTCACTGTTACCCAAGGACCTGTGCAGAAGTTTAGCAATTGATCTTTGATTTAATATAATGTAAATTTGCCAAATATCTGACATTTGTTTCAAACAAATAATATGACCACATGCTGATTGGTGATCTGATGATCACATCATTCTTGCCAATGTCTTAACAGTTTGAATGTAATAAACGGAACACATTTTAGAAGCAGAGTGCTACAGTTAGCGCGTGTAAGCACTGCTTAGAGCCTGTCTGTGTCACTGGCTGTATCACTTAAGCAGATAAATGAGGCATGAAGATCTGTTCGCACTTTAGAATCAATTGACTTTATAATGCAGGTTTATAATGAGCTCTATTCTAAGGCATAATGATGCACACTTGCATATTGCAGTATAAAATAAAATAGATTTTTAAGGACCTAAACCTACAATGCCTACAAAGGTAATCATTTTTTTTTTTTTGCCGGGGGCACAGCTACAACTACTTCAGAGGAGCGATGACGTAACATGCTGTTACGCAGTCTCGTCGAGCCGGTGTAATGCTGGGTGCCAGAGCCTGGTCATGAGAGCCTACTGCTATAGCTGAAAACGCCGAGGACCAAACGTAGAAGGGAGAAAAGTTCCTGTAAAACCCACAAAATATTGCTGCCATTTTGAAAGGTTCCAGTCTGGCCACTCGCCTGCAAACGCCATAAAGAGTCCGCCACACTGCAGCAGCGGTTCAAAGCGGACCTCGACCATCTACAACCAAGGGCGGTAGAAGAAGGAAGGATAGAGCTGACACAAGGAGAGGAAAGGCATCACCGCAGGGTGAACAGCCGGTTTGGCATCCGCACCTTATCGCCTGAAATCTACAGCAACAACCCGTGAGCGTTACTCAATTTTCTTCTTCTTCTCTTTTTTTTTTGGGTCTAATATACGGCTCAGAGGGTATAGAAGGGGGAGAAAGGGGTCTCAGAAAACAAACTACTGTTAATTATCCTTGAAGGGCCGTTTTCAGAAAAGTGACTTTGCCCCCCCCCCCATGAGCCTATACTTTGAATGCACTCAGATATTTCCCTCTACCTTGGTGAAACCTAATATATGGCTACATGGTCAGCTCAATACAAAAGAATGAGAGCTACACAGTACACGCTTGGAGTGTTTGCTTAATATTGCAGGCTGAGCCTGTGGGCCTCAACTCAGTGCACATTTTCCTCACAGACGTAAAAGTGGAACAGATACAATTTCTGTGGACAAGTTACCCACAACTGTGCCAAGAACGGAGCTAACAACTCCTTAAGAACTTTTTTTCTCTTCTTATCCTCCTCGTATGGTCGTGAGCAGATTCTTATTTGGGCTGCTGCTGTAGTGTGCCTAGTCACCCGGGGTGTAGATACAGGATGTGATACTTTTCTACATAACTGAGAATGTAGGAAACACTCTCTGCATAATATTTGTAACTGGTTAATAATCCACACTGTGAAGATAATTTAATTGCCATTTTTATTGGAGACTCTACTCAAAAGACTGTTTGTCCCCTTGTGGGAAACCATTTTGGTGGTAATCCATTACTGGATCTGAGGAGGAGAGGAGAGTGAAGGAGGAAAGGGGCATTCACTGAAATTGGGGATAGACTGGAAAGAGGAGGGGGGAAAAGAATTAAAAAATAATATTACCTTTTAACCTCCCATAAAGTCCTACACCAGAATAAACATAGCGACTAAAAGAGGAGCAGAGACAAAGAACATAACAAAAAAGGACAGAAAGGACACTAAAGTGGAGAAAAGACTCTCCTTTTCCCCACAAATGGCAACATTTGATATGGATAAAACTGGCCCGGATTCCTCAGATGACCTCTCCCAAGCTCATGCAGAGGCACCAGATAAAGAAAAATCCTCACCGGTAGATCTTCAAGAAATTATTCAGCAACAACTTGCCATTGCGCTGAATATCCAGTTTGAGAAAATTAAGCAGGAAATTAAATCAAACGTGAGTGATTTAAAGTCAGACATTGAAGCCCTTGGATCCAGATTGAAAATCACAGAAGATAAAATTGATTGTCTGGAAATGCAATTCTTGGCAGGAAAAGATGATAGTACTGAACTAAGAAAGAAAATAGATAGTCTTGAATTTAAAATGGCTGAAATTGAAGATCGCTCACGCCGATACAATTTGAGATTCCAAGGAATTCCTGAATCAATTAATCACGTAGAACTAGAACCTTTTCTCACTGAGTTTTTTAAGAGACTAAATGTGGAACCACAACCCGGTATCGGTCTTTGGGATAGATATCACAGGACAGGTAGAATTCTGGTTTCATCTGACGATCCCCCAAGAGACATCCTATTAAAATGCACTTCATCATATATCAAAGACACCGTCCTGAAAGCATCACGATAGACAGAATGGCAACAACCATACAATAAACTGAGGATATTTTCTGATTTATCCTTCTTCACCAGATCCAAAAGACTGCAGTTCGCCCCAATGACTACGATCTTAGGGGTAACAACATCCGATACAAATGGGGTCAGAATTATCCTCATGTACGATCTAAAACCCTTCTCTTTTGATTCCCTGAAAAACTGAGGGTATGGATGGAGGCCAATAAGATAAAGGCCAGGAATACTTCTTAAAGACTGTCTGAATTGCAGGACTTTTTGTCAAGCTAATAATTATTTTCTGTCAATACTAGTTTGGTATAAGAGCACAAGTGAACGCTGGAGAGTTTTCATTAACCATTATTATTATTTTAAAAAAAGGGAGAAGATAATTTTTTTAATATATTTTATTACTGGGGGTTGGTTCTACAATAAGCTAAATAAAGCACAATATAATTCCAGCGATAGTATAGATGAGCACTCCCGTATAGGGGTATTATAGTAGGAAATATGGGTAGGGAATGGGGATAGGGGTATCGAAACATATAAGAGTATTCACTTTGTTTAAAAAGCACTGGTATGGTATAAAACACAACTGTTAAAGCACAAAGGGTTGCTTGAGGGCCTCTATTAACCGTCATTATTATTATGAGGGGGGAGGGAGAGGAGAGGAAAGAAAGTGGTTTGTCCTTTTTTTTTTCTCCTCTCTCTTTTTCGCCTCCCTCCCCTTACTTCACTGAGGTAGACGAAGAGTCATGGTATAACTTAAGTCACGGTATAGTCCATTTAAATATACCTTTAAAAGAAATTAAATGACACACACAAAAATCATACTTAATAAAAGATGTGGCCAGAATATATTAAAGCTATAAATGTCCACAGATCGTACAGGGGAAACTCTGTTAATATAAAAATGAGGGGCAAACTAGGCAATCTTCCGGTAGTGGTAACAAATAATTGGAGGAATTGATCCTAGGGTATACCCCATTGAAATATATCCCAAAATAATTAAAACATCACAGGCCATTTTTTTCTCTCTCTCTTAGCACTCCTCTCATGACCCTTTTTTTTTAATTTTTTTTTTTGCCATTTGGTAGGACAACAGCACAATTGTCTTGTGGAAACTGTCGCACATGTTGGGGTTTAACAAAAGTGCGAATATAGGTTCCTCTGTAAAGGGCGGAGGACCCTTTTTAATTGTTTGTATTGTATTGTATTTTGTGTTGTTTAAGTCCGTTGGCGGTTGTGGGGTGGGGGGTGAGGGAAGGGGGAAAAGAAGAAAACCGAATGGTTAAATTTGCTTCCCTGAATGTACAGGGCCTAAACTCCCCTCAAAAGAGAGCCATCCTCCTTAATTATCTCTCCAAGGAACGGATAAAGGTCTGTTGCTTACAGGAGACCCATTGGAGATCCTGGGACGGAGTAAGGCTTAAATCCCAAAAGTATCCTACAATTCTTTCGGCATCATTACAGATGGAAAAAAAACGGGGGGTTGTTATCATGTTTTCGAGCGACGTGATTATAAATTTTAAACACAGAGGGGAGATACATAATAGTAGTTGGATAATTGGACCATAAAATTATAACTATAGTTAATCTATATGCCCCCAATGAGGCCCTGATACAGTTTATTAAAAACCAATTTAAGAAGGTAGAAAGGGTGAGACAGGGTGCCCTTTTGATTATGGGCGATTTCAATTGCCCTTTAGACCCAAATTTAGATAAAAAAAAAACATTAATAGGAAGAATCAAAGATAGAAGGGTTACTTCCAAGGCCCATTCGGCATACTCTCAGATTGATCTAATCCTGGGAGACACAGGCATAACTCTACAGGTGAAAAGCATTGAGATAGAGGAGATCACTTGGTCAGACCATAACGCTGTTGTCCTTGATCTTAATGATATTTATGTTAAGCCCAGATCAGCGCCTGAACCCCAATTTATTAAAGCATAAGGAGGACATTGAGTACATAATTACAATGTCAGAGCATTACTTCCAAGAAAATAAGCCTATTGAGCTGCTGCCCTCTACGGTATGGTGTGGCTATAAGGTGGTTATCCGTGGATTGTTTATAAAACGTGGGTCACAGGCAAAAAAAAAAAGCTTAATGGAACTCTATATACAACTTTATCAGCAAACAAAATTAAATAAGGAATAAGTGACAATAGAGAGATCAAAAGAGATTGCGGGAATCCAATCCAGGATTAATCTGAAATTTATTGATAGAGCTAATAATACGCTGAGAAAGCTTAAAGCCCACTGGTTTTATAGAGGGAATAAGGCAGATAAACTTATGACAAACTTATTAAAAAAAGACATATGAAGAATAAGATAGCTAGGATTGACTATAAGAATGAGATATGTCTGTCTCCAGAGAAAATTGGGAAGGCGTTTACCGATTTCTATTCCACACTTTATAATCTGTCCCCGCAACCATCCAGGGAAGAGATATCAAAGTACTTTGAAAAGAGAGATTTCCCCACACCTACCCCTGACATAATACCGGAGTTAAATAAACCATTTACAACTAAAGAGGTGACAGACACTATCCTCCGCCAAAAGAGCGGCAAGGCACCCGGCCCTGACGAGTTTTACGCCCTGTTTTATAGAGTCCTGCATAAGGAGTTAGCCCCACACTTAACGGATGTCTTTAATGAAGCACGAAACACAGGCACCCTCCCGCAAGATATACTACGTGGTAATATTGTTCCAATATTAAAAACTGAGAACGAGCCTAATGAGATTATGAATTATAGACCTATGTCGCTACTGAATTTAGACATGAAAATTATGCCACTATTCTATCAGATAGACTAAGATTAGTTATTAAAGACCTAGTCCACCCCAACCAAGTGGGGTTCGTACCCGGGAGAACGCCGGCTGGACATATCAGATCTCTGGCAAACATATTTCAAGATACAGGCAGGACTTGTACATCCCAGCTGACCCTGTCTTTAGACGCCGAGAAGACAGGGTCAGCTGGGATTTTTTGAGTGGAGTTTTGGAGGCATTTGGGATGACGGGGGAATTCCATAGGGCAATAATGGCACTATAAGCAGAACCATCTGGTAGGGTGATTGGCTCCGGGATAGACTCTTCCTGGTTCCACCTGATGAACGGAACCCATCAGGGATGCCCACTGTCCCCTCTTCTTTATATTTTAACCCTAGAACCTCTGGCAAGGGTTATCTGGAATTGCCAGGAGATCAGGGGTCCGGCAGGAGTCCCCTTTCAGAAAATAAAACTTTATGCTGACAATATCCTGCTGACACTAGAAGACCCTATTCATTCGGTAGACCAGGCAATGGCAATAATAACAGAATATAGCCTCGTATCAAATTACAAACTTAACATTGCAAAGACTACAGCTATGCCTTGTAACATGTCCCCTGATCAGATACTAACTATAGATAATAAATATAGCTTTGAATGGAACAAGCAGGCAATATCATACTTAGGGGTAAATATATTTGTGGATCCAAAAAATTGGATGCAAATAAATGTACTACCCCTTATGCGAGAGACAAACAGAAATCTGGCAGCATGGAAGACAATGTATATATCATGGTGGGGCAGAATCAATGCAATCAAGGCCTATGTTCTACCTAGGTTTACTTATGTCTTCCGTATGCTCCCATTTAAGATCCCGGGCCCCTGGATACAAATGATCCAATCATCTTTTTCTCGTTTTATATGAAATGGTAAAAAACCAAGGTTGGGAATACAGACACTGGCCAAGATGCCTAAGAAAGGAGGGTTGGGGATCCCACTGGTAAGGGAATACGCACAGGCTGCACTGTTAGCCCAGGCCATATTATCTCAAAAAGAAGAGTTGATTCCCCATGAATGGTATTCATGGGAACTTAGCACAGCTAAAGTACCAAACCTAAATGTCCTGTTTTGGAGAGTCAATAAAGAAACGCATAAAACAGAGAGTAGAAATCTTGGCCTGGCCCTAAATCAGATATTGGATAATTGGAATCAAATTAGGGAGAAGATCGGTCTTAAAAACAAGTTACTACCTGTACTACCCCTAACCTTGATATATCATCTGATGGAAAATATAGATAACAAACTGGGTCCATAGGGGCATTACTCGGATTGATGATTTGATAGTAAACATGAATATAAAACCCTTTCCTACCCTCCAAGATCAATTTGACCTCCCACCCCTGGATCTTTTTAAATATCTCCGAGTTAAGGGATTTTTGGGGAAACACCTTACCTTTGTAGATCCCAAAATACCAGGACCATTATTGGCCTTAAGTAAGATTATTCAGCAGCAAGACTATAAAAAGCTCGTAACAAAAGCATTAGAGGTACTCAGACTTATAAAGGGATCTGGGACCCGGTCGCTATTTTAAAATGGCAGGGGGATCTACAGACCCAAATAGATGAAAAAGACTGGTGCCTCGCTCTAGATAGATGTTACAAGGCAATTAATTGTTTAAACCTAAATGAAACACAGTATAAATTGAGCAATAAATGGTATTTGGTTCCAACTACCCTAAATAAGATGTTTCCGGCACATTCACCCCTTTGCTGGAGGTACCACAGAGCACAGGGAGATTACTTATACATCTGGTGGTCATGCCCACTGATTCTCAAATTCTGGGAAGATATCTCCAAATGTCTGATGGCTAACTTTGGGGAAAAGTGGGACTTAACACCAGTGATTGCACTCCTCCATTTGAATCTTCCTGAGTGCACAAAAGAACACAAAATAATTATTCATATTCTAACTGCTTGCAAGTTAGAGATTGCTAGGAATTGAAAGGACCCCAAAGTGCCTGAATGGGCAAAGATAAAATTACAAGTAATTAATCAATGCAAAATGGAGAGCAGTAGGTCCTTTCAGATCCTGGGTAACCCGGTCGAGTCATATTACTGGAATCGGTGGCAGTTAGCCCTCTAGAGAAAGGAGAGTTGGGGATGTTTTTCCCTCTGGATTACACAGGAGAGGCCCCCGTCCACCCCCAAGCCCCCCCCGTCCACCAACGGGAATGAATAAGTCTTAACGTTGTTGTTGTAATCGTTTTTTGATGTTTTATGTGCTGGGTTCTATAATGTATGTAACTCCAGATATCTTTATCAGAACAGGTTCCCCATACGGGAGGAACCCATCGAAGTATTTCTGTTTATTCGGATCTTGCGTAGAGTATAGTATATTATTTATCTACGTACTGTCTTAAATGTGTTTTCTTTTGTACTGTGAATTTTGATACTTCCATAATAAAAGGATTTAAAAAAAAAAAAGAAAAAAAATTACCATCCCCCTTTAAACTGGGTTGAATATTTCTCAAAAGCTGAGGTAACTGGAAGAATCATCATAACTAGGAGCATTAACAGTATTATTTCATGTTTGAATGGAAGATGCTATGTTCTGACAGGTTCCGGAGTAAAGAGTGAGTTATTTAGGCAATATTTTAAAAAATAAGGACATCAAGATTTTGGGGGAAAATCTAAAAAAAAACGTTTTCATGGAATGTATTACAAAACAAAATAAAATCACATTAAAGGGGCTGTCTAGTGCCCAACCAAAATGCATCTTACAAATGTTAATGCATATTAATGTGCTTTCAAAGTACTTTAAAATGCATGTATTACATTTCACATTGCTTACAATATAAAATACTAACAGCTAGATAAAATTGTGAAATTACAGCAGTTTGCAAGCAACCAGTATCTACTAGCTGAGTAAAAGTAATTTCCTTTTTTTGTTTTTACTGCAGGAACCAATGAGAATACTTTCATTAAAATGAATAGAGTTTTCTGTCTCTCCAGTGATGTCATCAGATAATGTGTTGCACAATTAAGAGCTCCTACTGTGTACAAGAGCAAGGTGACTTAGCATCCACACAATGTATTTAATTTGAGGAGCACAGGAAGTGACTAAATGAAACAAAACGTTATATCCTCAGTGTCTATATAATCAGTGCTGCCAAACCTGCAGTAAACATGTAGAGTAATCAGTGAGGAGGACTTGAGTCCAATATTATACATGTGATTGATGTAGAATGCCTGCACTATACACGCAGTAATCTTCATCTTGCAGCAAAGTGAGTTTGGGGACTAGACTCTCCCTTTTTTTTTTTGCCCAAACAGTTCCACATCACAGTTCCTGATCAGTAAAATTAATTAATATCATGGGCGGGAACAAATATGGGTCTACTCAATATGCCTAAATCTGGCCCAAAACTTGATCAGACAGGACATAAAGGTGAATTGTGGAGAAATCAGATTCAGCATGTAATCGTCAATTTCTGAAGATTTTTAGGGGAGGGGGCTCAGTCAGTACAAGGGACCAAGTAAATTTTGTCTAAGCATTGTTTAGAAAAAAAAGGGAGGGAAAGTCTTTCCAGGTGAGTTTGCTAATTAATTCATTATTCTTTTCTGGCACTGCTACATTTATTCATACATAGAGTGTTAAAGGATACCCATTTAAGGCTTTAGCACATTAATGGGCATATTGTATTTTTTTGTAGTGGCGTGGGAGTCCATTTTGTCCAATTTAATGCTCTTAAAATTATGCCTTGTCTAAAAACTAGATCCTACTTGTTAATTCTAAGCTAACAGTGTTGAGAATGTTCACAAGGTTCCTAATAGTGAGTCTGAAGGGTGTGATACTGCTATGGAAACAGAACCAGAATAAAATAATTTTCTACTTTGAAATATGTAAAATCAGCCCTTAAAATTAACACTGTTACCTTAGGAAATCTAAAACAATGTAAAAATATATTCAGTTTGTAAAAGACTTTGAAACTGGTGTGTAAGGCAATTGGAAAACAAAACAAGCAATCTGTAGGTTAAATTAAAAAAAAATAAGCTATAACAACTCAAACTTAAAGGGACACTAAACTTTTTTTTCTCAATTGTGCTTCTAATATAGAAGCACAAGTGAAATGTCCCTTGTCCCTAGTATGAAGATGAACTGGTGTGTACTTTTGATAGTACACGCCAGTTTATCCTCTGACCGACAGCTGCCATGCTTCCAAAGGAAGCAGGCAGCCGTCTGGTTTGTGACCGGTTCTCTCTGCTAGCGAAGAGAGAGACCATATTTTTGCATGGGATCAGCAGTGGGGACCTTAACTAGATCCCCCTGCTGATCCCATGCAAAAACGAGGGTCTCTCTCTGCGCTAGCAGCGAGAGACCCTCGCATTCGGCTGACAGAGCAAGGCAAGCCGGTAACTGCTCTGTCTCACATGTGAGACACAGAAAATAGTAAATCCGCGTACATCTATTAAGATTTATTTTCGATCTTACTTAAAGGGACACTCCCACCAAAAAATGAAAAGGTTTTAGTTTTTTTCCTTTGTATTGTTGATTTTAGATATGTCTTTTGTTTTTCTTATGTGACTGTATTTAATAAAATAGGTAACTAAACAAGTGTGACTGGGCGACGCCATTTTGTGAAATATAGTGTTTTTGGGTACCACCCCCTAGTGACTTTACAGCACAAATTTCTCACTTTGGGGCTTGGGACACAGAATGCAGTCTATAAGTCAGAATTCTGTATAGAATGGAAGGGCAATGTAACTATTACATCACAAGGGGACAGAGTTATGATCCTGTTTGTTCAGGTTAATCTCCTCTCTTTGTGTTGGAAGGCAGGTAAAAACAAGTTGTACAAAGCCACCTAGTCCTGCTCACACAGGAGTCATTAAGAGAGCAAGGGAGTATTTTATGACATCATGATGCAGGCTTTGGCAACAGTTGTAAATTGAGACTGGCTGGAAGATGTTGGATGATGTTGCATCTTGGGAATTATTCACAAAATGGATGCTGGAGATAAACACCTATTTTTTTTTATTTTTTTATATGCAATGAATTCAATTATGTATATAAAAAAAAGTGGCATATGATTTATATATGTGTTTGTTTTAAATGACCAGGTTAGCGAGTTACATCTTATGTAAGTGACAGTGTCCCCTTAACTCTGTAGAGTAGAGGGACAGCAATTTATCAACCAATAATCAGTATATTAATTCATTTGAAAAAGGAGTATATTCCTGTGTACTGAAACATACCGTATTTGCTCGAATATAAGACGAGGTTTTTTTCAGAGCAAATGCTCTGAAAAATCCCCCTCGTCTTACATTCGAGGTCGTCTTATAATCTGACCTCAAATTGAGGTCAGACTATAAGACTGGGATCCAGGTCCCCAGCAGAGCTGCAGGGGACCTGGATCCCCCTCTCTAGCAGCAGGGGATGTCTGCGCTTCCGCCCGGCACGACCGCCGGGGCTTCTGTGAAGAAGCCGGGAACTTCCGCTTTCGTCACAGAAGTCCCGGCGTGCGTGCCGGTCGGCAGCAGGGGAGGTCTGCGCTCATCGCGCAGACTTCCTCTGCTGCCCCACTAGGCACCAGGGACAATCGGGCAGCTGGGGGATGTCTGCACTATACGTGCAGATATCCTCCATGCTGCCCGACACCTCCGTCTATTATGACGGACCAGCTGTCCGTCATAATAGACGGAGGTGTCGGGCAGCATGGAGGATATCTGCACGTATAGTGCAGACATCCCCCAGCTGCCCCCACTAGCCACCAGGGAAAGGGGGGAGATAGGGAGAGAGAGAGGGGGGGGGGATAGAGAGAGAGAGAGGGGGGGGATAGAGAGAGAGATAGAGAGGGGATAGAGAGAGAGAGACTAGGGGAGGGAGGGGGGAGATAGAGAGAGAGAGACTACACTGGAGGGGGCAGGGAGAGAGGCCGCAAGGAAATAAAAACAAGAAATACATTTGTATAATATCAATTTTTTATTACATATTAAAAAGCAATTTACATATATACAAGTTAAACTTTTTTTTTCCTATAGGGTAGTCTTATATTCAGGCTTTTAGTTTTTTTCCTAAAGGAATATACAAAGTTTGGGGGATCGTCTTATAATCAGGGTCGTCTTATAATCGAGCAAATACGGTAAATCAATTAGGGTTTTTATTAGAGAAGAGATACAGCAATATGTAAACTTTGTTGTGATGAGATTCAAATAAATAATTTGTATTTACTTTCTCTTTATAAGTCACTTTACAAGTCCGGATTATAAATACACATACATCAAAGCAGTGTAAGACATACTTTATATAAACAATTTGTTTTTTAGTTTGTATTCACAGTTTTGACACTTAGGCACAACTTCACTACAATTATATGTACATTTATTTATTAGAAGCTTTTTATGTTGATATTGACTTTTTATGATTTATACTTGAATATTATGTTATTGTCTGTATTTCACTATATTTTTTCGAGTTTTTTTACCCTGTACTATATTAAATATTTTGCTTTGCTGGTAGCTCTAGCATTATTTGTTAAGCTGCAAGGACAGAAGCATGGGTGAGACGGTACTAGTTCTACAATATGTTTCCCATTAAGTATAGTATCAAGTATACTGATAAGCATGCCTGGATGTCTGGTTATTGCCTGTGTATCCTCATGGCAGAGGTGCTGCCACCCCCCTGCATTCTTGATGAAAATTAATCTCCTGTTTCAACTGCAACGCTGTAAGCCACCCCAAGCAACCTTACCCTGCTTTATGTGCTGCTTATTTACTATAATCCGGAGTTATGATATGAGGTACATGAATTGTTTATCTTTGCACACTGCC
>CM069857.1:79363176-79470676 GCA_036172795.1 Pelodytes ibericus | reverse complement strand
TCTCTCACACACACACACCCTCAGTCTCTCTCTCTTTCTCACACACACCCCTTCAATCTCTCTCTCTCTCTCTCACACACACACCCCCTCCGTCTCTCTCTCACACACACACCCTCCGTCTCTCTCTCACACACATACCCTCTGTCTTTCTCTCTCACACACACACACACACCCTCCATCTCTCTCTCTCTCTCACACACACACACACACCCTCCATCTCTCTCTCACACACACACATACCATCCATCTCTCTCTGTCACACACACACACCCTCTCTCTCTCTCTCTCTCTCTCTCTCTCTCACACACACACCCTCCGTCTCTCTCTCTCACACACACACCCTCCATCTCTCTCTCACATACACTCTCCGTCTCCCTCACACACTCTCCGTCTCCCTCACACACACTCCATCTCTCTCTCTTACTCTGTCTCTCACACACACTCCCTCTCTCACTCTCTCACACACACACTCCTTCTCTCTCTCACACACACACACACACACTGTCTCTCACACACACACACCCTCACACACACACACATCCTCCCTCCATCTCTCACACACACAATCCGTCTCTCTCTCTCACACACACACACTCACCCTCCCCATTTCTCACACACTGCATCTCTCCCTCACACACACTCCGTCTCTCTCACACCCTCCATCTCTCTCTCACACACACACACACACACACACTCCATCTCTCTCTCACACACACACACTCCGTCTCCCTCACACACTCTCCGTCTCCCTCACACACTCTCCGTCTCCCTCACACACTCTCCGTCTCCCTCACACACTCTCCGTCTCTCTCACACACACTCCATCTCTCTCTCTTACTCCGTCTCTCACACACACTCCTTCTCTCACTCTCTCACACACAAACTCCTTCTCTCTCTCACACACACACACACGCTGTCTCTCACACACACACACACCCTCACACACACACACATCCTCCCTCCATTTCTCACACACACCCTCCCTCTCTCACACACACACACACACACACATCCTCTCCATTTCTCACACACTGCATCTCTCCCTCACACACACTCCATCTCTCTCACACACACTCCATCTCTCACACACACTCCATCTCTCTCACACACTCCATCTCTTTCTCTTACTCTTACTCTGTCTCTCTTTCTTACTCTGTCTCTCTCTCACACACACACCCTCCGTCTCTCACACTGTTTCACACACACATACACATTGTCTCACAAACACACAGTCTCTCTCTCACACACACTTCATATCTCTCTCTTACTCCGTCTCTCTCACACACACTCCATCTCTATTACTCCATCTCTCACACACACTCCTTCTCTCACTCTCTCACACACACTCCGTCTCTCTCTCACACACACATGTGCTGTCTCTCTCTCACACACATACACTCCATCACTCTCTCACACACACGCACACACTCCATCTCTCACATACACACACCCTCACAAACACACACACACATACCCTCCCTCCATCTCTAACACACACCCTCCGTCTCTCTCACACACACACTCACTGTCTCTCTCTCACACACACACACACTCTGTCACTCTCTCTCACACACACACACCCTCAGTCTCTCTCTCTTTCTCACACACACCCCTTCCATCTCTCTCTCTCTCTCTCACACACACACCCCCTCCGTCTCTCTCACACACACACACCCTCAGTCTCTCTCTCTTTCTCACACACACCCCTTCCATCTCTCTCTCTCTCACACACACACACCCTCCGTCTCTCTCTCACACACACACCCTCCGTCTCTCTCTCACACACATACCCTCTGTCTTTCTCTCTCACACACCCTCCATCTCTCTCTCTCTCACACACACACACACACCCTCCATCTCTCTCTCACACACACACATACCATCCATCTCTCTCTGTCACACACACACACCCTCTCTCTCTCTCTCTCTCTCTCTCTCACACACACACCCTCCGTCTCTCTCTCTCACACACACACCCTCCATCTCTCTCTCACATACACTCTCCGTCTCCCTCACACACTCTCCGTCTCCCTCACACACTCTCCGTCTCCCTCACACACTCTCCGTCTCCCTCACACACACTCCATCTCTCTCTCTTACTCTGTCTCTCACACACACTCCCTCTCTCACTCTCTCACACACACACTCCTTCTCTCTCTCACACACACACACACACACTGTCTCTCACACACACACACCCTCACACACACACACATCCTCCCTCCATCTCTCACACACACAATCCGTCTCTCTCTCTCACACACACACACTCACCCTCCCCATTTCTCACACACTCCATCTCTCTCTCTTACTCTGTCTCTCTCTCTTACTCTGTCTCTCTCTCACACACTCCATCTCTATTACTCCATCTCTCACACACACTCCTTCTCTCACTCTCTCACACACACTCCGTCTCTCTCTCACACACACATGTGCTGTCTCTCTCTCACACACATACACTCCATCACTCTCTCACACACACGCACACACTCCATCTCTCACATACACACACCCTCACAAACACACACACACATACCCTCCCTCCATCTCTAACACACACCCTCCGTCTCTCTCACACACACACTCACTGTCTCTCTCTCACACACACACACACACTCTGTCACTCTCTCTCACACACACACACCCTCAGTCTCTCTCTCTTTCTCACACACACCCCTTCCATCTCTCTCTCTCTCTCTCACACACACACCCCCTCCGTCTCTCTCACACACACACACCCTCAGTCTCTCTCTCTTTCTCACACACACCCCTTCCATCTCTCTCTCTCTCACACACACACACCCTCCGTCTCTCTCTCACACACACACCCTCCGTCTCTCTCTCACACACATACCCTCTGTCTTTCTCTCTCACACACCCTCCATCTCTCTCTCTCTCACACACACACACACACCCTCCATCTCTCTCTCACACACACACATACCATCCATCTCTCTCTGTCACACACACACACCCTCTCTCTCTCTCTCTCTCTCTCTCTCACACACACACCCTCCGTCTCTCTCTCTCACACACACACCCTCCATCTCTCTCTCACATACACTCTCCGTCTCCCTCACACACTCTCCGTCTCCCTCACACACTCTCCGTCTCCCTCACACACTCTCCGTCTCCCTCACACACACTCCATCTCTCTCTCTTACTCTGTCTCTCACACACACTCCCTCTCTCACTCTCTCACACACACACTCCTTCTCTCTCTCACACACACACACACACACTGTCTCTCACACACACACACCCTCACACACACACACATCCTCCCTCCATCTCTCACACACACAATCCGTCTCTCTCTCTCACACACACACACTCACCCTCCCCATTTCTCACACACTCCATCTCTCTCTCTTACTCTGTCTCTCTCTCTTACTCTGTCTCTCTCTCACACACACACACTCCATCACTCTCTCACACACACGCACACACTCCATCTCTCACATCCACACACCCTCATACACACACACACCCTCCCTCCATCTCTCACACACACCCTCCGTCTCTCTCACACACACACACACACTCACTGTCTCTCTCTCTCACACGCACACACACACTCTGTCACTCTCTCTCTCACACACACACCCCCTCAGTCTCTCTCTCTTTCTCACACACACCCCTTCCATCTCTCTCTCTCTCTCTCTCTCTCTCTCTCTCTCACACACACACCCCCCCTCCGTTTCTCTCTTACACACACACCCTCCGTCTATCTCTCTCACACACACACCCTCCGTCTCTCTCTCACACACATACCCTCTGTCTTTCTCTCTCTCACACACACACACATCCTCCATCTCTCTCTCTCTCTCTCACACACACACACCCTCCGTCTCTCTCTCACACACACATACCATCCATATCTCTCTCTCTCTCTCTCTCTCATACACACACACCCTCCGTCTCTACTCTCTCACACACACCATCTGTCTCTCTCTCTCTCTCTCTCACACACACACCTTCCGTCTCTCTCTCTTTCACACACACACACCCTCCATCTCTCTCTCTCACACACACACACACACACACACACACACACCCTCCATCTCTCTCTCACATACACACTCCATCTCTCTCACACACACACTCCATCTCCCTCACACACACTCCGTCTCCCTCACACACACTCCGTCTCCCTCACACACTCTCTGTCTCCCTCACACACTCTCTGTCTCCCTCACACACTCTCTGTCTCCCACACACTCCATCTCTCTCTCTTACTCCGTCTCTCACACACACTCCTTCTCTCACTCTCTCACACACACACACAATCCTTCTCTCTCTTACACACACACACACACGCTGTCTCTCACACACACACACACCCTCACACACACACACACACACACACACACACATCCTCCCTCCATCTCTCACACACACACCCTCTATATCTCTCTCACACACACACACACACCCTCCCCATTTCTCACACACTGCATCTCTCCCTCACACACACTCCATCTCTCTCACACACACTCCATCTCTCTCACACACTCCATCTCTCTCTCTTACTCCGTCTCTCTCTCTTACTCCGTCTCTCTCTCTTACTCCGTCTCTCTCTCTTACTCCGTCTCTCTCTCTTACTCTGTCTCTCTCTCACACACACACCCTCCGTCTCTCACACTGTTTCACACACACATACACATTGTCTCACACAAACACAGTCTCTCTCACACACACACTCCATCTCTCTCTCTTACTCTGTCTCTCTCACACACACTCCATCTCTCTTACTCCATCTCTCACACACACTCCTTCTCTCACTCCCTCACACACACTCCGTCTCTCTCTCACACACACATGTGCTGTCTCTCTCTCACACACACACACACACACTCCATCACTCTCTCACACACACACACACACTCCATCTCTCACATACATACACACACACACACACCCTCCCTCCATCTCTCACACACACCCTCCGTCTCTCTCACACACCCACACTCAGTGTCTCTCACACACACACACACTCTGTCACTCTCTCTCTCACACACACACTCCATCTCTCACACACACACCCTCCCTCCATTTCTCACACACACCCACCGTCTCTCTCTCACACACACACACTCACTGTCTCTCTCTCACTCTCTCTCTCACACACACACTCCTTCTCTCACTCTCTCTCTCACACTCCGTCTCTCTCTCTCACACACATGTGCTGTCTGTCTCTCACACACACACACTCCATCTCTCACATACACACACCCTCACACACACACCCTCCCTCCATCTCTCACACACACCCTTCGTCTCTTTCTCACACACACACACACTCACTGTCTCTCACACACACACACACACACACACACACTCTCTGTCACTCTCTCTCTCACACACACTCCCTCTCTCTCACACACACACCCTCCCTCCATCTCTCACACACACCCTCCGTCTCTCTCACACACACCCTCCGTCTCTCACTCACACCCTCCATCTCTCACACACTGCATCTCTCCCTCACACACACTCCATCTCTCTCACACACACACACACTCCGTCTCTCTCACACTCACACACACTCCGTCTCTCTCACACACTCCATCTCTCTCTCTCTTACTCCGTCTCTCTCTCATACACACACCCTCCCTCCGTCTCTCACACACACACCCTCCGTCTCTCACACTGTTTCACACACACATACACATTGTCTCACACAAACACAGTCTCTCTCACACACACACTCCATCTCTCTCTCTTACTCTGTCTCTCTCACACACACTCCATCTCTCTTACTCCATCTCTCACACACACTCCTTCTCTCACTCCCTCACACACACTCCGTCTCTCTCTCACACACACATGTGCTGTCTCTCTCTCACACACACACACACACTCCATCACTCTCTCACACACACACACACTCCATCTCTCACATACATACACACACACACACACACCCTCCCTCCATCTCTCACACACACCCTCCGTCTCTCTCACACACCCACACTCAGTGTCTCTCACACACACACACTCTGTCACTCTCTCTCTCACACACACACTCCATCTCTCACACACACACCCTCCCTCCATTTCTCACACACACCCACCGTCTCTCTCTCACACACACACACACACTCACTGTCTCTCTCTCACACACACACACACACACACACACACACACACACACACACACTCTGTCACTCTCTCTCTCACACACACACTCCTTCTCTCACTCTCTCACACACACTCCGTCTCTCTCTCTCACACACATGTGCTGTCTGTCTCTCACACACACACACTCCATCTCTCACATACACACACCCTCACACACACACCCTCCCTCCATCTCTCACACACACCCTTCGTCTCTTTCTCACACACACACACACTCACTGTCTCTCACACACACACTCTCTGTCACTCTCTCTCTCACACACACTCCCTCTCTCTCACACACACACCCTCCCTCCATCTCTCACACACACCCTCCGTCTCTCTCACACACACCCTCCGTCTCTCACTCACACCCTCCATCTCTCACACACTGCATCTCTCCCTCACACACACTCCATCTCTCTCACACACACACACACACTCCGTCTCTCTCACACTCACACACACTCCGTCTCTCTCACACACTCCATCTCTCTCTCTCTTACTCCGTCTCTCTCTCATACACACACCCTCCCTCCGTCTCTCACACACACACCTTCCGTCTTTCACACTGTTTCACATACACATTGTCTCACACACACACAATCTCTCTCACACACTGCATCTCTCCCTCACACACACTCTCCGTCTCTCTCACACACACACATTCTATCTCTCTCTCTTACTCCGTCTCTCACACACACTCCTTCTCTCACTCTCTAAACACACTCTGTATCTCTCTCACACACACACTCCGTCTCTCTCTCACACACACACTCTGTCTCTCTCTCTCACACACACACACACTCTGCCTCTCTCACACACACACACACACATACACTCCCTCCATCTCTCTCACACACACACACCCTCCATCTCTCACACACTGCATCTCTCCGTCACACACACTCCATCTCTCTCACACACACACACACACACAAACACTCCGTCTCTCTCGCACACACACGCCCTGCCTCCGTCTCTCACACACAATCCCTCCGTCTCTCACACTGTTTCACACACACATACACATTGTCTCACACACACACACAGTCTCTCTCACACACTGCATCTCTCCCGCACACACACTCTCCATCTCTCTCACACACACACTCCATCTCTTTCTCTTACTCAGGGCCGGTGCAAGGATTTTTGCTTTAAACTGTAGTGGTTCTAGGACAATAGTGTCCTTTAAATGTGAGGTAAATTAGTTTCCAATGTAGTATTAATAACTAAACAACTAAATAATAAACATATTGAATTTTCTACTTACCACCAGGACATTAAGATGATCTGGTCTCTGGCTGCAGTCTGGCTCTTGGTCTGGCTCTGGGGACTGGAGACAAACACCAATGGATTTTGCCCCCCAATATGCCAGGACTTAGCCTCTCAATGTGCCATGATTTTGCCCCTCATTATGCCAGGATTATGCCCCTCAATATGCCAGGATTTTCCCCCACAATATGCCAGGATTATGCCCCTCAATATCCCAGGATTATGCCTCTCAATATGCCAGGATTATGCCCCTCAATATGCCAGGATTATGCCCTTCAATATGCCAGGATTATGCCCCTCAATATGCCAGGATTATGCCCCACAATGTGCCAGGATTATGCCTCTCAATATGCCAGGATCATGCCCCTCAATATCGCAGGATTATGCCCCTCAATATCCCAGGATTATACCTCTCAATATCCCAGGATTATGTCCCTCAATATGCCAGGATTATGCCCCACAATATGCCAGGATTATGCCTCTCAATATGCCAGGATTATGCCCCTCAATACCCCAGGATTATGCCCATCAATATCCCAGGATTTTCCTTCACAATATACCAGGACTTAGCCACCCAATATGCCAGGATTTTCCCCCACAATATGCCAGCCAGGACTTAGCCACCCAATATGCCAGGATTTTCCCCCACAATATGCCAGCCAGGATTTAGCCACCCAATATGCCAGGATTTTCCCCCACAATATGCCAGCCAGGATTAAGCCACCAAATATGCCAGGATTTTCCCCCACAATATGCCAGCCAGGACTTAGCCACCCAATATGCCAGGATTTCCCCCCACAGTATGCCAGCCAGGACTTAGCCACCCAATATGCCAGGATTTTCCCCCACAGTATGCCAGGATCCTCCCCCCTTCCCCCTTACTTACCTCCTTGCTGCTGCTCTCCCGTTGCTCTCATCTGCCCGTCTGTGGCTGTGAGGGAAGCGTTGTGCGCTCCCCTTCAGCCAATGCGCATTCAGTAAAGTTTTTTTTAATTTTTTTTAAACAAACTTTATTGAATGCGCATTGGCTGGAGGGGAGCGCACAACGCTTCCCTCACAGCCACAGACCTCCACCAGAGACAGAGCAGCAGCGACGAGGTAAGTAAGGTGGAGGATTTTTATTTTTTACACAGGGTTCCGGCGGAGCACACACTGCATCTGTCCCTCACACACACTCCGTCTCACTCACACAGTCTCTCTCTCACACACACTTCATCTTTCTCTCACAAACATTTCATCTCTCTCCCTCCCACACACACACACACCCTCCGTCTCTCACACACACACACACACACCCTCCGTCTCTCTCACACACACACCATCCGTCTCTCACATACTCACACTCTGTCTCTCTCATGGTAACACATATACCCTCCATCTGTCTCTCACAAACGCAGACACATTTCTTCTATTTTATTTATACCATAAAAAAAAATTTAAAACGTTATACTGTTGGTCCCCCTCCCGGCTTATTTACCTTATTTGCAGGGAGGAGGACGTTTCTTCAGCAGCAGCTATTTACTATTCTCAGAAACGGCAGGGTCCTTCTCCTGCATAATCGCAACCACCTCCATTACCATTCTTCAGCCGGATGTCAGGTGCGCAGTCAATCACAGAGCATGATGGGGTGGAGCTTGCACCCGTCAGCTGTGCTCACTGTGATAGGAGGTGTGGTTACCGCAGGCACTCACCTGCAGGCCACACCGCGAGGAAGAGGTGCTAGGGTCAAAGCTCCCTATAGCAGCGCCACTCCTCTCGTGCCTCACCCCCGCTAGAGCTTAAAACTCTGATTCTGGGACCATGTCCTGGAAGGAGGTAAGCTCAGGGAGGAGATTAGAAAAGTTAAAATGATAGCCCTGGAGTATACTTTAGCCCCAAAGTCTCCATTCGGGGCAATGCACAGGGGATTCGGGGCTTCAGCCACAGTAGCCTACCCCTAGCGACGCCACTGTGCTCATGCATTCGAAGGGATACAAGCTTTTCTTTAAAAAAATATTGGACATGCTGTTGCCTCCATAGTATTAACATTTCTTTTTTACAATGCAGACTATCATGAGAAGTAGCATGCTTCTGGTTCTCTGTGACCACACCACCATGTTGTCTGGTCATCCTGGATAAAGCCCTTCCAATGTTGAGAGGTATGACTGTGCTAATGTATAACCACCAGTATATGCATCATGATAGAGGTTAATTAAGGTAGTGTTACCCTTTTCAAATAAAGTATAACGCAGGGCTCGACAAACCCCGGGCGCCAGGTCATCATGGCGACCAGGAAATCAGACCTGGTATCATGAGCCCCGCACAGTGCACTTGCCGCTGGTATCTTTAAAAAAAACCAAAAAAAAACTTAAATCCTCTGCTGCGCGAGAGACTGGTCTGCCCCTCTCACACCAATCTGCAGTGCCTGAGTGCAGGGCTGGAAGAAATGAATATCTGTGCCGTTGTAAAAGGCACAGACAAACGTAGAACAAAAATGCCCCCCTTCCTTGCAATGAGGTATAGCAGCAGGGAGGGGG
This sequence comes from Pelodytes ibericus, assembly GCA_036172795.1. Lineage (NCBI taxonomy): Eukaryota > Metazoa > Chordata > Amphibia > Anura > Pelodytidae > Pelodytes > Pelodytes ibericus. The sequence continues at coordinate 79,460,762 of CM069857.1, read as the reverse complement.
GACACGATAGATATAAAACAAAACTGCTTAAGATAAATGAAAAATGCTCACTAGTATGTCTGACTGACTGTATGTGTGTGTATGAGTGACTATATGTGTGTCTGTGTGTGACTGACTGGATGTGTGTGTGTGTGTGTGTGTGTGTGTGACTGACTGGATGTGTGTGTGTGTGTGTGTGACTGACTGGATGTGTGTGTTTGTGAGTGACTGACTGTGTAAATGTTACTGACTGTGTGACTGACTGTGTGTGTGTAAATGTTACTGACTGTGTGTGGGACTGACTGTATGTGTGTGTATATGTGACTGACCGTGTGTGTGTGACTGGCTCTATGAATGTGTGATTGGCTGATTGTATGTGTGATTGACTGACTGACTGTATGTGTGTGATTGACTGTATATGAATATGTGACTGACTGTGTGTATGAGTATGTGTGTATGCAACTGCGTGTGATTGTATGTGCCGTTGTCCTAAGTCAGTTAAGTTTGTCAAGCCCTGGTATAACGTACCCTCATAGAGAAAAAAAGAACCATATTTTATTTTTAAAAACTGAAAAACCAACAGTTTGACCCGCTATATAACTCATTACTTGGACTGAGCTAGTTAAAAAATAAAATGTTGCAAAATATCACTCAGGTTTTTTCTTTCTCCATCACGAGTATTTAAAAATGTTATCAATTGGTGAACTGATTTTCTCTTACAAGTTTGGAATGAAGTGGATTATGTCATTTGTTTTAGCACACAGAAATGGCATCAGTGGTAATACAGCTTTATCATGCTTGACAACATTTGTTGAAAAACTACAGGGTTATAAAATTGTGTTATGGTACACCACTGTTAATTCCTAGATACATTTTGATGCCAAACCAATTTTTGAGGGCGATATTATTTGTAGATTGTCAAGATTTTGTTAAAGTATATATTAACTTTATTTACTACTAAGCAAATTTGCTTCAAATCACATGGGGCTGTTACTGTTGAGGACTTATATGAGCAACCCTGATGTAAAATGTTGCTGTATGGTTGACTATTAGATACTTTCCTTACCTACTCATGTCCCATATGTAAATGAAGATCTATCTTTTTGACTTCAAAACCAATAATTACTGTCTCTCAGTCCTTTTACATTGTAGCTGCAGTTTGGGTATAACTCATGTTAGTATTTCTTTACCAGGAAATAAGGATTTAAATTAATACTGTTGCCAAAGGGTTTTTCCTCTGTTTCACAGAGTCAATTATGAGACAGAGACGGAGTAGCTAGTGGTCATGTATAACATGACAAAGTCTTATTTTAATATAATCCTAATGTAATTTATATATTTGCTGAGGAGTTATATTAAAATAAAATGTATCTACCTTCTTCTGGGCCTGGTTATCCTGTGGCAGGGCCACGAGGAAGTGGATGGTGCACCTGAGCAGTCACACAGCCTACCATACAAACAATCCCAGCATACTTTGCACAGGGCCCTGATTGCATAGTCTGCTGGGTGAGTGCACAGGTGCATTATATCCACTACCTTGTGGCCTGTGCCTCAGGATCACTGCATATGGTAGATTTTAGCTCTTAACCTAATTGTGTTTTAGCTAGAAGGCTAGCAAATGTATAAATAACACTTTTTAGTATATTGAAATAGGATTTTGTTGTGTTATAATTTAGAGAGTTAAATTAAGGAAATAATATACAATGCAATGTATGGCTTCTAAGTTTGCAGAAACGCTAATGGCAGTAACTATTTACAATGCCCCAGTAATTGTATATGTGCACTTACTTTACAATCACGATTGTTTTCTACCAAGCTTGTAGTGCTTACAGAATATATTCCAAGACAAAATGGCAAAATATCTGAATTGATGCAACAGGTTAGAACATGAGCAATGTAATAACACTTATAACGCATAACATGTGCTTCATTTTTTGCTCTGTGTCGCTCAAAGAAGATCCATTGTCCTTAATGTCAAAAAAAGTACTGTTGTCGAAACCTTCTGTCATATTCCCAAGCTCTTGATAATTACCTTCTGGTCGAAGTAGCTTGGAGATGAGGCTGCTCAGTTTGGTTTCCATGGTTGTTTGCAGCCCCTCTATAGGAAGAGGAACAAAATAAGTCAGATTTTGTTCTGTTGGATCCAAGCAGGTACCATCTGGTGCCTTTGTGAAGATAACACTGCTGAGGTCGATACCTGCTACTGGTGTTGGTGAAGAACAAGGTATATCACGAACCAACTTGTAACTGTCCATCCAGTCTTTTAACCATTCAATCCTGCAGTCACATTCCCAAGGGTTTTTAAAGAGGAATAGTCTTCCTATAAAGTAAACTGGTTTAAAGACATCAAAGGGTAAAGTAGCTAAGTTGTTACTATTCAGGTGTAAGGAAACCAAACTTGTGAGATTTTCAAAAGCCCCCTCTTCAATGTAAATTATTTTGTTCCGGTCAAGATAGAGCACTTCTAACTCAAAAAGGTCTTGGAACCATACATTTGACACATTTGTTATAAAATTCCCAGCCATGTTCAACATCTTTAATCTCCTCAATCCTTTAAAGGAGTTTTCTGGTAATTCATTTAATAAATTATCATTAAGGAATAGATATTCCAGTTTTTGGCAATCGTGGAAAGACATGTCATGAATTACATTTATTTTATTGTCTTGAAGGTTGAGATACTTCATATTTGGTAAGTTCTGAAGGGAATTATAGGCCACAGCCTCAATTCTGTTACTCTCCAGGTAAACATGCGTCAAATTCCTCATGCCCCTAATGGCTCCTGGTATCCTTCGGAAGTTATTTTGAAAAAAGATGAGTTCACTTAAGTATGGAAGCTCTATAAATATCCTGTCAGGTATATTGAAAAGGTTGCAATCTGCTAAATCCAGTTTTACAAGTTTCTTCAAAGCCGAGAACGTTTGTGTGTGCAAATAGCGGATGTAGTCATTGTGAGCCATTTTCAATTCAGTCAGGTTGGGCAGATCTTTGAAAGCCCCTGGAGTGATGAAGGATATGTTGTTGTGACTCAATGACAGACATTTTAAAGAAGGCAATGTCCCAAAAGCCTTTTCAGAAAGGAACTTGATGTTGTTTTTATCTAGGTTAATAAAGGAAGCTTCACAGGGAAATTCACTAGGGATTTCTGAGAGTCCGATTCGATCACATAAAACAGAGCAGTTCCGTTCCTGAGTGCAGACACAACTTGATGGACATGAGCGAAAGCAGGCCCATGTGGCATAAATTGGTTGGATAAAAAGAACAGCTGGGAAAGAAAATACATTTCAGTCAGAATACAACTAAGCATAATGTAGTGCAGATGTGTAAAATACCATTTTAAATATCAATGAATCAACAATAGAAATGTGTGGCAGAATTCAATATTGATTTTCTCAACCAAACCGATAATATCAGAAAAAAACTGTCAATGTGAATTTTGAAAGTGTCAGCCTTTTATTTCTTCTGTTCGGATATGTTTTTAAGACATCTTTAGAACAATCTGTTACTGGAAGGTGAAACTAATTATAAATCTTGGTATGAGAACTATATTTCGGCCCTCCATTTTATTCTGCATGACATTATTACGCAATAAAAAATTGGTTACCTTACTGCATGATGTTATACTGTTTTGCAGTCTTATTGCTTTGTACCATTAGGAATTGACAGCAAGATTATATTGTTCCAAGATGAACAAAGGCTAATGCTACAACTGGGTAAGGTACTTTCTGTGCTCTTTCTATATATTCATAAAATGTTTCTGTTTACCATTACGTCTTACATGGGGCTTGCCAACAGACATTTAATTTGAGTATGATGTCTGTATGGACCAAATGTATTTTCATTTCCATATCCCTGAAACATCTGACTTCACTTTCTCTTCCTCTCAAGGCTGTAAGTTTCCATCTTTTCCTGATGTGGCCTGAATAATGTCATAGTCCAAGATTTTGTTTACCACTTAATATGAATGTTAAACATAGAATGTGTCGGCAGATAAGAACAATTCAGCTCATATAGTCTGCCCAGATTAATAAAACAAAGAGGGACTAAATCCCCAAATCAGAGATTTCTAAAATAATTAGAAACTTTTGAACAGTGCTCCCTAGGAACATCATTGAAAAGCCCTTTTAGTCAGTGTGATGGAACCCTCCGTCACTGGGGCTCATGGAGAGGACTGATTGCCAGCCTCTTGCTAACAGACCATGGTGCTGGTCTTGCAAAAACATTTCCCAGGTGTGTAGAGAATAGATTTCTGATGTGCAATTTAGTATTATATATTAAATAAAAGGAAATGTGTACAGACTTGTTGGCCCTGTTATTGAATCATTTAAAAAAATGTATTTTGTTCTTGTTGGCCCATTATATTATTGAATGTTATAGGTGTTAACTGTCCCCCTGTTTTTAAGTATTACAAATTGTCTTTCCTTAAGTCAGGATGTGTCTACCTCCAAGGTGTGATTTGTAATTATGTTATGCATATCCAGGTGTTAAATGTTTCCTGTCTTTGTGTGAAATCAGGTATCTGTACCTTAAGGTATGATATTAAGTTATGTCCATTGTGTACTGTAAAACCTGTGTCATACTCTTTCCTATTGTGGTCTTTTAATTAGAAAGCTCCCTTGTATGCAACTGTTTAGTTCTCGGGTATTGTAGGTTAATTCCTGTTTGATGTAATTCTGTCTATAAGTTTGTGTTGTTTTCAATAAATCAGTTATTAAACATCACCCTGTGCTAAGTCTCAGCTAGTGATTTGGAGGGCTTGAGAGTTCAGGAGATCCCAAAGCTAAATTCACTGTTATCAGCCTTTGTGAGAGCTGAGGGTCCCTAGGAAGACTGACGGAGGTACCCGGCTGGTTTTCAGGAACTTACATTTGAGGTGATTGAAATCTTACCCTCCATTGTGAATCCTGTGTCTTCTTTCCATTTTCATACAATAAGAGGCTTAGTGATAAAGATTTCAAAATTGTTTTTCTCTTCTTTCTGTCTATCACTTTTAATCTAGGGTGACCACATGTCACAGACTACCTGGGGTAGTCCCTCATTGGGACTTTATGTCCCAGGACCCTGGCAGCCTCCATCAGAGACAATGCAAAGTCCCAGATTGAGATCTCTGAGTGAACGAAGTCTCTCCAGATTATAGTCCTGCTTTCACAATGAGCTCATTGTATGCTGCAGCAACACCAGGTAAGAAACCCATTCTGTGTGTGTGTATGTGTTTAATTTTGTGACAGTGTGTTCTTTACTTTTATAGACACACAAACATACACACACATAAACAGTTAAATACACATAAAATACATTTTATTTACATTGTATAAGTTATTGGGAAGCTAAATCTATGCATAACAGCCACATACATAATATGTCATGAGTGTCACTGTATGCATTATAGTATAAATAATTTATTAAGGGGACACTTCCTCCAAAAAATGAAAAGGTTTAATTTTTTATTTTGTATTGCTAATTTCAGATACATCTTTAGTTTTTGTTATGTGACTGTATTTAATAAAATATGTAACTAAACAAGTGTGACTGGGCGCCGCCATTTTGTGAAATATAGTGTTTTTGGGTGCCACCCCTAGTGACTTTACAGCACAAATTTCTCACTTTGGGGCTGGGGACACAGAATGCAGTCTATAAGTCAGAATTCTGATCATAGACTTGCACTACATGGTAGGGTAATGTAACTATTACATCACAGGGGGGCAGAGTTATGATCCTGTTTGATCAGGTCAATCTTTGTGTTGGAAGGCAAGTAAAAAAAAAGTTACCGCCACCTAGTCCTGCCCACTATGATACACAGGAGCCAGTAAGAGAGCAGAAGAGTAACGTATGACATCATCATGCAGGCTTTGACCACAGGTGTAAGGTGAGAATGGAACATTTTGGATGATGTTGCATCATGGGAAATATTCACATTTATATAATTCTTATACTGTATGTATTTTATATATATGCCTATGTGTATAATCTCAGCCACAGCATATCTGTCACTGAATGGCAGAAATAAAATGTGGTCACACTACTTTAATCATCTCGGCAGTGAGCAAAAAAAGCACGTTGGTAGTGGGCATTCAGGCAGTGAATGATTATGGACAGAAATGAATTTGTGTCAGTGTGCAGTTAACACCTTAAAAATATGCTAAATGGTTTAATTAGATTATAATGCAGTTTCAATAAACTGAAACTACTTCAAGGATTATATGAGACATTACAAGCTAATACTGTAGCTGGCATCCATATTTTACATAATTAACAAGGAGCTCTATTTCCTGTAACTACAAGAAAATTAAATCACATTTGCTTTTATCTGTTACATATTAATTAGAAACTAGCAAAAGCCATGCCTCTTTTGAAACAGGCAGTTTTACACACATTTATACAGTTAAGATAGTAAACTAGATACTTAGTGTCTAAAAGCACGTAATCCCATTTTCTGTACATGACTAGGGTTGCCACCTGGCTGGTATTTTACCGGCAGGCCGGTAAAAAATTGGCATCAGGGCAATATTAAGTCTATGGAGACAGTACCAAGGACAGTATTTTTCTAAAGAAAAGGTGGCAACCATATACATGATTGGTATTGCAGATGATATTGTGGCACATGCACACAAATTGTGAACCACGTATTATGGTAATATGTTGTCCCATATCCTTTTTCCAAAGCACCATCATGACGGCATGCTCCAGGGTGTGATTTCACATATTGCACAATCTTTCACTAGCATCATGCAGCAAGGCTTTCATGAAGCAGGATCATGGATACCTATGTCCAGTTTGGACCAGGCCTCCATTGCAACCACTTCACCATCAAAATCCCTCTTCACCAGGAAAGTTGGAGGACAGGAATATTGTGAGAAAATTTTCATTCCAGCGATTCTGGACTCTATGCCCCATCATCCTGAGCATGCAAGGGCCTACATAATATATAAATTGTAGTCCACAGGTAGTGTGCATAAGACTTTATGTCTAATCATAGCACTTCTGCTGCATACGTCTCAGTTCCGTGCAGTTCTCTTTTTTATTGAGTAGACCCTTCTGTTTTCCAACATGCTTTCTTAACTGTGAGATCCATACCTGCCAGCAGTAGTGTATCTTCCCCAAGGCAAACAAGGCACTCGCCTAGGGCGGCACTTTGCCAGAGGGCGGCACTTTGCCAGAGGGCGGCACTTTGCCAGAGGGTGTTAAAGTACACTTGAAATGAGGATGATGGTTTCATGTAATAGGGGTGTTGGGGCATTTAGTGTGTATGCAATGTTGGTGATAGGGGCATGGATTGGGGTGACTGGGTGGGTGATGGGGCATGTCGTAGGTTTGTAATGTGGGGGGGGGGGTGCCCGAATTTTGTCTGCCTAGGGAAGCTCAAAACCAAGATACACCACTGCCTGCCAGAGGTCCCTGTTTAGGAGGGACAGACCTTATTTTTAACTCAAGCCTCTCGGTCACTTTTCCAAGTGCTTAAATTGTTTGGTGTGTATGAGTTTATCACCGAGTTCCAGTGCAACACAACTAACATTACTATGTTAAGATATAGTAGCATTTTTTTAAATAATATTTTATAATTCTAATTGACCAAATTACATAACTAGCTATTAATTGGTGTTTGAGTCCTAATTAATTTTAGTTTTAATTAGATTTTCTGTGGACTACCCTTTCTTTCAAGCTCAGCAGGTATCTGTGTTGTCCAAGCCCCAAGAGTCATCATGCTCCTTTTAATTATTCAACATCTACAGGGAGTGAAGCAGACTGTTGAGTGCAGGGCCGGACTGGCCCACCGGGGCCGCCTTGGCCAGTTAAAGTGAATCGGCGGTGGCCGCTACTTTAAGAGTTCGGCTGCTCCAACAACCGGCGTCAGCAGGCGAATTTCTTAAAGCGCCGCCGGCCGCCGAATTGCTTAAAGTGGCGGAGGGCCACTTTAAGCAATTCGGCTGCCCCCACCGGAATTAAGAAGTTAAGAATGTTGCAGCAGCAGTTCCAGCGGCGGGATGGGGAGCAGAGGAAGCCAGGTGAGTGAGACATACAGGGGGAAAAGGAGGGGGTGAAAGACACTACAGGGGGAAGTGGAGGGGGGGAAGACACAACAGGGGGAAGGGGAGGGGATGAAAGACACTACAGGGGAAGGGGAGGGTATGAAAGACACTACAGGAGGAAGGGAAGGGGGTGAAAGACACTACAGGGGGAAGGGGAGGGGGTGAAAGACACTACAGGGGGAAGGGAAGGGGATGAAAGACACTAAAGGGGGAAGGGGAGGGGGTAAAAGACTACAGGGGGAAGGGAGTGAAAGACACTACAGGGGGAAGGGGAGGGGGTGAAAGACTACAGGGGCAAGGGAAGGGGGTGAAAGACACAACAGGGGGAAGGGAAGGGGGTGAAAGACTACAGGGGGAAGGGAAGGGGGTGAAAGACACTACAGAGGGAAGGGGAGGGGGTGAAAGACACTACAGGGGGAAGGGGAGGGGGTGAAAGACTACAGGGGGAAGGGGACGGGGTGAAAGACTACAGGGGGAAGGGGAGGAGGTGAAAGACACTACAGGGGGAAGGGGAGCGGGTGAAAGACTACAGGGGGAAGGGAGTGAAAGACTACAGGGGGAAGGGGAGGGGGTGGAAGAGAGACGCCACAGAAAGGAGAGAGAGAGAGGCGCCACAGAAAGGACAGAGAGAGAGAGAGAGGCGTCACAGAAAGGACAGAGAGAGAGACGCCACAGAAAGGACAGAGAGAGGCGCCACAGAAAGGACAGAGAGAGAGAGAGAGCGACGCCACAGAGAGAGAGACGCCACAGAAAGGACAGAGAAAGAGAGACGCCACAGAGAGAGAGATGCCACAGAAAGAACAGAGAGAGAGAGGTGCCACAGAAAGGAGAGAGAGAGAGAGAGAGAGAGAGAGAGAGAGAGAGAGAGAGACGCCACAGAAAGGACAGAGAGAGAGAGAGAGAGAGAGAGAGAGAGAGAGAGACGCCACAGAAAGGACAGAGAGAGAGAGACGCCACAGAAAGGACAGAGAGTGAGACGCCACAGAAAGGACAGAGAGAGACAGGCTACAGATATGCGAGAGACAGGCTACAGGATATGTCTCACACACTGCCCTGATATATACCTCTGCACAGGGCAATTCATTAAACTCTGTGTACATACTGGAGGTATATATATTGCCCTAGGCAGGCTTATATATCAGTCTTATCTATAAATAATACACTGTTCAGATGTGCTTTTTAAAATGCATGATTTTCCCTTCTATGAACAAAAAAATTATATTATGCTATGGGGCTGGTTTAAAAATGTTATGTGATGGGGCTGGTATACAAATTTTTTCCAGGGCTGGTTTTTGTTCCCAGTCCGGCCCTGGTTGAGTGTAACCAGCTAGAGATAGAAGAATAGAGCACACCAACCCACACTGACAGCAAGGGAGTGTATAGAATTAAATAAAAGCTCTTTTGCTGAATTCCCCTGGAAACCCCAGCCAGGTTTTTTTTCCCCCTTTTGCCCTATAGTTAACCTATCATAAACATAAACCTACTGTTGTTCTTTGTCCCTTGCTCTGCTTCATTGTTTGAATTTTTAGAATGGGGGGGAGCCAAGTGGCTAAATGGTAAAATCATACTGGCATGTTAAATGGCTAAATAATACTGGCATGTTAAATGGCAAAATACTGGCATATTAAATGACAAAATACTGGCATATTAAAATGGCAATATAATACTGGCTTATTATTGGGCTAATTGGTTGTGACTTATTAATGGAAAAATAATATGGGCATTTTATTGGGCAAACTGGCTGTGGCTTAATAAAATAACACTGGCATATTAATGACAAAATAATCATTTAATGGACAAACGGTGACATATTTTAATAGGCAAACTGACTGTTTCATATTTTAATGACAAAGTGACTGTGGCATGTTAATTGGTACCTGACAGTGGCTTATTTTAATTGGCAAAGTGATGCTGTGGCATGTTCTGTGGGGCAAAATAGCATGTACTGTGGGGAAAGTGATACTGTGGCTTGTTCTGCAGAGGCAGTTGTGACACTGTGGTATGTTCTGTGGGGCAAATTGACAAATGCCAAACTGTGTGGGTGCAATATGAGTGCAAACCAAGTGCTGTGGGTGCAATATAGGTGCATGACATGTGCTGTGTGTGCTATATGGTGCAGGGGCGGATCCAGAGTCTGATCTCGGGAGGGGCACATGTCCGTCTGTCTTTTCCTCTCTCCCTTGTCCGTCTGTCTTATCCTCTCTACCATGTCCGTCTGTCTTATCCTCTCTCCCATGTCCGTCTGTCTTATCCTCTCTCCCATGTCCGTCTGTCTTTTCCTCTCTCTCATGTCCTTCTGTCACGCTGCTCTCCCTTCCCATGTCTGTCACACTCCTCTCACTCCCCGTGTCCCTCTGTCTCTCTTCCTTCCATGCCCGTTTCTCTCCTCTTCCTTCCCATGTCCGTCTATGTATCCTCTTCTTTCCCATGTCCATCTGTCTCTTCTCTCATTTCCCATCTCTCTGTCTCTCCTCTCCCATCCCATGTCTGTCTGTCTCTCCTCTACCATCCCATTTATGTCTTTCTCTTCTCCCTTCCTATTTATGTCTCTCTCCCTTCCCATGTCTGTTTGTCTCCTCTCCCCTTCCCATATCTGTCTGTCTCTCCTCTGCGAACACATGTCTGTCTGTCTCTCCTCTACCATCCCATTTATGTCTCTCTCTTCTCCCTTCCCATGTATGGCTCTCTCAGCCAATTTGCCCAATAATATGCCAGTGTTAGTTGCCATTTAATATGCCCCAGCCAATTTTCCCAATAATATTCCAGTGTTATTTTCCATTTAATATGCCCCAGCCAATTTGCCCAATAATATTCCAGTGTTATTTTCCATTTAATATGCCCCAGCCAATTTGCCCAATAATATTCCAGTGTTATTTGCCATTTAATATGCCCCTTCCAATTTGCCCAGTAATATGCCAGTGTTATTTGCCATTTTATATGCCCCTGCCAATTTGCCCAGTAATATGCCAGTTATTTGCCATTTTAAATGCCCCAGCCAATTTGCCCAGTAATATGCCAGTTATTTGCCATTTAATATCCCCTGCCAATTTGCCCAGTAATATGCCAGTTATTTTTCCATTTAATATCCCCAGCCAATTTGCCCAGTAATATGCCAGTTATTTGCCATTTAATATCCCCAGCCAATTTGCCCAGTAAAATGCCAGTGTTTCCTATAATTAATAAGCCCCTGCCTCTTTCCCCAGTACATTCCCCCCATCTCCCCAGCACTTACCTTTCCCTGGTGGCTAGTGGCAGGCAGCATGGTCTTCTCCATGCTGCCTGTTCGTCTCACAGATGGTTGTGCCGACAGGTCACGTGACCCGGCGCGCGTATGACGTCAGCGCGCCGGTCACGTGACCTGTCGGCACTTCCGTGTCGGCACAGTGCACGGGGAGCCGAACAGGCAGCACGGAGGTTTCTCTGTGCTGCCTGTTCGGCTCCCCGTGCAGCCTGGCAGGCAGGCAGAGAAGGTGAGGGGGATCTTCCGATCCCTTCTCACCTCAGTCTCTGCCTGCAAGCGCGTTTTTTTTTTTGTTTTTTTTTAAAGTGTCTTTTTTTTTAAATTTTTTTTCTCTCTTCTCGGGGGGGGGCAATTGCCCCGTTGCCCCCCCCCCCCTGGATCCGCCACTGATATGGTGTTGTGTTAATTCCTTTAGGTGCAATGTGGGTGCAGAAAAAGGGAATAAAAACAAGAAATGCAATTTTTCACTAACATTTTTATTACATATACAATTAGTTGAATGTGATATGAAAATAGTTGCATATAATATTAAAAAGTTTACATTTACATAAAGTTTTTTTTACAATGCAACTTTCCAGGGCCCACTAGGGCCTTAATACGGCCCTAAGCGCCGCAACGCCAGAGCAGCCGCCACGCTATGTAAGGTAAGCGCAGCAGCCTCACTTGACGTGCAGGGTGGAGCACTGCATCTTCCCTCACGTGCTTGCAGCCAGAGAGCAGAGCAACAGATGGAGAACCAGAATAATAATATTCATGAGCTGCTGATACTGAGAACGTTTCAAGTCAGCTAATGTGGCCATAACTTGGGATCTCCATTCTCAATATCATGTAATTCCCTCTTTAATGAGCAAAGCTCTGCTGGACATTTCTATTATTGGTGACATGCACATATATACACATGTATTTGTATGTTTGATTTACCATAGACAGGTGAAGAGGAAGCCGACACCAAGGCCAACAGAGCTGTCTGACCTGGTGAAGTCTGAGAAGGAGCTGAATGATGTTGTGTGGCCTGCGCATGCTATGGGGCCTCATCATCAGATGATGCTGGAGATTGAGGGGACACAGCTGCAGCTGTTAGAGGAAAAGTGAGAACAATGTAAACATATAGCATTTGACATTCATAAAACATCAATGGATGCTCAATACTTATGACAAGGTAAGTCTGTGTCAAATGCTCCCTCAACCCCCAAGACAGTTTTGGTCCACATGACTTGCAGTAGATCATCCTCGAATTCCAGCAGGTCAGCCTGATCAGGAGGGCCACTGCCAGTGCATCTGGTGGTGGCAGTTGCCTTGGATAGTTTATTCTTCACCTGCCTCTTAATGTCAGAGTATCTAAAATATAACATAAGAACATTGCTATTTGTACAACATCAATCAACATATGCACATGTTATCCTATTTGTACATATACATCTCTCTCTCTCTCTAGATCATATGTGGACCTTTGGACTGCAATTCCCACATGTGTGGCAGCCATTTTAACAAGTGCAACATTTCCTATCTGTACAGTCCTAGCTAGCCTTCAAACAGCTACTACATGTGTAACATGACCTATAGGTGTGGGAACTTTGTGTGTAATGTAATTTAACAGATGCCCTATGGTGTACAAGTATTTTAAATGTACTTACATTTTCTTCATAACCTCCTCATACTGGTTATTCCCACCAACTGCCAGAGTGCATTCTTCCTCCTTTGTCTTGTTCACTTGGGTGCTTCCCCTATCATCCAGTTGTAGTTTTGAAACAGATTACATACTAATGCTTGGTTCTCCTCCGCTGAAAAACTCTGCTGGTAGCTTTTTGACATTGACCACCGCCCTCTGCTGATACCATTGTCCTGACTGTCACCCTGCCCTGACACCTGGCCTGCTTTTTTTCGGTATGAAGTTTTTGTTTGTTTGTTTTTTAATGCTCGCTGATAATCCTTACTATGTGCTCAGTATTTATACACACTATCCTGTAAGTTGATTGAAACAATAATTTGTATCAATATCTTGAACCTGATCATATTTCCGATTGAAGGTTTGGTACATTTTGATTACATTTTTGGTGATTTTCAATATGTCTCAGCTAATTATGCAATATGTGGAAACTCCCAAAAGACATGATGAGGTGTTTGAGGCTACTGCTTTGTTGCAATGCAAACCGGTTGTATTTCGGATGATTTTGAAGTCTGATCATATCAGTGTGAGAGCGCCTATCATTGCAGAATTGCAGGCTTATTCTGAGTGCTACCTGAGTAGCCAGAAGTTTGAATGTTCTCTGACTACTAAAATGCTCTGAATACAACTGGCGCATGGTTTCGGAGCTATCTGAGTAGACCCTCAAATCTGTCTATCTGTGACCAATTTGTGAGGATTTTCAGAGACCCCTTTTAGCAGACAGGAACAGTTTCCTATTAGTAGACAGAAGCTGTTTCAGTTATGTGTGTTATGTGTTAATTAACCCCTCTATTGGCAGACAGGAGCAGTTTTAGAGAATTAGCCACTCTATGAGCAGACTGGAGCAGTTTCAGACAATTAACCCACACACACACACACACACACACATACTTTCACAGAGAGAGTGTGTAGATTTCTTACCTGGTGTTGCTGTAGCTTACACTGGGCTCCATGAAGGAGGGATTCGGGAAATCATGAGAGGCTTCTCAACTCTCAACCGATTAGGAGAGTTGAGTGGTGTCTCCTGATTAGCTGAGACCGGCTTCACTCAGACCTCTCAAACCGGGACTTAGCATTGTCCCAGATTGAGTCTGCCCAGGACCCTGGACATAAAGTCCCATTGTGGGAATCTCCCGAGCAATCTCTAATATCTGTGTTTCTCCATCCTACATCTATTAATCAGTAAATACATCTACACCCATCCTGTTTCTGTCTATTCTATAGAAATGCCTATGCATCCTGTATATGTCTGCATGCCTGTGCAGCATTCTAGACTATCTATAACATGTCTGTATCTATCTAGACATCTATCTAGTTCTATCTAAATATTTGTATCTATCTATCTATCTATCTATCTATCTATCTATCTATCTGTATGTACTTGTCTATCTCTCCATCTGTCTATCTATCTATCCTTTGTGCTAAAACTTTCTTTATGATCTAGGCTAAAAGATATATAAATAATGGTTTAGATCTATTCTCGAATAATCGATCCCATCAGGAACTATTACTAATAGCAGTTTATTTATCAAACTCCAACAGCTTTTTAACACAGCACTGTACAACAGAATATAAACTTTTTGTAAGTATTAGCAATTTATATATAATCATATTCATAGGATTACTAAAAAATGTTTTATCTGTCTCTTTATCTACCTACCCATTTATCCTGACTCACACACCCACATATTTTAATTGTGGGTTAACCACTTTTTAAGTTCTGGAGATAGTGCGGTACCATGATGGCTGCAGATTTACAAAAGTAGTTTAGCAGCTATGCATGATAACTTGTGAGTCACATTGTGATCCTGCTTATATTGTGATTAGGTGTAATATTTATGCCATGGGCTATAGCCTGGGTCATTTAAGAGCCTTGTAAAAACCCCTGTCCACGTGTCAGCTGGTAGTGAGCATGGAAAGAGTTATTTGTGTATACATAACACTGAATGCCAATTACCGTATTTATCGGCGTATAACACGCACTTTTTCTCCCTGAAAATAGGGAGAAAATGGTGTGTGCGTGTTATACGCCGAAAAAAAAAAAAAATCTAAAACTTACCTCATTCCTGCTCTGTCCCCCGGTGCTCTGAAGCTGCGTGGCTGTGAGGGAAGCGTTGTGAGCTTCCCTCCAGCCGCGCGGTCAATAAAGTCTGTTTTTTTTAAAACAAACTTTATTGACCGCGCGGCTGAAGGGAAGCTCACAACGCTTCCCTCACAGCCACGCAGCTTCAGAGCACCGGGGGACAGAGCAGCAAAGAGGTAAGTGCTGGGCTATGGGGAAGGGGGGGAGGAGGGTGGCATAACGAGCATACTAAGGGGCAATATCCTGGCATATTGGGGGCAATATCATGGCATATTAAATGGCATATTGGGGGCAATATCCTGGCATAATAAATGGCATATTGGGGGCAATATCCTGCATAATAAATGGCATATTGGGGCAATATCTGGCATATTAAAATGGCATATTGGGGGCAATATCCTGCATATTAAATGGCATATTGGGGCAATATCTGGCATATTAAAATGGCATATTGGGGGCAATATCCTGCATATTAAATGGCATATTGGGGGCAATATCCTGCATATTAAATGGCATATTGGGGGCAATATCCTGCATATTAAATGGCATATTGGGGGCAATATCTGGCATATTAAAATGGCATATTAGGGGCAATATCCTGCATATTAAATGGCATATTGGGGGCAATATCCTGCTTATTAAATGGCATATTGGGGGCAATATCCTGCATATTAAATGGCATATTGGGGCAATATCTGGCATATTAAATGGCATATTGGGGGCAATATCCTGCTTATTAAAATGGCATATTAGGGGCAATATCCTGCATATTAAATGGCATATTGGGGGCAATATCTGGCATATTAAAATGGCATATTAGGGGCAATATCCTGCATATTAAATGGCATATTGGGGGCAATATCCTGCATATTAAATGGCATATTGGGGGCAATATCCTGGCATATTAAAATGGCATATTGGGCTTCAAAGTTCTTAATTTAAGTTCTTAAGTTTTTTTTTCCTGAAATTTCCTTCTTAAAATTAGGTGCGTGGTATACGCCGGCGCGTGTTATACGCCGATAAATACGGTATATCACGATATTGATTTATTTTCAATAGTGGAGTAAATGAGACAATATGAATGTAAATAAATTTGTATTTATGATAATATTCCCCAAGTGGTGGTGTTATAAATATATTTTTTGCTGTGTAATCCTAGAATTATTTTTATTAATTTGCTTGTTAACATTAAAATAACTGAAGGACATATATACACTAAAATATGGTATATGTCATATAATCCAAAAAGAAAACAATTAGAGATAGAGTTTTTAATCATGGGTGAATTTATTTAGTCTACAGCGTTATGTCAAAAGGCTCTTCGTTTCTAGGTCATGTAACAGTTGTGACCATTGAATCAAATCCTTTTAAATCTTTTAATAACCTTCAGCACTGCCATTTTTCACTCAAGGTGACTGCCATCCATATGATATAAGTAATTATCTTTCCATGCAAGTCAAATCACACTTTACTACCATAATAAATGGGTTCTGGGAAGTGATGCGGTTAATTTCATGTGAAAACAGGATCATTTAGCAGCCATGTAGCTCATTACGAATTGTATTAAATATCTATTTTTCCTTTTTATTGCTGCAGTTAATTTGTATTACCCTGCTTACTGCTTCCTTGCTTGGCTCTCTCTACAGGGAATTGTGTGCTGTGCTTCCTGTGCCATGTGCCTCCATCTTTCAATGAGAGATATAGAAAGTCATAATATCTATATGTAAATAAGTCAACATTCTGCTATTAAAAACTCCCTTTCACTCACTCTGCACATGCTCTACCCGTCTGAAGTTTTCTTATAGCTTATAAATACTGCTTATTATAGTTTATATGTACTGACGCCATGCTCATCTTTGACAAATGCTTTTCCTCGCTTGCTGTTCCACCATATAAACATCCCCACTGGCTGCTTTTAGTACACCTCTATGATTCTGCTACATTCCTCAGATGGTCTAAGGATCTTCTCCATCCAAATCACCTCTTGCCACTCAAGTATACAAGGCCTCAATCAAGCTACCTCCTCCATCTGGAGTTCACTTCAACAGTGAAACCAGCTACCTCCGTCAATACGTACCTTTTTAGTTAATTCAACTAAAATCTCAGTAAGTAACCTCTATCTGATCAGATTAGGGCTGTCAGCTGTCCAAATAAAAATGTTATTTTAATTGCTTTCGAGTTATTATCCTGTTATTTTTGTGTGGAGTCCAGCATTTTAGTCCGATCTATGTGTCAATTCAGCCATCTAGCAGTCATAGTCCACCTCCTCCCCAATACATTTTTTTATGAGCAGTATTTTTTCTTGGTTTTTGTTGTTAAATGTCTGTTCACACTAATTTAATTTTTTTTTTTTTTTAAATATTTAGTAAGAGAGAATCTAAAAAAAACAAAAAAAAAAATTCTGAGCTGTATGACTGCCCCACTGATTTACTTCCAGAATCTAAAATTCCCTTTTGGCCATATTTATTTCCTTTCAGAACCTGAGCTTAAAAGGCCAAAGGATTACATTCAGGAAAATAAAAAAAAAGGATAAATTCATCATTCTGCATCCCCAAATGGAACAGGGATATTGTTTCTTAAGCAAACACTGTTTTATGTAACATATTGTTGAATAAATAGAATATAATAAAATTACTGTAATTTAAAAAAAAAAACACACAAATGTTATCCTCTCCCATTTACAGGGGTAGGGCTGAGTGGGACAGCGGGACTCAGGAAATTGCGGCACTGTGCGCATGTGCATTAGCGATCCTGTCTTCAGATGCCAGGATATGAAACCATCGCAACACTGAAAAATGCTTATGCGCATGCATGTTAGTGCTGTCACTCACCTCCCCAGACTCTCCCCCCGGCGTCCATATTCACGGGGGGGCAATGTTGCTAGGTATGGGCATGTTCTAGTGACTGAGAGTGGACACTTGTGTGTTGGTAAATGGTGGTGGTATTTCCATAGGTACAATCAGTATATTGTTGGCCAGATCTGGCACAGCAAAGTACTCATCAGTATTTAGCTGGTTCGCAACAAAACATGGGTATGGGGTAATTACTATCAGTGCAGTTTATTTATCTGTAAATCCAATAGCTGACCACCCATGGTCAGTATATTAATGGCCAGACACAGATGCGGAATAGTATAACTCTAATCAGGATGTAAAATATAACTCTGATGAGTATAACCGATTTATGGCCATGCAAGATGGGTTCTTATCTGACATTACAATCTATGTTTCGGTATCATGGCCTACTTAACATTAATTTATGTAGAGGCACTATTGCCAGTTGCAAACATAAGTTTTCAAGCAGGCAATTATTATTAAAAAAAAATCTATATTTCTTTAATTATGACGAGGAAAGAATTAACGTCACATTACTTCTAGAACCTGCATCACAGATGTTGCAAAACATTCCCATATTGTGGTACTACCTACTAAACAATGTAAATTAATTTTAACAGTATAGATTAAATAGATTGCTTTCAACACATTCATTCATTTATTGTTATAGTATAATGATGCTTAACAGGCAGTGTAATAAGGAAAAGGGACGAGACCATTGGGGTCTGTTCACTAAAAAATAAACTTTGGTTAATGGTCAGTGGGAATGCATGTAAACTCCCAAATCATGCATTTCTACCCAAGTTGGAAAGACAAGCAAGTTGAAGAATTATAACTGAATAGACCCCAGGGAGGCAAAATGTTTCAAAATAAGAAAAATATACACGTAAATGGACATGTTATCTATAATGTTGTAACTATACGCTACATGTTCTCTGTAATAATAATAAATAGCAGTAATTTGCAAAATAAAATTAAAAATATATTTTTTTAACTTACCACTTAAAAACTTGGCAAACATCCCTTTTTTCATATGAGCATGGCATCGCCAAATCCACTGCAAAAGGAATATATTATCTGAAATACGTAAAAACAAAATTTAAAAAATGGCACCATCTTTTAAATTTGTTTATAACAAATATGTGATCATCTGTATTGCAGAAGATAAAGATATTTGATCCTGTTTTAGGTTCATATGTGAAAATGTAATCATACTGCTGTAGATACAACCCTGCTTCCTTGCTTCTTTTAAGAATAAAAAAGGATGAATATTTTGTGTTATACACATATTAATTTATAAACATATATGTTTTTATATATATATATATATATATATATATATATATATATATATATATATATATATATATATATATATATATATATAATTATTATTAGGTTAAGAAAAATTCTATGTCACTTAAAGACATCTGTTTATGTTGTGGTCAGATTATTTAATTGTGTCATGAGGTACTCTCTAATGGTTTAATGGTTTCTCAAGTTCCTAAATATTTTCGTTTGCCTTTTCCTTCCAGTTCTAATCAGATTTTATGCTAAATAATATTGGTCAAAAAATGTAGCACTTACCTCATATGCAGAATATGTCTGTCTTTCTCCCTTTCCAGTATGACTTCTCTCTGCCAGTCTCTTATTTCAGTTTGGTGTTTATCCCTCTGAAACTGATCATTTAATGGTTGCAAAATCCTCGGTATCAAATGAGGATTATGCTAGAGATGCAAGAATGTGATTGCTTCAAAAGCAAGACACAGATTGCTGATAAATCAATCTGCTTTTTGCTCATCCTAAAATAATATACCAAATACTGCTTGGCTTTGTTCCATACTGATCGCTGTGTTACAGATCCACTGTAATGTTAACAGATCAAAAACAGGTTGCATAATGTGCGGTATGTTTGCATGAGGTTTTGTTATGTTTTTATATGTGCTATTTAGAAAACATTATTTAATATTGTGAATTCTTGCATCTGGTTTCCATTGCACTATGTCCATAATACTCTTTATATATGTAATGTGATAATATTATTTTGGTTAACATTTATTGGTTACAATATCAGTTCAAATTGCATTTTAAGCCAAGAGAAAGTATATTATACAGTATAATTTTGCTGTACAACCCCAGAATGCCACTACAGTATTGGAAAGCCCAAAATTAATTTCCACAGCACCAGAATGCTATCACTTCCCACAGTGCCATATTGCCCCCTGAAACACCAGATTCTCCTCACATCCTTTCTCATAGCACCAGATTACCCTCTCATTAAAATCACGCATTGTCTTCATTCAGCATGCAGACCTGCATGGGAGTGCTGACAACTTTTGGGTTGGTGGGTGCTAAACAAGTTAGTGGTCCATGGTGCAACTTCATCAGTCCAGTTGTGATCAGAAATAAACACAAATAGGTAGGCAAGATATGATTACAGATTGATAGACAGGGAAGACAATTGGATAGAATAATAGAAACTCTGCCAAGACCCATCCACCCCCCCCCCCCCATCCCCTGCCTACTGATCATTGGAAAGGGGCTACCTAGTGGGCTAACATACACAGACATCCTGTTACCTCTGTCTCCATCTTATCAGCGTAATGGAGATTTGGTCAAACTGGGACAGGTGGAAGTGATAGGATGCTAGGTCTGGACTTCGACTATGCCATTGCAATACCTTGATTGTTTTCTTTTTCAACCATTCTGTTTGCTGGAGTGTTTGGAATCATTGTCCTGTTGCAATTTCCAATTTAGGCATCAGACAGATGGCCTCTTATTTGACTATACTTTGATATACAGAGGAGGTCATCATGACTCAATGACTGCGAGGTTCCCAGGTCCTGCGGCTGAAAAAAAAGCCCAAATCATCACCCCTCCACCACCGTGCTTGACAGTTGGCATGAGGTGTTTGTGCTGATATGCATGTGTATATGTACATATGTATATGCATATACATATGAAATGTGGCGCTGTGTATTATGGCCAATCATCTCGACTTTGGTCTTGTCTGTGCAACTTTGCATTGTTCCAGAAGTTTTGCCGTTTGTTCAGATGCAACTTTGCAAACATAAGCCATGCTGCCATGTTCTTTTTAGAAGGAAGAGGCTTTTCTCTTGGCAACCATTCCAAACAATACAGACTTGTTTAGTCTTTCTCGAAATATACTGTCATGAACGTTAGCATTTAACATGCTAAAATGAGGCCTGTAAAGTCTGAGCTGTAACTCTTGGGTTTTTTACAATGTTTGTGCTGATATGCCATGTTTATTTTTGCCAATTGTGGCACTGTGTATTATTGCCAATCATCTCCACTTTGGTCTTGTCTGTGCACCTTTGCATTGTTACAGAAGTCTTATGATTTATTCTGATTCAACTTTGCAAACCTAAGACGTGCTGCCATGTTCTTTTTAGAAAGAAGAGTCTTTTCTCTTGGTAACCATCGCAAACAATACAGACTTGTTTGGTCATTCTCGAATTGTGCTGTCATGAACATTAACATTTAACATGCTAACATGAGGCCTGTAGAGATGTATTCACTCCTAGGAAGACTTCCACTTAATAATAATATTTCTAATTGTATAATTATGGACTTTAAATTATTTGGAAATTACCTTGAAATCCTTCTCAGTTTGGTGGTCAGCAACAATTGCTACTCTAAGATCATTGCTGATGTCTTTTCTCCTTGACATTTTGTTAACATACACCTGTATGTTCAGACCACATCTGTTAAAACTTTGGCTTTTATAGAGGTGGTTACACTTCTTGATGATCAATTAATCAAGAGAATTTGATTAGCAGCACCTGTTTTGGCATTATTTTTGTTAAATAAATCATAACACCATGTAATATGTCATGTGCTGTTCATCTTAGGTTGTATTGACCTAATTTTAAAACCTGCTTAGGAACAGATGATTGTTATTATGTCCTGATATGTAAAATCATAAAATTCAAAGAGGGTGTACTTTATTTTTCCCATGATTGTATACACCATGTTCCAAATTATTATGCAACTTCTATTTAAGTGTTTTTCAGTTTAACTCATGGATGGCATTGTGTCTCAGGACTCTTTTGATCACTGAAAACAATCTTGGACACCTGTGATAATTAGATTGCCAGGTGAGCCCAATTTAAGGAAAAACTACTAAAGGAGGGTGTCCCACATTAGTAAGCAGAGCACTATTTTCATGCAATATGGGGAAGAAAAAGGATATCTCTGCTGTCGAAAAGAGTGAAATAGTTCAATGCCTTGGACGAGGTATGAAAACATTAGATATTTCACGAAAACTTAAGCATGATCATCGCACTATTAAGATATTTGTGGCTGATTCAGAGCACAGACGGGTTTGTGCAGATAAAGGCACATTAAGGAAGATGTCTGCCAGATCCATGCATCGGATCAAGAGAGCAGCTGCTAAAATACCATTACATAGCAGCAAACAGATATTTGAAGCTGCTGGTGCCTCTGGAGTCCCACGGATATCAAGGTGTAGAGTCCTCCAGAGTCTTGCAACTGTGCATAAACCTTCTATTCGGCCACCACTAACCAATGCTCACAAGCAGAAACGGCTGCATTGGGCAGAAAAATACATGAAGACTAATTTTCAAACAGTCCTGTTCACTTATGAGTGCTGTCCACCCCGAATGGTCCAGATGGATGGAATAGTGGATGGTTGGTGGATGGCCACCCTGTTCCAACAAGGCTGCGACGTCAGCAAGGCGGTGGTGGAGTCATGTTTTGGCTGGAATCATGGGAAGAGAGCTGGTCCTCCCCTTTAGGGTCCCCGAAGGTGTAAATATGACCTCTGCAAAGTATGTGGAGTTTCTGACTTACCACTTTCTTCCCTGGTACAGAAGGAAGAACTATGCTTTTTAAATCATCTTAATGCATGACAATGCACCATCTCATGCTGCAAAGAATACCTCTGCATCAATGGCTGCTATGGGGATAAAAGGAGAGAAAGTCATGGTATGGCCTCCATCCTCCCCTGACCTCAATCCTATTGAGAACCTCTGGAGCATCCTCAAGCAAAAGATCTATGAGGGTGGGAGGCAGTTTACATCCAAACAGCAGCTCTGGGAGGCTATTCTGACATCTTGCAAACAAATTCAAGCAGAAACTGTCCGAAAACTCACAAGTTCAATGGATGCAAGACTTGTAAAGCTGCTATCAAATAAGGGGTCCTATGTTAAAATGTAACGTGACCTGTTAACATTTTTAAAAAGATAAAATGTTGTTATAAGTTTGATTGAAATAGCTTTTGATTTCAGTAAATATGCTGCAAACAGAACAAATGACAATTTTCAGTTCTTTACAACCTATAAAGTGTTTTGAAACTTACTGTGCGTATTAATTTGGAACAGTACATTGTAAGTTTTTTTATGTTTAAAAAAAATACTGTTATCATTATGAAGTTTGTTCAATAAAATTTGAATTGTACTCCTAATAGTTGATAACATGAGAACTATGCTGACTGTTATTTACATCAATTATTTAGGTAAATGAGAAAAATATAATTTGCATAATAATTTGGAACAGGGTGTATAGTCACATGGCACTGTATGGCACCAGGATGAGGATGACTATTCCTTAAGCTGGGTAAGAATCATGGGTGCTATAGTCTACACCAGCTGTCACTTACCTGTCCGATCGCCATCTGGGATCTTCACCAATGAGGTCCTCTCGATGTCGTGGCATCCGTCTTTCTAGAGTCAGGATCTCCCGGAAGTAACCGCAACTTCCTGTGTTGTTGTTACTGGCGGTGGCCATATTTTTTGAGTCCACTTGTTTACCAAGCGGACTCCTATGGATAGTATGGCGGTAAAATGCTGAATTCAAATGTCTAAAGGTAAAAACTCCAATATTCTGTAACGCCCTTTTCCCACCCCTTTTAGGGAATTCTATCATTAAATTGTATACATAAACATGGCCCAAACTACTCCTATTGCCTGTGCATACAGTCTTCTCTATTATTTTGGCTAAGTTTATTTCTGTAAGTTACATCTTGGTTTTAAACCCTCGGCTACCATTTTTGACCACGCTTGTACTCCGCCAGTCTCGACCCTCGGCTACAATTTTTGACCAAGCTTGTACTCCACCTGTCTCAACCCTCGGCTACAATTTTTGACCACGCTTGTACTCCGCCAGTCTTGACCCTCGGCTACAATTGTTGACCACGCTTGTACTCCACTTGTCTCAACCCTCGGCTACCATTTTTGACCACGCTTGTACTCCGCCAGTCTCGACCCTCGGCTACAATTTTTGACCACGCTTGTACTCCACCTGTCTCAACCCTCGGCTACCATTTTTGACCACGCTTGTACTCCGCCTTTCTCGACCCTCGGCTACCATTTTTGACCATGCTTGTACTTCTCTTGTCTCGACCCTTGGCTACCATTTTTTACCACGTTTGTTCTCTGTCTGTCTCGACCTTCAGCTACCATGTTTGACTACGCTCCTGCTTAGTCCATGGTTTACTCTAGATATTACTTGTGCCACAGAAGTCCCTGGCAAAGAGTATCCTGGGCTCAACCTTTGGGTACACATTTGCTGGGATGAACACCACATTATGCTATCTAGAGGTAATCTCAGATACCCAGACCAGAAGCCTATTGGTCACATCAGCTGTAGTGCCATATCACTGTTCCTTCTATATTTCACCAATCGACAGCCTTTAGCATCATACCTGTGGTGGACAACAGTTGAACATCATGAAAAATGTTGTTCACATAAGCTAGAATGCCAAATCACTACTCCATTTATTCCCCCCTGATTGAGTGATTGCTGCCCTGTGGCACCCCAGCAGTTTTGGGCTATAGTAACCATGACGCCCAGTTTGAGGATCACAAAACTGTGTACATGTTTGCATTGTTTTTGAAAGCCATTATTACATTAAGTGTACTTCCATTTGTCCAGTGTGCGAGATAGATAAATAGTTGCAATGACATAGATAGATAGATAGATAGATAGATAGGAAGAGGGGAATCATCTTTCTGTCATGCACGTGGAAACGTACAACTTAAATACATTGACTTCCTATTGTCAATAAAAAAAAATCATACTTTTCAACAGCAATGCTTAATGAGTGACAAAAAGATTGGAAATCTGACTTTGGTCTTTTTGGAAAGCTATCTAAATATGCTCAGCATTGGCAGCTAACATGGAAAAGTTTGGAAGCCCTATTCTCTTAATGCAGTTAAAAAGCATTAAAGTGAACATAATATGTCTCCCAACTTCAATAATTCTCTGCCTGAGTGTGACAACTCCTGTGG
The DNA here is from genome assembly GCA_036172795.1 of Pelodytes ibericus. NCBI lineage: Eukaryota > Metazoa > Chordata > Amphibia > Anura > Pelodytidae > Pelodytes > Pelodytes ibericus. Next base: position 79,435,664 of record CM069857.1, on the reverse strand, counting down.
AAAATTACACTTTCTGAGGGCCGATTCATAAGAGAACCATATTATGGAAGATTAAACAGAATGTGTTTTTGTGCCCGCTCTGTAGCTAACAGTACATCCGTAGTGTTAGCTTCTCTTATTGAGGATGGACATCTGGGAATGAATTGGCACAGAAAAATGTCATTTCATACTAACTTCACTGCAGTGTTGCTTAACTAAGACATTTCAGAACCAAATCGACCACATAATAACATGGACACATCTCATCGTCAAAGGCCTAAGCAGTGAAACACAGTATAGCTGTGTCTGTCACACTGAATACCATTCCTGCCAAATATTTATTACTCTGGTTCATTTACCAATTTTGTTAATAACGTTTTTTCATTATATTTTACATGAATTTGCATCAAATATGATGTCCAATAAATATCTTATAAAATGAGTATGTTAGTGATCAACTGTTCTGTTATCATTTCTCTGGTTAGTAAATTTTATTACTGATAAGGTCCAGGGCATATTTTAGGTTGTTGATCATTTTCCATGTGGTGGGATTGTGTTAAAAGGCAGGTCAATGTTCATTCTGGCTCACTTTTTTATATCATATGACCAGCAGACAAATATTTAAGTTCTCTACCGACATTGGGGGAGGTATAATAGGGATGCACATGGTGATAACAAAATCAAAATCAGAAGAGATTATCTCAACATGAACAAAGAAATAAAAAAAATTGGTAAAATACAGAAATAAAGGTAAATTACCAGGAAACTGCAAAAATCAGGCCAAAGTTGAAATGCTAGGTGAACTGGAGAAATTTTCCAGGTCAGCTATTTTGAAATTATACTTGCTACATTGGGGTAGATTAAATGCCAGCCATTGAGGCAAGCAACAATTTTAGTTTAAATACTGCACATTATTCTTGAAGTAATAATATTTATTTTACAGGGTATCCTTTGTGTGCCAGGGGTAGAGCCGTGTTTTTTTTTTTCTTTTTCTTTTTACAGGTATGAGGGCAATATGAGAGCATTCCCCTAACTGGGCAAGGTATAGGTGGAGGGTTTGTTGTGCCAAGGGCATTTGGCCAGCCCCTGGCACAAGGTAGGGACAAGGGCCATTAATGTTTATTTAGACTAGGCTTGGGGGCATAGTTCCCCCAATGGTCTAGGGGGAGCATTATTTAATCAATGTGGAGGCCGCAGGCATTTACCGGCATGTGGCCCCATGTGGCCATTGTGTAAATATTGTGACCACAGGCAGCCTCCTGCCTGCGGCCCCTCAGGCCATTGTTTAATTAATGGGACAGGCATTCTCCGGCTTGCGCGACTGGTCTAAGCATCGATATTATGGTGGTGAATATTCTGTGGTAAGTTAGTGGTCCAAAGAAGACACCCTTCTATATATAGAAGATAGTATATTACTAAGTATATGGCAATATTAGTGGTAGAGGTATGAGCAATATTGGGGGTCCTAGATCCCCTTATAGAAATATTGTACGAGTGTAAGACTGCAGCTACTAATTTGTTCTATGTGGTGCCATCAAAAGGAAGGGGCCCGTAAAGGAAATATTATAAAAGTCTACCATGACCAGTAATATGCACATAAACGGCCAGGAATCACATGGTAAAGGAAAAAGTAACTGAGACATATAACTAATTTATAAGTGAAAAAGAGGTCTAAAGGACAGTGATAATGTTTTGGTAAATGCCTCAAGAATCAATGGAAGGTAACATAATTAGAACTTAAGAAAACAGGTTTAACAATTAACTCATTCAGCCTCAAAATAAAATAAACTGCTGACATATGTCCTTCAGTCAGGAATTGTTATAAAACGGTACGCGAACATAATTTGTGTATAAATCTTATGTACCCCAAAGTAATTTTTTTCCCTTTTTAAAAGAAAACTTTTATATATATATATTTTTTTTTTTATTGGTATACTTAAAAAGAACAAATGAGTAATCGAAAATCAAAAATAAGCAGTAAAAGGGAAAAGAAAGGTTCTGAACAGGATGTGGTTACAGAGATACCTAAATTGTTGCAGATATATACCGTAATACATGTTAAAATGTAGAACTATGTGCAACATGTTGAAGAGGTGTTAAATATTATTACATAAAAACGAAATAAAGTGACTTTGTGCGCTGGACCCAACACTTAGCACACTAAAAATTACCCTTTTCGTTAAGATGGTTGCTTACAAGTGTTATATAAAGGGAAAAAGATTATAAAAATAATCAATATATGGTGAAGTATATCAGGACAGTGTAAAAAACACTCAAAACATGTATAAAGTGTCCACTCACATGTACCTGAGCAGTAATCTGCTCAGGGATAATAGCATCTGGGAGCCCACAACAGGTAAATGGAAGAAACACCCGGTATCTTTTCTCTTCTCTCGCTTACTCCTCCTTCATCTGATTGGCTCATTCCCCCCGTCCTCTGTGCTCCGTTGATCGAGACGAGAATCTCGACAAAACAGAGTTAGCACTGCAGGGGATGGGGTTAGGGAAAGACACAAAAACAGAGGAGATTAGTAACTTAGTGAAAAAGAGAAACAATACAAAAGTGTTTATGTGCATATATACTCCCCAAAGCATAAACTATGCTTTAAGATGCTTTGAGCAGAAAACGGAGGGGATTTTTAACTTAGTGAAAAAACGGAAGGAATACAAAGATATTTATGTGCATTTATAGTTCCCAAAGCATAAACTATGCATACAGTAAAACTAGCAGGATCTGTTAAATTGTGTTTTTATGAACATATATAAAACTAAATCCCAATCAGTATATTACACATCAATTTGAACTCAATTCTATATTTTGTGCTGTGTTTTTGTGACAAAATACTGCCCATGGACACCACTGTTCCACAAGCAGCATTTTATACACTGTGTATCCACATCCTACAACCGCAGTAGATAAAAAGCAATTATTGTTAAGTGTAAACTTACATAATACAATTTAACAGAATTATTAATCTATTAGAATATTATATCATGTCTATCTGGGCTGCAACATGATGGGGATTTTTTAAAGGAAATTAAAAAGATCTAAATCTACGTTCAGACCTTAGGGTGCCAACGTTTGTAATTCATACACCCACTTCATCTCCAATTTTCCCAATTCTTTCCAAGAGTTTCCCCCTTTCCAATGTTTCTTATACTTGGCTATAGCAATAAAGCTCAATTCTTTAGGTTATTCCTATGTTTAAAAAAATGTTTAGGGACGCTATGGGTTAAAAGTTTTTTCCCAAATATTATTGCAGTGTTCAACTACCCTAGTTATTATACTTCTTGTGGTGCGGCCCACATATTGCAACCCACACGGACATTCCAACAGATAGGTGACATGACTTGTATCACAGTTCATAAAATCTTTGATTACATAGTCTTTCCCTGTATGTTTCGAGACAAATTTCTGAATCATTTTGGCTTGTTTTTACATTTGTTTACACAAATTACAATTATTGCATCTATAAAATCCGGGACTTTGATTTAAAAAGGTACTAACTCTTTTTCTAGTTTCCCTTGTATAGCTGGTGGTTATACATCTCCTGATCGATGGGGCCCCTCTAAAGATTATCCTCGGTCTGGAAATATCTCTTTTAAAATATCGTCCTTCTCAAGGATTGACCAGTGTTTTAATAAAATTTTCGTCTATTTTTATTATTATAATCTAAGACTATCGGAAGGGTCATATTTTTGTCTTGTTTCTCCTGTTTATCTTTATATTTATAAATTATTAATAATTTATAAATATTTATAAATTATGTTTATGTTAAAAGAATAGAGAAGTTAGAATAGTTTGTTCATTCCCCCTCCTTCTTCCTGTAAGAGCAGATTGGGTTCGTTATTTAAAAAGAGGAAGTACTGAATTCCTGCATAAGACGAGAAACACAAGTTTTAAAGTGACTTAATGGCACATGTGAAACGTGTTGTAAATGTTTTAAATTTGATAAACTAGAATAATTTTCTCTAGAGTAGATCTAGAGATATATTATATCATATTGGTTTATTTGATGAAGAGGAGTGGTTGTAAGTGTAACATTTAGATGCTATATCTTTTATAGCATGATTGGCAAACGAGTGTAATCTCACTGCAACAGTGACAAGTTAGACATATTTGGTAGGCTAGGCATATAGGCTAGGATTTGTTCAAAATATTGTTTGAAAATCATTCTGCATGATATATCAGAGAATCAGGAAGGATTTTTCTTTTCCAAATAATCAGCTTTCTAGCAGAACTTATAGCATAAGATTGGATTTCGTTTAGTTTTTTTTTGTGTGTGTGTTGTTTGTTTGAAAAGTTATAGTTGTATAGTTTAATTATGATAGTGTATGTCCCAGTAGTTATGGGGTAAACGTTTGTTGTCAATCTCATGTTAAACTCATCAAGTGAATTAGTACTAGGTATATGTAGTTTCACACTATCACTTGCACACTAGACTCATCACGTTCAGTAAAAGCAGAAGTTCACATGCACAAATAACTACTGTATATTAGGACATAATTATTTTATTTATTTAATATGGAGAATAGGGAGAAAAATCCAAGGGCAGTCTATAGAATATTTAATACTTTGTGATTTAGCAGCACAGCACCTGGGCCAGTAACATTCTCTCGATCCGAAGCTGAGTGCATCATACTTTGGATTTTATATATATATATATATATATATATATATATATATTGCAGTGTATATGGATTTATACTGGTATGGGGTTGATAGCACTTTGGTAGTGTCACTTTCTTTTTAAATTGTGTGTTTTAAAATGTTCTACTATCTGTTAGTCCCATGAAGATAGGAACTTCATTCTGTGCCTCGTTTTTAATCTGTGGACCAGTGCTGCTAATATGAAAATGTTAATATGAGGATGTAATATAACATATTTTCTTTATATGTTATGATGAGGTTACAATGTACAACATATTAGCACCTAAAAAGTGCCCAGAACAGCATAGAGCATGGTAACGTGTCTCAAAGGGGATAATATTTGTATTGCATGCTTAGAAAGTTTCATTATGTATGGGCTCAATAATATATGTTCTTTCTGAAAAAAGGATTACATTTTTTCACTACAGTTGTTCTTTCAGCCAGAAGATGATGCTATAAACAAGAGACACCACAGATTTTTTTAGTCTCTACATTTACAGTACACACAATGCTTGCATGGCGCAGTCATTTTTAATTCATGCTGGCAATTTTAGGCAATCTTAGTTTTAAATGCTGATATAAAAAATGACAAATTATTCAACTCACAAGATATGCTCTATGCCAGGGGTCGGTAACCTATGACCCACCTGCCAGAATTATCCGTCTCGCAGTCACAGTGTAAGAAATTATTACTTTTAGGGAATGTGTGACGAATGAAGCACAGAGACAAGTGTATATAAAAAGATATATTGTTATTAAATGGAGATACTGTTACAGGTTATACAGGAAATACACAGTGTACACATTACACATAACTGGTTCATAATCAACAGGTAATGGAAATAGGTATACTTATAATGAATTGCATATCTTCTTGTGCCTTCATCTTGGGTCTTCTGATGGCTGGCTTCTACTCACGCCAGGAACAGACCATACTCACTCTCCCTCCTCCCACAGGAACAGCAAGACTCACTAGCAAAAGTGGTTCACTCAACTAAGTATTCCAAAAATCCCTTAGTTACCTCCCAGAGAGTTAAAGAACCAGTTCAACCTAGTTTGGAGATATATGGTCTCTGTAATAAATGCAACCCCCTGTGTCACACCTATCTGTTAGTAAGTAAGAACTGGGAAGAACTGTGAAAGGCTTGTTCCCACAATCTAAAGAAGTCATCTCTGTAGCTTTGTTTACAACCTCTTCTGATGTGCAAATGACCTTCCATTAAGAAACCAGATTACATGCCCACCCCACCAAAAGCAGATATCTATGTATTAGATATAAAACAACATTTTTTATAAAGGCACCCTATATTTCTTACAACAGCATATAAGAAAGCATTCACCTGCAGCAGCAGCAATTTGAGTACTGAGAAAAAGGGGGAGGAGGGTTTTATGTTTTAACCCCTTGCCGACATAGGGTTTAAGTCCTTCCTGGCTAGCAAAGCGTTACCAACATTGCCCCTAGAGGCAGTCAGCAACATTGCAATGTAAAAAAAAAAAAAAGACTTAATTAACTAAAAATCTAGGGTTATGGTTAGAATAATGGTTACGGTTACAATTAAATTAGGGTTGCATAAGGGATAGGGTTAAAATTAAATTAAAACTAGAATAAATTAAGGGTTAGCATAACAGTTGCTAGAGTAAGGGTTACATTTAAGGGTAGGGTTAAATTTAGGGTTTGGGTTGGGGTCAAAAGGTCACTGTAGAGAACCCCCCACACTGTTTTTGTTTTTTGCCCTATAACTTGCAAAAAAACTGCAGAAAAATTTGGAATCAAGCATATTTCTAAACTCGGGACAAAATTTAGAAACAATTTAGATGGTTAATGATTATATTTGTGTAAATTATTTTTTAGGTCAAAGTAAAAAAAGTGTGTTTTCTACTTTTTCATTTAAATTAAAATATTTGATGAATATAATGGTATCTAACGAAAGCCCTTCTTATGGCGATAAAAACAATATATCATTTGTGTGGGTAAAGTATGTGAGAATGAAGAAAATTACAGCTAAACACAAACACCCCGGAAATGCCAAAACAGCCCATGTCACCAAGGGAAAGACAAGGTCAAAAGATCATGTCACTAAGGGGTGAAATGTGTGTATTGGTCAATTTACAGTGGCATATTGTAATGGGCATTTACAGTGGCATTAGGCAAGTCACAGTAGCATAATAATTGGGCAACTTACAGTGGCATGTTTATGGCACAACTTACAGTGACATGTTTATTTGGACACTCACAGTGGCAAAATATTGGGCAATTTACATTGGCATAGGGCAACTGACTGTGGCATAATTATTGGGCAACTCAAAGTGGCATGTTTATTGAGCAACTCACAGTGGCTTACAGTGCCGGCGCTACCAATAAGTGAACTAGTGGTGTTTTATATTCGTCAATTTACATTGGGATATTTACCGTATTTGCTTGATTATAAGACTTGGTTTTTTTCAGAAAAAAAATTCTGAAAATTACCCCTCGTCTTATAATCAATGTCCTCTTATAATCTGACCTCAAATTGAGGTCAGACTATAATACATGGATCCAGGTCCCCGCAGAGGTGCAGGGGACCTGGATCCCCCTCTCTAACAGCAGGGGAATGTCTGCGCGATGACTTCTATGATGTACTTCCGGCTTTGTCATAAAAAGTCCCGGCGGTCGTGCCAGGCGGCAGCAGGGGAGGTCTGCTCATCGCGCAGACATCCTCCGCTGCCCCGCTAGCCACCAGGAGAATCGGGCAGCTGGGGGATGTCTGCACGATACGTGCAGACATCCTCCATGCTGCCCGACACTTCCATCTATTATGACAGACCAGCTGTCTGTCATAATAGACGGAGGTGTCGGGCAGCATGGAGGACGGCTGCCCCCACTAGCCACCAGGGATGAAGAAACAGGTGAGGGGGGGGGGCAGAATAATGAGGGGGAGGGGAGGGACATAGAAACGAGGGGAGGGGAGCAGAGCAACAAGGGGAGGGGGAAGAGACAGAGACAAGGGGGGGCAGAGAGAAACAAGGGGAGGGAGGGGGAAGAGACAGAGACAAGGGGAACGTGGGGGGAGACAAAGGGAGGGGGAGAGAGAGACAACACTAAGGGGGGAGAGAGACAAAGCTGGGGGCAAGGGAAAGAGAGAGGCAGCATTGGCAATTTGGCACATAAAAGGAAATAAAAACAAGAAATGCTTTTTTTGATATCATAATTTTTTATTAAAAAAGCAATTTACATGTGAATATATATACAAGTTGAACTTTTTTGAAATATCCAAAGTTTGGGGGTCGTCTTATAATCAGTGTCGTCTTATAATCGAGTAAATATGGTATTAGGCACCTCACTGTGGCATAATTATTGGTCAACTCACAGTGGAATATTTATTGGGCAACTCACAGTGGAATATTTATTGAGCAACTCACAGTAGCATGTTTATTGAGCAACTCACAGTAGCATGTTTATTGAGCAACTCACAGTGGCATAAATATTGTGCAACTCACATTGGCATGTTTATTGAGCAACTCACAGTGCCTTACAGTGCTGGCGCTACCAATAGGTGAGCCATCTGCTGGCAGTGCTGTGTTTTTCTCTCTCATTGTGCTTGTGGTTAGAGGGTACCGTCGCATGGTGAAGCAACTTACATGGTACCTCCTTGGTCAAAAAAGATGGTTGGGGGTGCCTGACTGTCTGCGCATCTAGTAGCTTCGGGGGCCAGGAAGTCATGCTAGGTGTATGACATCCACTTTTTGGAAGGGATAGACAGCTTGGGCTAGCCCCACATGGTTTAGTCCGATGGTGGCTCCAGTGAGCCCAGGTAACACTTTAAGGGAAACACTTGGACCAAAACAGAAAATAATCCAGGGAAGGTATATTATCCAACACGGTTTAAGCATCCAATTGACGGTATAACCCATCAGCATTTTTGTTGTCCCTCTTGGACCAATACTGGATACTGGAAGGGTTGTAATGCCGGACTCCAGCGCAACAGGTGGCCATTGTCTCCTGACATCCTGTTGAGCCAGAACAGAGGATTGTGGTCAGTGAGGACAATGAATTCTCGCCCATGCTTCAGTGCCCAGACCAGCGCTAGGCACTCTTTTTCAATGGCTGCGTACTCTACCTCTTGGTCTAGCAGCTTTCGACTTTGAAAGGCGACTGGGTGCTCCTCTCCATGGTCATTGATCTGGCTCAGTACTGTTCCTAGTCCATACATGGAGGCATCTGTGTGGACCAGAATGCGGTTGTTAAAATTGGGGGCTGCTTATATTATTTAAGGGTAAAAAATGTTCTATATCATAGACATTCACTAGAGCTAGCTCTAGCCGATTCCTTTTTTAAAACACATTATAAAGACAAACTTGTATCCAGATTAAATAAATTAATATGCTCTTTGACCGAAGGAGAAGCCGAAGTGAATAAAACATTCGCTAGATATGATTGGTTACGAGGCCTTGAGTTGGTTAAAAAAACATGTGCAGGGGGCGTGGCTTGCCAGGGGAGAGAGATGGCCGCATAGTGTATCTGCTCCGCCGCTCCTGACGATAAATCAAGCTATAAAAGTTGCCTGACAATCATGGGGAAGAATAAAAAATACCCCCTGAATGCAGAAAGTGGAGGTCCCTCGCAGAAAACCCCTTCTCGTCCCTCCGAGACTTCTTTCGTACTCCAGCAGCTATGTCCTCACAACCAGACCACGAGGGTAGGCCGCGCTCTCCTTCCCCGACCTCATCCCACCCTGATAGTGACTCACCGTCCCCAGGGCAAAGACAAAAGTTTTTGGGATCTTCTCAAGGCATTTTCCAATCTATGCCTACCAAAGAGGATTTTTCGAACTTGATATTGGAGGTGCGCAGAGCCGTACAAGAAGAGGTACGCCACGTGGTCCAGGAAGAACTGGCGGGCCTGAAGGCCTCAATCGCTAAACTAGACGGATCTATGGCCTCTGCAACATCTGAGATTACAAGTCTGAAGTCAGGTCAGCAAACGACTGTAAAAACCCAACGATGTTTAACAACAGCAGTGTCTGACCTGATACTAGCCCTGGAAGACCAGGAAAACCGAGGCAGACGATGCAACATACGCGTTAGAGGCCTAATGGAAACGGATCTAGGGGAAGACTTGGGACCTACCCTGACCCGGATCTTTAATGGCCTAATGGGGAGACCACCGGAGACACGGGTCCAGCTAGACAGAGCACACCGGGCCCTGAGACCCCGAGGCCCTCCTGATGCTCCGCCCAGAGAGGTGATTTGTTGCTTTCATGAATTTTCGCTAAAAGATGCGGTCATGAAAGCGGCTAGAGCCCGACGTATATGGGATATCAAAGGCCAACAGATCTCCTTTTTCGATGATCTATCCAGGATCACTCTGAACAAAAGACGAGCCCTGCGACCTCTTACAAATATACTCCAGGAGGCCAGACAAAGGTACCGCTGGACTTACCCGTTCGCCCTACACATCCGCACGGCCACAGCATTGCATGTCATCCGATTACCGCAAGATATTCCTCCATTGCTGGCTGAACTAGAGTTACCCACTATTGATCTGCCAGACTGGACCTCTCTGGATTTCTACAACTTGACAAACAACCCACCGAGGCCCCTACCTCAGCGTCCACGAAGATCTACCCGCCCAAGACCAAGACCTGTTCAGAAAAACCGAGGGCCAAACGATAGAGAAGAATGAAGTGCCCAACGTAGAGCTACTTCGAGACTCGATGTTCTGATTAGACATATACTATTGTTCTACAATCCGACGAACATTTTGTGAACACTTTTGGAACTGTATTTTATGTTCTCGGACGATACAAGCCCCCTTTTGGTATTCCAGCTGAACACTTCATAGCCCATCATGCACATTGGGAACGACAACTCCTAGATACTGTCACAGTATAGATAAGTATAGATCATCACTTATATTACTGTATTTCCCCCCTCAATTTTTTCCACTATTGGCCGAGCTGTAATTCCGGTTTTTGGGGTATAAGTTCCCAAAATATCCTGTTGATGTTAAAACACTGTAATCTATGTAATTGTATGACCGAAGATACTCATTATATTTTAGTTAATTATCTCTAAGCCCAACTTGCAAGTTACGAAAGACAATGCCCAGATAGTTAAACATCAAGGAAATAATACAGGTCATCACATGGTTATGCTGGAAGTTGCTTCTGAATTACAATTACCCAAATATTGGGTTGCTGCTACAGAAGCTATATTATGTGAGTCCAAATGAATCCAGAATATATTGAGTATTATAGCCAATTATACCATAGACCATCAGGCATTTTGCGGCTAATAGTGCCCAGATACTTCCACACCACACCTAAGACACAGATCGTCATCTATTTCCTGCTGTGGACAGTTATTTCCATCTAGCAAAGATGATTCATTCACCGCGAAAAATCAATCTATGACACCATATTGAAATTGGTAAGGCTAACTAATTTTTACTATAAAGGGTAATTGGAAGGGTAACCCCAGTTAACAAGACACCCATGAGGTGTTATCACCAAAGGTGTTTGTGATTCTGTATCTAATTTTGAGTCGGACCACATTGCATCGTATTTGAAATAACGCACCTACGTTCATAGGGTTGTTATGACACGCTTTTTCACCAGCCCTCTCCATTCTTTTACTTCTTTCATGATATTTGCTAGTTGGGAGCGGCGGCTCCCCTACTAATGGTTATCGAGTGTTATCTGTTTTACTTTATTTAGTGAATAGATGACAAGTTTACTGTCTCCTGGCAATCACGTCTCCCAGTGGTTTAGTGTCCCTTGCCAGTGCTTAGAGCAGTCACCAAGGCAGTGCCCTGGTTAGACTGCCTATACACAGGACACGTTCCAGTTGTTTACCCTTATCGGGTACCTCGCGGGTGTATCCCGTGATTGGTTGTACATAGTGAATTTTTGTCCACTTTAAAACCACCCTCCCCCACCCCCCCCTGATTTTTTTTTCTCTTCTTCTCTGTTGTTTTATTAAATAATGTATCAGACAAAGACATTGACTCAAGACTCATTTAAAATAATCTCTATTAATGCACAAGGTTTAAATAAACCTGAAAAACGCTCCAGAGCATTCAGAGAATGGAGAGCTCTTAAAGCATGCATTGTTTTTGTGCAGGAGACACATTTCAAACAGAATCAGGCCCGCACTTTTAAAAACGGTTTCTACACACAATGCTTTTGTGGAAATACCCCAGACTCAAAAATGAAAGGAACCGCTATTCTACTTTCTAAACACATTCCTCTAATAGATACAGCATCTATGTACGACACTGAAGGTAGATTTACTTTTGTTAAAACTACCATTGCAAACACCAGATACACATTTGCAAATATGTATCTTCCTAACCGAAAACAACATAAATGTTTGTCCCGTATAATGAAAACTCTTACCACTTTTATGGAGGGTATTTTAATACTCGTGGCGATGTTAATTTACCACTAGACCCACAGATGGATACATCCCCAAAAAAATCTAGCATTCCAGCCCAGATCCTTGCACACGCTTCTAATACACTCCATAACTTCAGATTGGTAGACTGCTGGAGAGCGTACCACCCGGACGACCGGGATTACACGTTCTACTCCCCACCTCACGATTTATACACCAGACTTGATTATTTTTTTTCTCCAAAATCACAATTTACATATGCTCCAGGAAGTAAAAATTGGAATTGCGACATGGTCCGATCATGCACCCATATTTCTCACAATAAGATCTCCTTTATATAAGTCCACACAGACATCCTGGAGACTTAACGATTCCTTCCTTTCGGATAACAGTATAATAGCTGACACCGCCAGCAACCTGAAACAATATTTTAAAGAAAACTTAAACGCGGAAGTTCCTTCCCCTTCTATTTGGGAAGCACACAAATGTGTAATCAGAGGACAATTTATTGCTACAGCAGCAACACTTAAGAAAACTAGGACACAAACCATATTAAAATTGACTACAGAAATAGCCTCCCTTGAGGAAAAACACAAATCCACACTAGATCAGGCTGTATACCAGGATCTTATTTCATTACGTAGAGAACTATCCACGCTGATTAATGCTAAATTACAAAGACAAGCGCAGCGCTCTAAGGCCTTTTTCTATGAACATGGGAATAAAAGCGGACGTCTGCTTGCCCGTATGATCCGCACCAAACAACAGGCCACATATATCCCTAAAATAAGGACAGCTAACGGTAAATCCTTCCACTATAAACCCATTGATATTCTTAACTCATTTACTTCCCAATATAAAGCCCTTTATCAACTGAAACCCACCCTTACAGAGTGCGAAGCCACAGTAAGAGAGGAAAGAATAAAAAGCTACCTATCCAAAAATGTAAACAACACACTATCAGACGTAGATCAGGCAGGATTGGAATCTCCCATATCAGAGTCTGAAATTGGGGAAGCCCTGAAACAAATGGCTTCGGGTAAATGTCCCGGTTCGGATGGCCTCCCAACAAGTTACTATAAAAAGTTTAAAGAAATGTTACTCCCAATCTTAACAAAAATGTTCAATGACCTTCTAGATGCCGGGGGCCTCCATCCCCACACTACGATAGCACACATTCAAGTGATCCCCAAACCAGGGAAAGATATGGAACTCTGCAAAAACTACAGACCCATATCCCTGCTAAACTCTGACCTCAAACTGCTAGCTAAAGTTTTAGCGCTAAGACTACAACCCCTTATGCCAACGCTAATACACCCGGACCAGACGGGATTTATTTGGGGTAGAGAAGCAAAAGACAACACCACAAAACTAATTAATGTCACCCATTTGACACAGGGAAGGAAGGAACCCTTAATCTTCCTGTCTACCGATGCTGAAAAAGCTTTTGACAGAGTGGACTGGGATTTCATGAGAGCGAAACTGCGCCAATTTGGGTTTGGCCCACATGTCCAGACATGGATAAATGCATTATATTCCGAACCTACAGCCAGAGTCCGGGTTAATGGCATTCTGGGGGACCCATTTCCAATAGGAAACGGGACAAGACAAGGATGTCCATTGTCCCCATTGCTATTCACCCTGACTCTAGAGCCTTTCATTCAAGCCATCAGAGACAACCCTTCGATTGATGGATTTAAAACGAAAAACAATCACTATAAGGTCTCAGCCTACGCCGATGATCTTTTATTTATAATCTCAAACCCACATGTCACATTACCCAATGTATTACAAGAATTTAAACAATATGGTGCGCTCTCCAACTTATTAATTAACTACACAAAGTGAGAAATTGTAATAATCTACGATACACACAAATTAACAGAGACCCTGAAAACTAACTTCCAATTTAAAATTTGCACGGATAAAATGTTATATCTTGGAATTTGGCTCACCCCACACCTCTCAAAGTTATTCTGTTATAATTTCCTACCTATTTCACAGACAATGCTCATTGACTTACGCACATGGGATTACACGCATATATCCTGGATAGGGCGTATCAATGTCATCAAGATGAATCTGTTGCCCAGAATACTATATTTATTTCAAACACTACCTATTGCAATCCCGCCGAGTTATTTTAGTACGCTACGTTCTGCAATTACGAAATATATCTGGGGCAATAAGAAACCCAGGCTCAGTTACGCTATGTTGACACGTCGCAAACAAGAAGGTGGTCTGGCTCTGCCTGACCTGCGTAAATACTACCAAGCTACACATCTACTTTGCACACTAGAATGGAGGTATTGCACACCCTCTAAACATTGGGTTGAATTGGAAGACGCTTCCATACAGATAAATATCAGATAACTTCCTTGGATCACCCCATACCGAGCCATAGCTCTATGTAAATTACATCCTACTATCGGCCCCACGATACGCATACTGCAAGCCTTGGCAAAATCGGCCCAAGTCACGACTTATCCCTCTCCACTAACACCGTTAAGAGGTAACCCGGATTTTACACAAGGCACACACTCCCCGGGACTTATAAACGTTCTCCCCCTCTCTGTTCTACATATATCTGAAATACTGACCTCAAATGGGGTGACAAATCTTCAAACATTACTAAAAACAGACCCATCACTAATGGACCGTTTTAATTACAACCAAATCACACATTATATATCCCATCTCCCACAACAACATCTTTTGAGACGTGATAAAACTTGGTTTGAATGTCTAAGCACATCCACATCTCCTATAAATCATGGGATATCGCGTATTTACAATATTTTAGTGTCCCCAGGAGTTTCAACACCACTTAAGTTTATGGGAAAATGGGAAGATAGTCTTGGTAAGGTTTTTACTACACCGCAGTGGGATAGGATTTTCTTATTCACACACAAGAGTACCAAAGCGGTAAAATACCAGGAGATCAATTATAAACTGTTGGCATTGTGGTACCGCACCCCCCAACGTCTCCATGGTATGATACCTAGTATTGATCCAATATGTTGGAGATGTAACACTGACGTGGGAACTGACCTCCACATATGGTGGTCCTGCCTGATAATCCATACTTACTGGAAGATGATACATAGTAAGGTTACAGAGTATGGATGTAGTAAATACCCGTTTACCTTTGAAGCTATGGTATTGTTTTCTTCTGGAATGACCATTCCTTGTTTCAAAAAATAAGTGGCCAAGCATCTTCTTATAGCAGCCAAATCTCTGATTCCTAAATATTTGAAATCGCAAAATATACCTACTAACAAGGAATGGTTTGACCGGGTGGAAGAGATACGAGCTGTAGAAGAATCTATAGCCTCTGTAACTGATAATCTTGAGAAACACAGACAAACCTGGCTACACTGGGATTTACAATTTAAATCCCCTACTTAAATCAAGATCCTTCACAAACCCATACTCAATTTTGATAGGTATCTTTTTGCAGAGAAGACCCGGTAGATGTGATTGCCAATAATTTAGATCCATTTTATGATCCCACTATAATATGAAATAGCATGGTTCAGATCTCCGAGATATATATCTAGAGTCGCTAAATCAATGATACAAAAATGTATTTATATATATACAATTCACACATGTTCCATCTGTTAAGATAAGAGCTTATAATATGTATAGTGTCATTTTGTAACTAAGTGAATTTGTCGATACACATATTGTCATTTGAATATTGAAGCAATGTAAATGACTCTGCTGCGTCAGAGACTCCCAAAATGCACTTTTAAACAATCCCACCCCCTCTTTTTTTTTTCTCTCCTCTAACCCCCTGATTTTGTTATTTCCCTATGGTTATGTTGTATATTCCCTGAAAATTCCAATAAAAATTTATTCACAAAAAAAAAAAACATGTTCATTGTATTAATTTGCAGGAGATCCATTATAAACTCATTTTATGATTGTATCTAGACCCAATAAAAATGAATAGCTTCTCATTAACTACATCATCAGAATGCTGGAGATGTGGAAAATAATTAGGCACCCACTTTCATATATGGTGTGATTGCTCAGAACGAAAAACAATCTTGAGCTTCTTCTAAGCCATATTTTACATAGACGAATTAAGATTAACCAACAGATGTTCCTCTTCCATATCGACCTACCTAGTGGTGATAGTTCACAAATCGCCTTATTGCTTCATATCTTCCTGGCAGTAAAATTAAGTATTGAAAGCAGGAGGAAAATCGCAGGCCAGATCTTATGGACTGAAATTATGACACAGATAGATTTCCAATTAAAAATGGAAGCTGTATTTTATCGTAATGGAAGCCTATAATGAGATTTGGTACCCATGGTCAATTATAAAGCAGCTTGATATGTTATTCTAGCTCATCAAAGACTCAATCCCCGCTCTGTTTTTCTTGTCTCCCGTAGCCAATAGTGTGGAAGTATGAATGAATGAATTATTGTTAAGTAGTTGTTCTTTTTGTTTTGTATGTTCACAAATTGTAAATTGTACACTTTTGTCTGATAATGTGATAAAATAAAATAAAGATATAATGAAAAAAATTAGGGGCTGCCAGGACCGGGGCCACGCCGAGGGCTTCCTTCAGTTTTTCAAATGCTTGGTTACAGGCTGGGCCCCACAGGAAAACTCGGGGAAAGGATTTCTTGTTAAAGTCGGTCAGGGGCTTAGCTTACTCACTGTAGTGGGGCACACGTTTTCTATAGTACCTGGCAGTACCTAAGAATGCTAACATCTGATTTTTGGTATGGGATGTGGGCCAGTTCACTATGGCTTGAATATTAGGGGTTTCTGGCCGTTGTGTCCTACTACCTACCTGGTGCCCTAGATACTGAACTTCTGCCATCCCTATCTGGCATTTCTCGGGGCGTATAATCATGCCTGCCTGGTGGATTTTATACAGGACAGTTCCCAGATGCTGAAGGTGCTCGTCCCAAGTACGACTAAAGATCGCTATATCATCCAGATAGGCACAGACAAAGTCCTGTAGCACATCTAGGAGCTGATCTACCAACCGCTGAAAGGTGGCTGGGGCATTCGTCATCCCGAATGGCATGACTCTGAACTGATACAAGCCAAATGGAGTGATGAATGCTGACTTGGGTTGAGCATCCTTAGTCAGGGGAATCTGCCAGTAGCCTCGGTTAAGGTCAAGGCTAGCTCCTGCTAGCCTGTCTAGGAGGTCATCTACTCGGGGCATGGGGTAGGCATCTGTAGTGGTTTTATCATTTAGCCGCCGTAGATTGAAGCGGGTCCTTCTTAGGGACTAAGACTACCGTGGATGCCCAGGGACTATTGGAGGGTTTAATTACCTCTAACTGGTTCATGTCATCCAGCTCCTTTCGGATGTGAGACTGGACAGCTTCAGGCAGAGGCGTAACTAGAAACCACCGGGCCCTGGTGCAAAAATTGCCCTGGGGCCCCCCGAACAGATATAGATATATATAAATTAAATATATATATTATATAAACTATCCATGTGATATATATTAGACATGTGCAAAACTAAAATTTTCGTTTCGTTTTCGTCCATTTGGACTAAAATGTTATTTATTTCGTCTAAAACGAATTTAGTTTATTACTGCATTCGTTTCAGACGAAATAAATAACATTTTCGTTTCGTTTAATTTTATTCGTTCGTTTTATAGAATACGTGTAATACTATTGGCTTTCTATAAACCGAACGAGAGTCCCATTCATAAGAAATTCTTATGAATGGGGCTCTCGTTCGGTTCATAGAAAGGCAATAGTACTACATGTTTTCTATAAGCCGAAAGTCTATAAACCGAACGTTCGGTTTATAGACTTTCGGCTTATGGAATACATGTAATCCTATTGCTATTCTATAAACCGAACGTTCGGTTTATAGAATAGCAATAGGATTACATGTAGTACATAAGCCGACAGCCTATAAACCGAACGTTCGGTTTATAGGCTGTCGGCATTTCACTACACGGAGACAGAGTCTCCATTCATAAAATTATGAATGGAGACTTTGTCTCCGTGTAGTAAAATGCCGACAGCCTATAAACCGAACATTCGGTTTATAGGCTGTCGGCATATAACTATACAGAGACAGAGTCTCCATTCATTATGAATGGAGACTTTGTCTCCGTATAGGGAAATGCCGACAGGCTATAAACCGAACGTTCGGTTTATAGGCTGTCGGCTTATGGAATACATGTATTCCTATTGCTATTCTATAAACCGAAGGTTCGGTTTATAGAATAGCAACAGGATTACATGTATTACATAAGCTGACAGCCTATAAACCGAACGTTCGGTTTATAGGCTGTCGGCATTTAACTATACAGAGACAGAGTCTCCATTCATTATGAATGGAGACTTTGTCTCAGTATAGGGAAATGCCGACAGGCTATAAACCGAACGTTCGGTTTATAGGCTGTCGGCTTATGGAATACATGTATTCCTATTGCTATTCTATAAACCGAAGGTTCGGTTTATAGAATAGCAACAGGATTACATGTATTACATAAGCTGACAGCCTATAAACCGAACGTTCGGTTTATAGGCTGTCGGCATTTCACTACACGGAGACAGAGTCTCCATTCATAAATTTATGAATGGAGACTTTGTCTCCGTGTAGTGAAATGCTATTGTATTCTATAAACCGACTCTATTTCGGCTTATAGAATGCAATAGTACTACGAATGGACGAATGAACGAATGATTTTCGTTTATTAACCATTCGTTCATTCGGCTTTCGTTAGTTTAGCATTTTCGTTCTTCGTTTTTCGGACGAATGGACGAAAATGCTATTTTCGGACAAAAAATGAATTCGTCCGAAAACGAACGCACATGTCTAATATATATATATATATATATATATATATATATATATATATATATATATAACTTATGGCTCAGGTTTATATTTTATATAATTTATGGCTGGTTTTGTAATATTTATATAACAAACAAAATATATATATATATATATATATATATAGTTGGTTTTATATAGTTGTTATATAAATATTATAAAACATATATTATATAAATATAACATAAACGTGAGCCATAAGTTTTATATAAATACATATATATATGTCACGGATGAGGTAGTATCAGATGATAGGAACCGCAATGCGATGACCTGGTATCTTACTGCAACGGGCTTGGAGACAGAGCAGTGTATTTTCACCAGAATGGTATTATACCCTATGGTTGAGCCTCAGGTAAATGACCACCCAGGACTTGGTACACTGACTGCAACCGCACACTGGAGCAGGGTTACACAGCTAGTACAGGATGAGACGGATAGTCAGCAGACCGGGTCATACACAACAGGAACAAAGTACGATGAAGGTTTTTTCAGGAGGCAAGGTCACGAAACAAGCAATTAGATCGGGGCAGGCAGCAAACAGCAGAGTCAAAACAAGGCAGGAGTCACAAACCAGAGAATCAAATAATCAGAGAATAAACGCTAGATCAAGCCACAGGGAACTATCTCACGCAAGGTCTGAGTAGCAACTGAAGGTTTAAATACTATTTAGGCAGTAAAACCCGCCCCCAATAGATCCCCAAAAAAGTATAAGTATAGCCCTTTAAGATATGCTAATTTTCTGTGTGTAGCGGTACTGCGCATGCGTGCAGTTTCTGTTTGTTGCGCATTCGTCGAGGGGAAGCATGGAGCGCGTCCGCAGCCCTGGAGGGTTGAGACGCTGAACTGAGCCTCCGTTGCCCGCCTGCCTTGTTTGCAGAGGCAGCGGTGGCGGAGGTGCGGACCTCGTGGGGGCAGGTAAGTCTTTTTATTACAATATATATATGTTTATTTAGGATTCAGGTTCATTTAATATGTGTATAACATATATGGCTGGTTTTATAATATTTATATAACAAGTATTCTATAAAAGAAGCTACATATATATATAGCTGGTTTTATATCATATTTGTTATAATATTACAGTTATATACATAGACACAGTCAGACTTACACTTGCATATACACACACGGTCAGACTTAGACTTACACTTACACACTTACACACAGTCAGACTTACACCTACATACTGTCAGACTTACATACATACAGTCAGACTTACACACATACAGTCAGACTTACACTTACATACATACAGTCAGACTTACACTTACACACATACAGTCAGACTTACATCCTTACATACAGTCTTACCGACTTACATACATACCCACAGATTTTTTTTTTCTTTGTCCCCCTCCCTGCATGTTTACCTTTCACTGCAGGGAGGTGGGTTGATTCAGCCTGTGTTTTCTTCTGAGCGCCAGGATGTCACGGACATCCGGCGCTCTAGGATGCTTAGAGTGCAAGGGGGCGGAGCTTTCACCCCCTCGCGTGAGACCAGTGGAGGTGCGGCTACTGGTGACAATGTCACACGGGCCGCATCTCTCTCTCCGGAGGGCCTGTACTATGCGATCAGTGCAGATCGCATAGTACAGGTTTTTATCTATCATTATCGCAGGGGTCGACAGGGCAGCAGGGCCCCTGGTGTGACGGGCCCGGTCGCAGCTGCGACCCCTACAATAATGATAGTTCCGCCACTGGCTTCAGGCACCCGGTAAGGGGGCTGTCTGAGGGGGGTCTTACCGGAGGTAGTTACGGGGTGCTGGGTGAGGGTGGTAGTCCCAGGCAGGGTGGTGAACATTGCAGCTCGTGCCTGCAGCACTGTGTCTAGCTGTGCTTTCTCTTGGGGCAGCAGCTGGGGTCCAGTCAGAATTTGATTGAGACTGCTCTCCTGTTGGGTAGCACTCAGGAGGTCAGGGAGGGCTTTTTCACCTGGGGTGCAGATGGCAGCTACTTCTGCCGGGAGCTGTAAGTAGGGCTTGAGGGAGTTTATATGGGAGATGCGGGTACGCTGAGTTGGGGTACCTTTCACTGTTTTCCCCTTTTCCGCATGACCACTGTGAAGGGACCTTTCCAGGCAGTTTGCAATTTATTCTGCCATGTAGGGTGAAGCATGAGAACCTTCTGCCCGGCTATAAGCTCTCTGGGGCAGGTATGGGAGTCATTGGTCTTCTTTTGGTTAGTTTGAGTAGCTCAGAGATTTTATTGGGCTAGGGACATAAGATTGGCTAGGGTCTCTCTACGCTTCACCACATAGGTGATTACTGGGGTCTCTTGGGGTCTCCTTTCTTCTCTCAGAACTCTCTCAAGATGTAGAGAGGTCTCCTAACCCTGTGGCTGTATAGTATCTCAAAGGGGGAGAATCCTGTCGTGGCTTGGGGAACTTTGCGGTAGGCAAAGAATATATGGGGAAGGAAACATTCCCAGTCCTACTGCTGGGCAACAAATGTATTGGGCATCTGCTTGAGGGTCCCATTAAACCTCTCACATAGCTGTTAGTACCTTGGTCTGAGAGTATCTCCTGGGGAAAGCCAACTCGGGAATGGATCTTGAGTAGGGTATCGGCCACTGTCTCAGCGGTGATGTTGTCCGGGGGTTACGGCTTCAGAGTTCGGGGTGGCATGGTCTACTACGGTGAGGATATACCTCTCTTGCTCCCGGGCCCAGTCTCTTACATGCCCCAGAATGTTTTGAAAAAATTTCTCCAAGAGGAACTGCTGAAAGATTTCCTCGGCTGTTGTAGCAGCGCTGCCCTGCATCCAGCTGCAGGCTTCCCGGTTAAGGCGGTGTGCCCATTTGCAGTGGGTATCTTTCGCTTCCAGGCAGGCTTCACAGGAGCGGCACCTGAAGGTTATCAGGGATCATAGCATAGCATTCCAGTAATCATTTCCTTACCTCCTGGAAATTCCAGCTCAGGTCATCTGGGATTTGCCCGGTAGGCCTCCGCTGCTCTGCCTGTAAGCTCGCCCACAAGGATAGGTATCCACTCCCGCTCCTTTAGGTTGTGAAGTTGGCATTGTCACTCGAGGTAATGTATAAATCCATCGATATCCCCCAAGGTGTCATTTAATGTCTTAAAGGATTGATGAGTGATTCACAGGCTGGAGGAAGAGCCAGCTGCGCCACCGGCAGGGCTGGTATCGGGGTTGTGCATCTCGGCCAACTCCTGCTCCCTTCCTTTCACTGCCGCCTGCATGCTGCGGTCAATAATGTCAAAGGGGGAGCAGGCCCGTAGGCAGCCAATCAGTTTCTTACCCGAAGGGTGACCACATCCAGCTAGCCTGGCATTGCTGCAGGCATCAGAGGGGTAGTCTACTGGGAGTTGGTGTTGCTAAAGACCTAGCAACACCTGGTCCAGCTCTGCAAGAGCAGCAATCAGCTCCAGCTTCTTTAGCCCCGAAGCATCTTGTCCTCTCTGGGTCAGCAAGTCCTGAAGGGCAGCAACGGTCGGCAGCTTATAGCTTTCTGCCATGGTGTACCACGGTTTAGAGTACAGCTGTGCAGAGGGATCACAAGTGCTGCCACCAATGTAACAAGACCTCTACTGGGCTTAGTAGACTCACCGCTCGTTATAGGGAAGATTCTCTGCTTGCAACACTCCTAACAGCTGGAACAGCAAAACTTCTCTGGAACTACTGCTATGTGTTCAGAATAAGTACACAGGACTCAGCTCTCTTGAACAGCAGTTGAAGTACAACTTAATGCAGAGCAGACTTTATATTTATACAGAATGAAATCAAATAATATATAATTGAACAGAGGAACTTTAGCTGGAACGCATTAGCTGGTTAACACAATCAAATTTAGTACCTGAACTGGCGGGAGTGTGGTGGCATGAGAGCCATGCTGAGAGGAGGCTGCTGAACTGTGCAATGTGAGTGCTGGACTTCTGGTTAAGTACTATGGAGACAATCTGGGACAAGTTCTATGAGCACAATATGGGTTCTGGGGCAAGTCTGTTTTATAAAAACTGAGTGTAGGTGGGTGTGAGTGGCACTGTGTGTGTGTATGTATGTGGGTGGCAGATATCATTTGTGACATCAAACATTTCAACATTTGTAGGATATAAGGGTCTACTCATAAAGGTCCGATTTTCTCAAGGAAAATTGGAGCTCCATGTTTTAGACCACTTGAATTCAGGATACTATGAAAGCATCGAAGTGGCACGAAAATTGGCCAGTGTGGTCAATTTTTTTGCCAACATGTCTGCAGCCAGGATGAAATGGTAGCGTCATAGACTTCTTTGGGAAGGACTTCAGACCGTTTTGTGAATCCATTTTCTTTCCCAAAACCTAATATGGCCGAAGATTAGCCGAAAATTGTCGAAAATTGCTGATTTTGGATCGAAATCGGCTATATTGAGTAGCTAAATTTTCGTGATTTCCAAAATTTGGCTACAAACCCCAAATATAGTCATATTTTGGGCCAGATCGGTCTATATTTGATAAATGAGTTCCCTTTAAACACAAAAAAACATATTCATAAAAAAGGTGTTGTGCATTAATAATATTGTAAAAATAAAACTTATCTCAATATTTTCCAATTGAAATAAAAGTTGCTTGAAAAAAGAACGCGCAACAAGTTTCGCCAATCAGGTGGCTTCATCAAGACCTTACAGTCTTTTCCATTTCCTTCCTGATGTATTAATATTTCAAGGACAATTAAGGTTTGTCTTCATAGGGTGATTAAAGAATTTACACTAAACGCTTCAGCTCAGAAAGATATAAATGATCTTTGACAACTTTCTAAATGAGGGATAATAGTTCAGTCGGCTTCTCCTGACACTGCAGTTTTAGAGAAATAGATGTTTTGATTAAATGTAGGTATTGATCTGAAAGTTTAATTAGGAGTTAACAATTAAAGGTTTCCTTACATGTCTCATGTCAATATGAGGGAGAAATGCAAATTGAATTATTTTTCTGTGATTCTCTTTGCATGCTAAGTAGTTGGGAAGTTATCCTTTGATACATAATGGTATTTTAATTTTCAATACTGTTTTGTAGTTATTTATGTGTCTCTGCAGCAGGGACATCTTACCCAATGGGCAAGGTATTTATTTGCCTTTAAAGGGACATCACTTCCAAGCTCAGTTTTCCTCTAATTAGAAGTGTTAAATGGATAAAAATGGTTGGGGGAGTTAAAGGCTTCAAATAAAGTAAGGGGCACAACTTTTTTTTTTTTTAAAGGTGCCCCCTTTCCCACCACTGGCAAGGCATGGCACTAATTATAATAATCTGTGATTTTTGTTTTTCTCGTTTTGAAGATGAGGAAGAGGAACAGTTTGTATTTTTTTTCGAAAAAGTTACTTTTTATAATGCTTTTATTATTTTGTTAATATTATTTAATACTATAATTTTGGATATATGAGATTAAGAGAGTGAACCCACTACTTAAAGCTGTGCCTAGAGTCCACCAATACCTTAATGAGACCCTTCTCTCCAGAACTACATAAAAAAAGCCATGCAAACCCTGGACAGGACATGGGTCTGTGTTTATCTCATGAGGCCAATACAGCTGGTGGGCTAAGACTCTCAAACCTAATTTTGTTTTGTATTTGTTGTTTTTATCTGCATTCTTTTGTGTTTGCCTTCTATAATTTCACTGGTTATCTTAAAGATGTGAAAATATACAACAAAACCTGGTAACTCTCCTCTGACATTCACTATTCCAAGTTTTAAATGTTTCCCTATGAAATTTTAAAGGTCCACCACAACATAAAACAAATTCTTATTACTTGTTGGGTAAGCAGACATCCTTTTCAATAACATCCTCTGAATGTCTGCTTTTTATTTATCTAAATAGATTTAACCCGCATAATAGATAATTTTTTTGAGCAACATACAGTATATAACTTTTACATGCTACATTGCATTCATGTGATCAGAGGGCAATATGGTAATAAATCAACATAGTTCCTATGGGATCCCCTTCTTGATTCATTGGTCACCTATAAACACATGCATTAAACATTCTACAGGGCTAAATTTAGGTGTCCAGCAATAAATTGTCTGACCTGGCAACCCTAGTTATATACACAGTTGAAAAAACCCTACAATTTTGTGCTGGTATAGGCTGCTGTATGAAAAATATGTTCAAATACTTCATTTGTTCCATTTTTGGAAAACTCCTTTATTTTTTATTTTTTTTTAACTGTTATATGCATCAAAAAAAGTAAATCCTTTTTGAGTTGGAGTGGTTCTCAACAATTGATAAACTGTTGTAAAAACCATGAGCCAATAATCCTTAAACAGCATCTTGTCTTTGCTTACTCTCAATTAATACGCTATCCTTGTTTGCAACGTGGAACTCTGCCAAGTACTCAATCTGTTAATGAGTACAAACTCTTCCAGTTCGGAAAAAAAAATCAGCATGTGGTTGTGGGATTTTTGTCAATTCAATAGAACACGAGCACATGAATCCTTGGATCCTGATGGCATGTCTGCTAAGTATTTTACATATTCTGTGTCATAAGTAAAGAACACAATCAACAGCCAAGACATGATGCAATGCCTTCATTCAATTAATACAACACAGTTAATAATCTTGGACCACGTTATTAGGTATACCTGCTTATTAATGTGAATAGCTAAACAAATATTTGTGGTCAAATTCAAGATATAATGCATACATATACAGTATGTTTAAGTTTTTGTTTAAACATTCTAAGTGCTTTGACAACCTAGGATTTTCACACACCACAGTCTCTAGCATTTCCAATAGGGCCGGTTTGGCCCAAAATGGATTTGGATTGGGCAAGTTAGTTGAATTTCAGAAAATGTCGTGTCACTCAATATCCCTTGATTCGTGTCTAAATCTGCTGTTCGGGAAGCTCAGAAACCAAAGAATCGGAAGCATTCAGATCGGGATAATTTTGGTTACCCTATTTGTGCTGACCACCCCCAAACACGCTCCGAATTTCATGAAACATACAATTAGCTGGAGAATTGTATATAAAAGTGTTGAAGAATTAAAATAAAACTATTTTAAACACAAAAATATTCATATACAACTATAATATATTACTAGTTATTTGTTAAAACCGTATATTGACATTAAATAAGCAATTTTACATTTGAATAAAAAATATTATTTTAAATTCATTTACTTTATTTTTATTTATTTAATTAATGTACCATGTTTTTTTTTTATTTGATTACACATCAGTCCATTTTGGGAAGATTCAGTTATTTCCCCAGATAACGTGCTGCAGATAAAGTGTGGAATCGGCTATGATGTCTGAATTGCGGACATATTCGGAGGCACATTGGAGCTATCTCAATAGTTTGAAATTCAGGTACCACCGATGTGATGCAAATTTGCCCGCAATTTGGAGGCACTACTTTGGAGCCAAAAACAGAGCTACCTAAGTCATGGTCGTCCAAAGGGACAAAAAGGGGGCAGGGACGGACATAATTTTAGCAGATCCACAGCATAAAATTCCACAGCAACAAATACAACACCATAGCACAAGATATACACCCAAAGCAACAGACTGCACAAACATTTCCAACATTTCTTTCCCCCTTTAGGTGTTATATCCCCCCACCTCTGCCATCTCTCCCCCCTTTGTGTTATATTCTCCATCCCTGCCATTTCTTTTCCCATTTTATGCGTTATATTACTTCATCTCTGCTATCTATTTCCCCATTATGTTATATCCCCCCACCCCTGCCATCTCTTTCCCCTTTTATGTGTTATATTACCCCACCCATGTCATCTCAATTTCCACTGTATCCATTTTCATCCCCCAGTCGTCATCTCTTTCCCCTTGTATTTCATCCTTCACCCCTTTCATTTCTTTCCCCTTATATTTTCTCTCCCCAGCCCTGTAATGTCTTTCCCCTTGTATGTTTCCTCCCCACCCCTATCATCTTTTTTCCATTCACACTGGTGACATCAATACAGGCAGCACAGTTTTTTTTGTTTTTTTAAAAGGCAAGTGAAAAATCCAGCTTTCCCCCTTGCCCCCTGCTGCAGACGCCCATGACTTGAGTCAAACTTATAGTGTGGGCAAAATATATTTTTAAAGGAACACTGTAAAGCTAAACATTGCTTTTACTGTAGAATATAGAGAATAAAAATGATTCTTGATAATAAAAATGATCTATACAATTTCTTGGCAAAATTGCATTCAAATGCACAAAATAAGACAAATAGTGTTTAAAAAGTGTCTTTGGCGTCACCTGCTTAGGACATCGCCTGTGGCTTGATATGCAAATAAACTAATTTTGAATGGTGAAATGTGTAATTTGTATATCAAGCCAAAATGTGATGTCATAAACAAGAGACACCACGGGCACATTTTAATCATGTATTTCTCAAATTTTATGTATTTTGTCTGCAATTCTGCTAACACACTGTATAGGCCATTTTGTATTTTCTACATTCACAGTGTAATGAATGTTTACTTTTGAGTCTCTTTAACCCCTTAACGACAGGTGACGTGCCAGGCACGTCACGGCAAATCGAGGACTTGCAAACAGCTGACGTGCCTGGCACGTCATGCACTAAATGGAGTAAAGAAAGCGACCAGCGGTCGCTTTCTTTACTCTAACGGTGTTGCTACAATGCCTCTAGGTAGAGGCATTGTGCAACACCCCCCAAATGTGCAGGGGCGCGCTACGATCACTCCACGGAGTGATCGTAGCAGCCATTTAAAAATGGCTGCGCCCGCTGCACACATGTGCTTAGAAAGCGAACGATCGTTCGCTTTCTAAGCATCTCCGGTGTTGTTAAAGTGCCTCGCCAGCGAGGCACTTTACAACACCGTGCTGCTCCCCAGAGCCGATGGTGGTCGCTCTCCTGAGCGACCCCATCGGCTCAGTAGAAGGGAACGCTGCCTGTACAGGCAGCGTTTCCCTTCTAATGGCAAGAGCATCGGAAGTGAAAGTATTTCACTTCCGATGCTCTAGGGGGAGCCAATCGATGCCGGCACAGCAGATCTATGTGATCTGTGTGCAGGCATGTATGGTAAGTGCTCTGATGAGCACTTATCATACTGTCAAAGGCAATATTAGTAAATATTGCCTTTGACAAGTATTGATCTGCCTCCCTCACCTTACTACTTTTAGTAAGGGAGAGAGACAGATCAGATCAAGTAAAAAAATAAAATAAAATAATAAAAAAAATATTTAATAAAATGTTAAACACCAAGGGCTTTTATAAAAGCCATTTAACCCCTTCCCTGCCATTGATCGCTGTGTACGCAGTGATCATACACAGCAGCACATTTTTTGCTGTCTGTGCATTTTTTAGGGGTTATTTTTTTTTACTGTAATTCATTACAGTATAAAAAAAGGCTCTTTTAAGAGAGATTAACCCCTTTCTTGCCGTAGATCACTGCCTAATCAGCGATCTGACGCAAATGCAGCAATCTTGCTGCAGAAGCATTTTTAATTTTTTTAAAACTTTTTTATTACACCCGTCACGTGTTAATTATACCCGCTAGGGGACTACGTTTAACGTAAAAAATTTTTTTTAGCTGTCTGAGCGCATGTATAGCGATCAGTAACAGCTGATAAGTGACAATGGCGGGTTGGCGTTTGCTCAGATGAGCATCACCATTCGTCTGGTTAGATCAATATGTGTAAATATTTGATCTGACCCGTGTAGATCTGCCTCCCTCTCACTTGAGTTTTAGTGAGGGAGACAGAGCTGTATAATGTAAGTTTTTAATTATAATATATTTAATAGAATTGAGACCCAAAGGCTTTTATAAAAGCCGTTTCCAGTATTTAACCCCTTCCCTGCAATTGATCGCTGTGTACGCAGTGATCTTACACAGCAGCACATTTTTTGCTGTCTGTGCATTTTTTTAGGGGTTATTTTTTTTTACTTTGATTTATTACAGTATATCAAAGGCTCTTTTAAGAGCTATTAACCCCTTCCTTGCCGTATATCACTTCCTAAGCAGCACATATGGTCACTGCCTAAGCAGTGCATATGGTCACTGCCTAAGCAGCGCATATGGAGAAATCTAGTCGCCGAAGGATTTTTTTGTGCTATCAGCATTTTTTTTGTCAGACTCACTAGGGGTTAATTATACCCACTAGGGGATTACGTGTATTCCTTTTGAAGCTGTCTGAACGCGTGTATAGCGATCAGTAACAGCCGATCAGTGGCAAAGGTGGTTTGGTGATTTCTCAGATGAGCATCACCATTCGTCTGGTTCGTAAATATTGTTCTGACCCATATGGATCTGCCTCCCTCTCCTCACTTGAGTTTTAGTGAGGGAAAGAGACAGATCTGTATAACATAATTTTTAAATTGTAATAAATTAAATAAAATGTTAATAAATTGTGAGTCCCAAGGGCTTTTATAAAAGCCATACCTTTTGTATAGTGTAGTGTATTAACTCCTTCCCTGCCACTGATCACTGCACAGCAGAAATTTTTTTCTTGTCTGTGCATTTTTAGGGGTTAATTTTTTTGTACAGTACTACAAAGGCTCTTATAAGAGCTATTAACCCCTTCCTTGCTCTACATGTTCAAATCCAAGTTTGAAAATCAAAAAGCGCACCTCTCAAATGTAGCCTTTCAACCCCTAACAAAGCTGACAAAGCTATGCATGGGTGGTATCCCTGTGCTCGGGAGATGTTGCTGAACATATATTGTGGTATTGTTTGTCAGTGACACATACCGAAATATGTGAATTTGTGTCTAAAGTGCAATGTATGTGGGAAAAAATACACAATAAAATGACTACCACAAACTTTGACAAAGGCTGGTGGCAGAATTGGTGCAAACCTATGCATGGGTGGTATCCCTGTACTCAGGATATGTTGTTGAACACATATTGGGTTATTGTTTGGCAGTGACACATACCAAAATCTGTGAATTTATGTCTAAAATACAATATTTGTGAAAAAAAACCACACAAAAATTACTACCACAAACTTTGACAAAGGCTGGTGGTAGAATTAGTGCATGGAAAGTGTTAAAATACCACCATTTGAAATAGCGTAGGGTGTCTACTTTTAAAAAATATATGGGTTGATGGGGTAAAATACACTGGCTGGTTTCAAATATGTCCCAAATGGGACATGGGTGCAGGCGGTCTGCATGTCAAAATTTTAATTTGGAAAACCAAAAACTGCACCTACCAAATTTGGCCTTTTACTCCCCAAACAACCCAACAAACCTATGCATGGGTGGTATCCCTGTACTCAAGAGATGTTGCTGAACACTTATTGGGGTGTTATTTGGCAGTGACACATACCAAAATCTGTGAATTCATGTCTGAAGTACAAGGTTTGTGGAAAAAAACCACAAAAAATTACTACCACAAAGTTTGACAAAGGCTGGTGGTAGAATTAGTGCATGGAAAGTGTAAAAATACCACCATTTGAGATAGTCTAAGGTGTCTTCTTTTAAAAAATATATGGGTTGATGGGGTAAAATACACTAGCTGGCTTCAAATATGTCCCAAATGGGACATGGGTGCAGGCTGTCTGCATGTAAAAATTTCAAGTTGGAAAACAAAAAACTGCACCTCACAAATTTGGCATTTTAGCCCCCAAACAACCCAACAAACCTATGCATGGGTGGTATCCCTGTACTCAGGAGAAATAGTAGAATCTATTTAGCATGTTTTTTCGTTCGCTATTGTCGATGAGGAGAAGTTGTTTCAAATAAAAACAAAGAAATTTGTGTATTTTTTTTTTTTTTACCATATTTTATTATTTTTTTTAATAATATGATAAGATATGATCAAAAAGATGGCATCCATAGAAAGCCCTTCTTGTCCCGATAAAAACAATATATAATATGTGTGGGTACAGCAAATGACAAAGAAGAAAATTACTGCTAAACACAAACAGCACAGAAATGTTAAAATAGGCATTGTCCAGAAAGGACAAAAATGTTTCAAAGGCTCTGTCCTTAAGGGGTTAATGAGGCAAGTTAAAAGAGAATGGTAAAGTGTATTAACCCCTTAGTGACAGTGGCGTAGCGTGGGTTGTCAGCACCCGGGGCAAGGCAAGTAATTTGCGCCCCCTAACCCGTGGATTTTAGCACTCGAGTCTCTTCTACTAGATTAGTTAAAGAAACCCTTACCCCCCAAGCACATGTATTGTTTGTTATGAAAATACTTATGTAATTAAAGTAAAATGCATCTAAATACAAGTTTATTTTCCAACACTTTATTGAGTGCGAACATGCATTACACACATTCTCCACATTTTCAGCAGGTCTATGAATACAAATATACACATGTAGTAACCTAGCATGGGCCATGCTATTATATGTCGTCTCACAACCATCGTAAACGACAAACAATATCAAGAACAAAAACTAAACATCAAAATGGAACCATACCCTGGAGATGATCCAAGACTGGGCTAGATGGAGCCAACTTCCTCAATCCTGTACCTCTAATGTTACCCCCCCCCCCCCCCCCACACACACACACACATATGCCATAATTGTTGTGCCATTCAGATGCCAGTAATATTGTAACTTTCGGATGCCAGTAATATTGTGCCAGTCAGAGCCCAGTAATATTGTGCCAGTCAGAGCCTAGTAATATTGTGCCAGTCAGATGCCTGCAATATTGTGCCAGTCAGATGCCTGCAATATTGTGCCAGTCAGAGCCCAGTAATAATGTGCCAGTCAGATACCAGTAATATTGTGCCAGTCAGATACCAATAATATTGTGCCAGTCAGATACCAGGAATATTGTGCCTGTCAGAGCCCAGGAATATTGTGCCTGTCAGAGCCCAGGAATATTGTGCCTGTCAGAGCCCAGGAATATGGTGCCTGTCAGATGCCTGTAATATTATGCCAGTCAGATGCCTGTAATAGTGTGCAGTCAGAGGCCAGGAATATTGTGCCAGTCAGATGCCTGTAATATTGTGCCAGTCAGATGCCTGTAATATTATGCCAGTCAGATGCCTGTAATATTATGCCAGTCAGATGCTTGTAATAGTGTGCCAGTCAGAGGCCAGGAATATTGTGCCAGTCAGAGGCCTGTAATATTGTGCCAGTCAGATGCCTGTAATATTATGCCAGTCAGATGCCTGTAATATTGTGCCAGTCAGAGCCCAGTAATATAGTGCCAGCCAGATGCCTGTAATATTATGCCAGCCAGATGCCCAGTATTATTGTGCCAGCCAGATGCCCAGTAATATAGTGCCAGTCAGATGCCCAGTATTATTGTGCCAGTCAGATGCCCAGTATTATTGTGCCAGCCAGATGCCCAGTAATATAGTGCCAGTCAGATGCCCAGTATTATTGTGCCAGTCAGATGCCCAGTATTATTGTGCCAGCCAGATGCCCAGTAATATAGTGCCAGTCAGATGCCCAGTAATATAGTGCCAATCAGATGCCAAGTAATATAGTGCCAATCAGATACCCAGTAATATAGTGCCAATCAGATGCCCAGTAATATAGTGCCAATCAGATGCCAAGTAATATAGTGCCAATCAGATACCCAGTAATATAGTGCCAATCAGATGCCCAGTAATATAGTGCCAATCAGATGCCCAGTAATATAGTGCCAGCCAGATGCCCAGTAATATAGTGCCAGTCAGATGCCCAGTAATATAGTGCCAATCAGATACCCAGTAATATAGTGCCAATCAGATGCCCAGTAATATAGTGCCAATCAGATGCCAAGTAATATAGTGCCAATCAGATACCCAGTAATATAGTGCCAATCAGATGCCCAGTAATATAGTGCCAATCAGATGCCAAGTAATATAGTGCCAATCAGATGCCCAGTAATATAGTGCCAATCAGATGCCAAGTAATATAGTGCCAATCAGATGCCCAGTAATATAGTGCCAGTCAGATGCCCAGTAATATTGTGCCATTCAGATACCCAGTAATATAGTGCCAATCAGATGCCAAGTAATATAGTGCCAATCAGATGCCCAGTAATATTGTGCCAATCAGATACCCAGTAATATAGTGCCAATCAGATGCCCAGTAATATAGTGCCAATCAGATACCCAGTAATATAGTGCCAATCAGATGCCAAGTAATATAGTGCCAATCAGATGCCCAGTAATATAGTGCCATTCAGATACCCAGTAATATAGTGCCAATCAGATACCCAGTAATATTGTGCCAATCAGATACCCAGTAATATAGTGCCAGTCAGATACCAGGAATATTGTGCCAGCCAGCCCCCCCCCCCCTACTTACATGAAGCGGCTCCGTGTCCCCCGCCGGATGTCTCCTCCGTGCAGTCTTCCCTCTTGCACGGAGGAGGGAAACAGACACCGGATGTGACGCGACGTCACATCCGGCGTCAGTTTTTTTTTTTTTTTTTTCGGCCGTCGCATCCATCGGATGCGGCTTGCCGGAAAAAAGCGTTCACAAGCGCAATTCGCTGTGAACGCGGCAGCAGGGGCTGGGGGCCCACGGGACAGCTGCCTTGGGGCCCCCCAGGAGTAAATGGGCCCAGGGCAGCTGCCCCGTTTGCCCCGCGTTAAAGACGGCCCTGGCGGCCACGCGGCCGCATAGGGCTAGTGCGCCCCCCCCAGATATTGCGCCCGGTGCGGCCGGCCCCCCCTGCACCCCCCACGCTACGCCACTGCTTAGTGACAAGACCTTTTGTCACTTTCCCTTGATAACAAGGGCTGTTTTTACATTTTTGGGGTGTTTGTGTTTAGCGGTAATTTTCTTCTTTCTCACATACTGTACCCAGATAAATTATATGTTGGTTTTATCATCATAAGAAGAGCTTTCAATAGATACCATTATGTTCATCATATCTTATAATTTACTACAAAACAAATCATAAAATATGATGAGAAAATAAAAAAAAACTATTTTCTAACTTTGACCTAAAAAATTATTTACACAAATACAATCATTAAAAAAGACCCCATTTCTAAATGTTGTGCCGAGTTCAGAAATATGCTTGTTTCCATGTTTTTCTGCAGTTTTTTGCGAGTTATAGGGCAAACAAAAATAGTGTGTGGGGAGGGGGGTCTTTCCTACAGTGACCTTTTGACCCCAACACGAATCCTAAATTTAGCCCAAACCCTAAATTTAACACCAACTCTAACCCTTAATATATTATAATTTTAATTTAATTGTCACCCTATCCCTTATGCTAACCCTAATCTAACTGGAACCCTAACAACTATTCTAACCTTAACCCTAGATTTTAGCTAATTACGTTTTTTTTTTTATTATTATGCTGCTGACTAAAGCATTATATCTCATATAGCCTCCTGAATGAAAAAAGTGACCCAATTAGTAGAGATGTTAACCAAAAATGTTAACCTCGCATTAAATTAACAACCTCACTAGGAAAAAGAATACCTCTAGATGTTATGATTTGGTAGGATACAGGGAAGCAGAGTTTAAACCTAAGTCATGGTATAGTTAGGAGAGTCCCACTTTGGGCTCGGATATTATGCCAATTTGGTATCAATACAAGATGGAATATCGTCGCAGTTGGGTAACAGCATTAGCTTTGAAAACAAATGGGCTCCATGGATAAGAACCCACGT
Source organism: Pelodytes ibericus (assembly GCA_036172795.1). NCBI lineage: Eukaryota > Metazoa > Chordata > Amphibia > Anura > Pelodytidae > Pelodytes > Pelodytes ibericus. The sequence goes on along the minus strand of CM069857.1, from coordinate 79,401,355 downwards.
TGTACCAAGCATCTGATAAAGGTCTATCACCATCCCCCCCCCCCCCCCCCCCCTTGGCTGAAGGCAATCTTTGCCTTCCCTTGCACACCCCAAGCGGCCATGACAACAGGTGGGCCTTTGGGATACATACCCCGATGCTCTCACAAATTGCCAGCAACAGTCAAAATACTTTTAGTTTTTTCCTTGTACTTCTACAAAGGTTATGCATTTTTATGATGTTGTTCATATTTAATTATAATTGAACCGATTGTTGTTATTTCTTTCTTCACCATTAGTGTTTCTTTCTTCCCTGTTTTATGTAAGAGAAAGCTTCTTTTTTTTTTTAAATAAATAAAAAACTTACTAAAAAAAATGACTTTGCCAAAGCACAGTAAGCAAAGAGATGGTGCACTTGCTGTGGGGGCATTGAGACACTGGGACACATGCTGTGGGGACACTGAGACACTGGGACACCTGCTGTGGGGGCATAGAGACACTGGGGGGCCTGCTGTGCCGACATTGAGACACCTGTTGTGGGGGAATTGAACACTGGGGCACCTGCTGTGGGTCATTGGGACCCTTGAGATCCTGCTGTGGGGACATTAAGACACTGGGAACACTGATGAGGGGGCATTGGGATACTGGTATCTATTCACTAAAAGGTGAGTTGCAGGTCAATTGAGTAGAGACGAACATTTAATCTCACAAACTTAGCCATGCATTGTGCAGGGACAGTCCTGGGAAGTTTGCTTTTTTTTATTAGAAGGTAAATTGAAATAAAAAAATAATTTAGAAAAAAAAAAGCCCCTCTGGGGTCCGCAGATGTTAGCTGGCCGAAAAATCTAAAAAAAAAAAAAACCCGGCCCCTCAAAACATTAGGGCCCCACCAACCTAATAAATAGTGGGTCCCAGCCCCCTAAAATAGTTGGGGGCCAAAAAATTACCCCCCCCCCCAGGGTCTGGAGGATGCTCACAGACTTGATAAACAAATAAATAATGTACCCCACTGGGGTCTGAGTCTGCTCGATGGCCCCAGGCCCCAATAAACAAAGAATGTACTACCCCCTGGGGCTGCCCAATGGCCTTAGACCACAAAATAAAATAAATGCCCCCTCGGGGTCTCGGGCTACTCCAATGGCCTTAGTCCCAGATAATAAAATAAATAAAATTAAATAATTCCCTTAGAGATAGACTTTACACACTTCTCAAGAATACACCACTCATATTCGAGAATACACTATGTTCTGGGGAGACAATACAATTATTAAAAAAGGCAATAAATAAAGATCTGGTCTGGACTTACCATAATATGGTAATTATAGAATTTGAAGAGGGGTAATAAAAACGAGGGCAAATTGGAGGTTAAATGAGAAGTTACTCTCTAGACAAGAAAACCAAGAAATTATTGGAGATATGACCAGTAGATTTTTTGAATAAAATAATCCAGAAGAAACATCTCCAATGAATACTTGGTGCACAAATAAATGCGTAATGAGGGGAAACTTTATAAAGTTAAGATCAAGACAAAAAAAGGAAAAAGAAAACAATTAAATGAGCTGTATATAGAACATTATAACTTGAGTAAGTGCAATAAAGAGGATCCAGCGCCAAATCGCACTAAAAGAATAGTAGAGTTAAAAAAATCAACACTCAACTTATGATAAACACCAAAAAAAAACTTTAAGTCACAGAAACTAATGTATTAAAACAAAGGCAACAGGGCAGACAGGTTATTAACAGCAAAAGTGAAAAAAAGAGTGGAGAAGAGAAGAATATGTAATAATTAGAGATGGAGACAGGAACTGTTATTCCTCAAAAGATATAGGAAATGCTTTCAAGAAATCCTATTAAAGAATATATAGTTTGCCAAAAATGAACGGTAACATACATATGCAAGACTATATAAAAAAAAAAGCCAACCTCCTCAAAATTACGATAGAACAACTAGAAAATCTAAATTCTCCAATAACCATACAAGAAGTTAGAATAGCCATGAATAATTTAAAAAGTAATGAGGCACCAGGACCAGATGGGTTCACAAATTCCTTTTATAAGATATATATAGATAAGATTGATAAATATCTAAGTGAACTTTTTAATGATATAGCCATTAAAGGACCCCCACCAGGAGAGATCCTACAAGCAAATATAATTCCAATTTAAAAAGCCAGGGAAAGACCCCACAGAATTGCGGAACTATAGACCCATTTCATTAATAAATAGTGACTTAAAATATATTCGACAATCCTGGCTGATAGGCTGAAAGAAATAGTTCAAACCCTGATCCATAAGGACCAGGCAGGATTTATCCATAAAATAACTTTAGGCAATCACATTAGAAGAGTAATAAATATTTTAGATAAAGTGTCCAATAAAATTGAAGTATCAAAGGCATAAAAACTAGTAAGAAAGAATTTGGATTTTGATGGTGTAGAGAGAAGATCTGGGAAAAGAGGTAGCGAAGACCATAAAAAAATGTTAGAGGTAAACTATTAGAAATTAAGTTCCACTACAAACCAATGGGGAACACTGGAAGTCTTGAAATCATATATTCTGCCTAAATGGCTATATTTGTTTAGGTCAATCCCATTACCCATGAAAAAAGAATGGTTAACGGATATACAAAGAATGATAGATACATTTATATGGGCTAACAAAAAAATGAGAATAACTAAAGCAGTGAGAATGAGGAAGATGACTAAGGGAGGAATGTAATCAATCGATATTCGGAAATATCATGACGCACACATGATATACCACGTCAACAAGTGGCAGTTAGAAGAAAATAAACTAGTACCCTGGTTCAAAATAGAAAGTGAAACTATGCATAATCTACAGAGGGGTATAAAGAAAGCAAATCTAAGATAAACCAAAATGGGATGTTAACAGAACTGATAGGCTTTTGGAGAAAAGTTAAGAACAAAAGCAGTCGCGTCCCGAGAGGAGTGCGGGGGGTGCAGACCGCACCGGGTGACACCTCCAGCCAGGGCCGGCCTTAGGGGTGTGCGACCTGTGCGAGCGCACAGGGCGCAACACCCCAGGGGCGCCCGCCCGGCCGGTAGATAGAAAAAAAAAGTAAAAAAAAAAAAAAAAGCCGGTAGTGGCACTGGCTGGGGGAGATCAAAAGCCCTCTGCTCGGCATGCTGTGCTGGGTCCGGGGAGGGGGCGGTGCTAACCGGCACAGCGGTGTAGCACCGCCCCCACCCCGGGAAGCAGAGCAGAGTCTGCTTCACGGGGAGCCCCGGGCAGCATGAGATAGTGCTGCTCGGCTCCCCATGCTTGCATTAAGCATGGGGAGCCCGAGCAGCACCTTCTCTTGCTGCCCATGGCTGCCCGTAATGCAGCCCCCGGAGACGCCTAGGTGCAGGAGGGCCTTGACAGCTTGTGCTGTAGCAAGGCTGCACACATTGGTGGTAAGGTACTAAGGGAGGAGTTGGGGGTGGGGATCAGAGTGTATATAGGTCTGGACATACAGGAAATCTTCAGACTTTTTTTGATCCTACCAGAATTTTCTTGCTGCCTGCTTTCCTTTCTCCCTTCTTCTGTTGCAGGATGGATGCATCACTGGAACATTTACTAGCTGGGATCTGTGAGGCTGCGGGAAGAAAGGGATCAAGTTGGAAGAGTGCAGCTGGGACTTCTGATTACAGGCCCTGGGACCTCAGCGCAACCGGTGAGGAGGATTTGCCTGCCGCACAACTCAGCCCTGGATCACCGACACGAGGAAGGTTGCCTGCGGAGGAGGGGTCGGAAGGGCGACAGCAGTGGTTGAGGATGCAAGGGAGGAGGTATCGGAAGCTGCCGTGTACAATTCTTATCTGTCTTGTTCAGGCCCCTTAGGCATGCACTTAAAAATGGGAGGCGAAGAAAAGATTTGGAAGGGGAATACTTGGAGATGTTCGCCTTATTGCCTCTGGGAGAGTCAATTGACTCGAAAGAAGAAGACAAAAAGAGGGACAAGGCCAAGATGGAAGGGTAGTAAGGGGAAAACACATTACAGAAAGCTTCTCGAAACCTTTGGGTATTGGTTAAGGGGTTTTGGTATCCTGGGAAGCGTAGTAGGGCAAGAGATGCTGGAGAAGTGCTCGGCGCTTCTCTCCTATCTAGATGGGTTCTGGGAGGCCTTTAGGATGTATGGGGGTTTGGCTGGGTGGCGGTATGATGAACAGTTTCGTCAACGCTTGGTTGCTAATCCTATGACAAGGTGGGCCCAAATGGACATCACGCTAGGGCTTAAGCTGTTGATGGCCCAGAAGTCCGTGCCGTTTCAGGGCGGGGCGGATGCAGGAGCAGCTGCTTCAGCGCCGGCCTCTAGGAAGAAGGGTTGCTGCTAGCTGTTTTATAACAGCCAGTGCAAGTGGGGTAGTTCATGTCGGTTCAGACACGAGTGTGCTAGGTGTGGGGGCAGTTCACAGTTCCTTGCATCAGCCGGTGATTTGGGAGCAAAAGGGGAAGTCTCCAGTGAACAGAAACGCGATGCTGCCATGGCTAAAGCACTACGGTAGGCAGGAGGAGGCGGTGTTCCTCAATCAGGGGTTCGCGACAGGGTTTTGGGTCTCTTTCATGCTAAAGGGAGCGGTTGGGCCAAGACAGAACCTCAAACTGTTCATTCCTTTCCGGTGGTTGCGGGGGATAAGTTGTTGATGGAGGTTAGCCTGGGCGGGATGGCGGGTCCATTTGTCGACCTTCCGTTTTCTCATTTGCGGGTATCACCCCCCCCCCCTTGGGTGTGGTACCCAGGAAGGAAACAGGTGAATTCAGGTTGATTCATCACTTGTCTTATCTTAAAGGGCTGTCAGTTAACGACAACTTAGATGAGGACCTATGTTCAGTGCCCTATACCTCTTTTGATAGGGCGGTGGATGTGGTTAGATTTGCAGGCCCAGGGGCTTTGTTAGCTCAGGGGACATAGTTCTTTGCGGAACCATATCAGGTGCTTTATCTCCTGGGCCTACTTTGAAAAGTCAGTACTTTTCTGGAGTGGATGGTTAGCAGGATACTGGGGTTAGTTTATTGGTATTGTCATTACCTGGACGACTTCCTTTACGATTGGGCCCGGAATGTCGTTGGACTGCATGCATCTCTTGAGGATCATGCAGGTGGTTTCTAAATTCCTTGGGTCCCGCTAACCGCTGAAAAGACGGATGGTTTAACTACCTGCTCCAGTTTCCTGGGTTTGGAACTTGACATGGTGCAAGGGGTTGTAGGTTTATGGTGGAGAAACCTGTGGTGTTAAGGCGGGTGCAGTCAGAAGTTGTGATGTCTAAGAAGGTCACCCTTTGTCATCTGCAGTCCGTGATTGCGAGGTTCAATTTTGCGTGCAAGATTATTCCAATAGGCAGGGTCTTTCTCAGGTATCTGTCTAAGGCCACGGGGGAGTGAAGGAGGGTTCTCGCTTCCTGAGGGTCGAAGGCCCGCTCCGCTCTGGAGCTGGTTGTCTGGAAGGTGTTTTCTGGGGACGTTTAACGGCCAGGCCTTTTTAAAGCCGGCGGTCTATGTGCCTGACCTGGAGCTGTACATTGATACTTCCGGGAGTGTTTACTACAGAGACAAAAATGGAGTGAGGAACCGTGGTCGGAGGAGTGGAAATCGTTCCCGTTGATGGGCAACGTGGCGTTATTTCCGTCTGTGGTGGTGCTATATTGACGGGGTTGGTCCAGGAGAGACAGAAGGGTAGTGTTCTATTTGGGTAACCTGGCGGTGGTGTATTCCGGCAACAAGATCCGTCATCTTCCCCTTCGGTGAGGCTTCTGCGGTACTTTCTGTTGTGGTGCATGGAGCTCAGCATATCATTTAGGATGAAACACGTTCCGGGTTATCGGAACATCATCACGGACTCTCTTTCATGCTTACAGTGGGACAGATTTGTCAGGCTACGCAAGGGACGGATTTGGAGGGTCACTCATGCCCGGAGAGGGTGTGGAAACTCGGGATCGAGTGTTGCAGCGATGGGGGAAGTCATCGTTGGCTCCCGCTACTTGGCAGGCATATAATTGGGTATGGCAGGAATGGGATGAGCTGGCGTTTTGGGCAGGGGTTGACATGATGGAGGTGAATCGTCTTGACATCTCATTTAAGTTGGTCTTTTGGCTGGCCTCTCAAGGGGTCTCTCCTGCTCAGCTGAGAGGGAAATTGGCCACGATAGCTTTCATGTTTAAGTTACAGGGATTTGCGGATATCACCAAACATTTTGTGATTAATCAGGCCATGAAAGGTCGATGCGGGGGCGGTCGGTACAAGACTTCCACCGGCCGGTGCTCAGGGGTACATTGGGTGATATTATGAGGGTCTTGAGGAAGATCTGCTCTCCAGGGTCTGAGGCTTTGCTTGTCAGGGCGGTTTTTCCCTGGCGTTTTTGGGGCATTTCGGTTTTCAAAACGGGTTTAGCGGATCACGGCTGTCTGGGGGTGGTCCCCAATTTGGCTATGTTTCAGACACGGCGGAGCAGGTGGCAGTGTTACTGCTTTCATCTGAAACGGACCGGGCAAGGGGCCCAGGTGGTGCTATACGGAGTTCCCGGTAGTGTTGCCTGCCCGGGATCCTGCCTCCTAAGGTACCTGGTGGTGCGGCCCAGGGGTGGGGCCTCCGTCCTAGTGCATCAGAGTGGGACTGCACTTTTGAGGAACAGTTTTTGAGAATTTTTCCGTTTGGGGCTGAACAAGCCGGGCTTTGGGGATAAGGGGTTAAGCGTATCGGGAGATGGGAGTCCAACAGGTTTGACACATATGTAAGGCCTCATTGGGTACTTTTTAAGAGGCGGTTGCTTGTGGTGAGCCAATAGTGTCCTCCTTTTCCCATCCCCTCCTTTTGCTATAGGGTCCGCCTATGTGGCTTGGATCATTGGCCACTTTTACGTTTTCTGGGCTGGGTGGAGGGCCGCAGTCAGGCTATCGGGCCTACGGCTGGGCTTTCCTGCGGAACTGCATCAGATGAAGTGGTTTGGGGCTCGGGGTATGTGTTGGGCAGAGGTAGTGCCCATGATGCTGCGTTTCATTGGCCGAGGGGTACTTCCAAATATTGTGGTTATACACACTGGAGGGAATGATCTGGGGTTGGTGCCACAGAGGGAGTTAATTCAAATGATGCCAAGGGATGTTGCACAAATTCTAACAGTGGTTCCCGTGGTTAAAATTTTATGGTCAGGGTTGGTGACGAAGGACCAGTGACGGTATGCTCGGATTCTCAGGGCAATGGGACGCAGCAGGGGCAAAATGAACAAATTGATGTCTGAAGTTGTGAGGAAGCAGAAGGGTGCGGTGGTCAGACATCATACTTTGGAAGGAGAGCGTTCAGGCTTGATCGCAAAGGATGGGGTGCACATGTCCGACTTGGGTTTGGATGTGTTTTTTGGCTAGGATTACCAGAAGGGGTAGAAAAGGCTTTTATTTGGTGGGGTAGCCCTTCTGTAGTGAGGATTCACACAGATTGGCTTTGGCGGTAACTTGCTCCTTAGGGGGTCTATGGCTTGAATATCTGGAGTCAGCCATAGTCGAAATAGATAACGAGAGAGGTTTTGAGCCAAGCTGGGGGCTCTTAGCCTGATGGTGGGCTGGGCAGAAGGTTCCGGTGGAGATTGGACCCCTGGGGAGCAAGTTGGTTCAGGATATGTGTCCTATGTGGTTATGTTAACTATGTTAATAAAGTTATGGTTAATTATGAGGTTCGTGTCATTTATGACATAAATATCTAATATGTGGGTTTTGTCATTGCCTATTACGGTATATTTATCTTGGTGTTTATGTTATGATGTGTTAAGTTAAGGTTGGAGGCAATGACATGTATAATAAATAAAATGGCTGTGGCCTTTTCTACCCACTATCTCTGTGTCATGTGGTTGCTGTTATGGTAAAATACAGCCTGGTAGTCGAGGCTACAACTGTCATGCAGACTGTGCTCTGCTTCCCGGGGTGGGGGCGGAGCTACACCGCTGTGCCGGTTAGCTCCGCCCCCTCCCTGGATCCACCTTTTCAGGCAAAGGTAAGGGAGGGGGGGAAAGAGACAGAACAGGGGTTAGGGGGGAGAGACAGAACAGGGGTTAGGGGGGAGAGAGACAGACAGAACAGGGGGAGGGGAGAGAGAGACAGACATAACAGGGGTTAGGGGGGAGAGACAGGGGGAGGGGAGAGAGAGACAGACAGAACAGGGGCAGGGGGGAGAGACAGAACAGGGGCAGGGGGGAGAGACAGAACAGGGGGAGAGAGAGAGAACAGGGGGAGGGGGAGAGAGAGAGAACAGGGAGAGGGGGGAGAGAGAGAACAGGGCTAGAGAGAGAGAACAGGGGGAGGGGGGAGAGACAGAACAGGGGATGGGTGGGAGAGAGACAGACAGAAAAGGGGCAGGGGGTAGAGACAGAACTGGGGGAGAGAGAGAGACAGAACAGGGGACGGGGGAGAGAGACAGAACAGGGGACAGGGGGGAGAGAGACAGAACAGGGGACGGGGGGAGAGACACAGAACAGGGGACGGGGGGAGAGAGACAGAACAGGGGACGGGGAGAGAGACAGAATAGGGGACGGGGGGAAAGAGACAGAACAGAGGGAGAGAGAGACAGACATGGCAAGGAAGAGGAAAGGGACAAACATGGGAAGGGAGAGAGACACAAACATAGGGGGGCGAAAGAGACAGGGGGGGCGCCACGGGGGAAGCCCGCACAGGGCGCCGGAACACTTAAGGCCGGCCCTGCCTCCAGCACACCGCATCTCGCTGCTTAACTTTTTTTTTTTCTGGCAGCCGCATCCGCTGTATACGCCCACCGGAAAGAAAAAAAAATCACCGCAACCGGATGTGACGTTAGGAGGTAACACTGCACGGAGACGTCCGGCCAGGGACACGGAACAGCAGCCAGGCGGTAAGTGATGGGGAAGGGGGGAGGAGGGAGGAAGAAAACGAGCACTGCAATGGCACAATATTCCTGGTAACTGACTGGTACAATAATACTGGGCTCTGAATGGCACAATATTCCTGGTATATGACTGGCATAATATTACTGGGCTCTGAATGGCACAATATTCCTGGTATCTGACTGGCACAATATTACTTGTCTCTGAATGGCACAATATTCCTGGTATCTGACTGGCACAATATTACTGGGTTCTGAATGGCACAATATTACTGGTATCTGACTGGCACAATAATACTGGGCTCTGAATGGCACAATATTCCTGGTATCTGACTGGCACCATATTACTGGGCTCTGAATGGCACAATATTCCTGGTATCTGACTGGCACAATATTACTGGGCTCTGAATGGCATAATATTACTGGGTTCTGAATGGCACAATACTACTGGTATCTGAATGGCACAATAATACTGGGCTCTGAATGGCACAATATTCCTGGTATCTGACTGGCACCATATTACTGGGCTCTGAATGGCACAATATTCCTGGTATCTGACTGGTACAATATTACTGGGTTCTGAATGGCACAATATTACTGGGCTCTGAATGGCACAATATTACTGGGCTCTGAATTGCACACTATTACTGGTATCTGAATGGCACAATTTTCCTGGTATCTGAATGGCACAATATTACTGGGCTCTGAATGGCATAATATTACTGGGTTCTGAATGGCACAATATTACTGGTATCTGACTGGCACAATAATACTGGGCTCTGAATGGCACAATATTACTGGTATCTGACTGGCATAATATTACTGGGCTCTGAATGGCACAATATTCCTGGTATCTGACTGGCACCATATTACTGGGCTCTGAATGGCACAATATTCCTGGTATCTGACTGGCACAATATTACTGGGCTCTGAATGGCACAATATTCCTGGGTTCTGAATGGCACAATACTACTGGTATCTGAATGGCACAATATTCCTAGTATCTGACTGGCACAATATTACTGGGCTCTGAATGGCACAATATTACTGGGCTCTGAATGGCACAATATTACTGGGCTCTGAATTGCACACTATTACTGGTATCTTAATGGCACAATTTTCCTGGTATCTGAATGGCATAATATTACTAGTATCTGAATGGCACAATATTCCTGGTATCTGACTGGCACAATATTACTGGGCTCTGAATGGCATAATATTACTGGGTTCTGAATGGCACAATACTACAGGTATCTGAATGGCACAATAATCCTAGTATCTGACTGGCACAATATTACTGGGCTCTGAATGGCATAATATTACTGGGCTCTGAATGGCACAATATTACTGGGCTCTGAATGGCACAATATTACTGGGCTCTGAATTGCACACTATTACTGGTATCTGAATGGCACAATTTTCCTGGTATCTGAATGGCACAATATTACTGGGCTCTGAATGGCATAATATTACTGGGTTCTGAATGGCACAATATTACTGGTATCTGACTGGCACAATAATACTGGGCTCTGAATGGCATAATATTACTGGGTTCTGAATAGCACAATATTACTGGTATCTGAATGGCACAATATTACTGGTATCTGAATGGCACAATATTCCTGGTTTCTGACTGGCACCATATTACTGGGCTCTGAATGGCACACAATTTTCCTGGTATCTGAATGGCATAATATTACTAGTATCTGAATGGCACAATATTCCTGGTATCTGACTGGCACAATATTACTGGGTTCTGAATGGCACAATATTACTGGTATCTGAATGGCACAATATTCCTGGTATCTGACTGGCACAATATTACTGGGCTCTGAATGGCATAATATTACTGGGCTCTGAATGGCACAATATTACTGGGCTCTGAATGGCACAATATTACTGGGCTCTGAATGGCACACTATTACTGGTATCTTAATGGCACAATATTCCTGGTATCTGAATGGCATAAATTTACTGGGCACTGAATGGCACAATATTACTGGGCTCTTTAATGGCACCATATTACTGGGCTCTGAATGGCACAATATTACTGGGCTCTGAATGGCACAATATTACTGGGCTCTGAATGGCATCATATTACTGGGTTCTGAATGGCACAAGATTACTGGTATCTGAATGGCACAATATTCCTGGTATCTGACTGGCACAATATTACTGGGCTCTGAATGGCACAATATTCCTGGTATCTGACTGGCACAATATTACTGGTATCTGAATGGCACAATATTACTGGTATTTGAATGGCACAATATTCGGGTATCTGACTGGCACAATATTCCTGGTATCTGAATGGCATAATATTACTGGGCTCTGAATGGCACACTATTACTGGGCTCTGAATGGCACACTATTACTGGTATCTGAATGGCACAATATTCCTGGTATCTGAATGGCATAATTTTACTGGGCACTGAATGGCACAATATTACTGGGCTCTGAATGGCAGTAGCCCTAAAAAGCCAGCCTCAGCTTACTATTTACAAAATGGTATGTTGAGATGCCCGCATGGCCCTCCATCTACAGACCGAGCTCTGACAATATTTTTTGGGCTTCTGCTGGAGTATCCAGTAGATAGGTATGGCCTTTGTGGACCAGCTGAAGTATGGCCAGGTAAATAAGGCTAAATCTGGAGCCCTTTTCATGGAGACATTTGCACAATGGCGTGAATTCTCTTAGTTTCAGTGACACTTGTTGGGAATAGTCCTGAAAGAGGAGTACCTTTTGGTTTTCATAGAGTAGGTCGCCATTTGCTCTATAAGCGGTCAGCATTCTTGTTTTATCGTAGAAGTTTAGGACTTTGAAGATTACTGGTCTTGGTCTGTTATCTGAGCCCCTACGCTCAGGCCCAATTTTGTGTGCTCGCTCGATAAGTGGGTTTTCTTCTAGTAGTTAAGGTCCAAAGCTGTAGGTAACCATCTTTGAATAGTTTTGAGTAGTTGGTATGGTTTGATATGTTCTGGCATATTTAGAAGTTTGAGATTATTGCTGTGGCTTCTGATCCTAAGTCTTCTATCTTCTCCAGAAGAGTGTTGATTGTTGTAGAATATTGGAAACATCACTTTGCAATGTTGTGGCTATGTCTTCCACTTGACTCTGTCTAACTTCCAGCTCTTTGACAGACACTGCATTAGTGGCAATTTGCGCCAGAGTATTGTCGATGGAGGTCTTATTCTCAACGAGTAGGGCATCAAAGAGTGGCTACAGGGCTTAGAAGACGTCTTGTGCCATATTAGTAGAGGATGGTTGTGTTTGTGAGATGTCCGGTTGACTACCCTCTAGTGATGGCATTGATAAAGAAAGTTCAGGAGAGCTTGCTGGCGAAGGAGTAGAGCTGGGTAGATACGGTTTGTTACGTTTCGCCTAGTTTCGTGTCTGAGACAGGTGATTTCTTCTTCTTACGATCTTTGTCTTTAGAGGGTTTGTCAATAAATCTATCCATGATATGGATTTGTGGTCTAATGAGGCCATGCAAGCATCAAAACATTAGAAATAGAGTGGTGTAGACATTTTGTGAGAAAACCAAACAGTTACAATGATATCACAGTTGGCGTATTCTGGTAGTCAAAGAAAGACAAATGACTATGATTTTAAGAACAGTGGACAGGGCAGACTAAATTGTACAGGTGGGGAGACTCATACAGTTCTACCTGACTATGGTGTTTAAAAGGTGAATAAGGGTTCCTTAGCAGTGAGGAGACCGGGGCAGTTAAGCGTCTAGGCGGGAGGAATTCTAAGGGGATGGGACTATATACAACCATAAATTGGCAATATCATGTAGATTAGTTAGTATATATTTGAAAGACAATCATTATTGAGCGGTGGTGGGAGTAGGATATTCTTATCCTGAGTAGGATAGCCGCAAAAGTATTTTATGCTGTGTAAACCAATCTGTGAAATAACAACATTAGTCTTTCAAACAGGAAAGGATCTCAAACCGTAATGGTCAGTTTGAGACAATAAAATGTTCAGTAGAAAAAGAAGTCACAGTTCTAACTGTAGTATTGACATGAACAGTTATTTTGTATGCTGTCCAAAAGGGGTAGAGAGCTGTTGGAGAGTAAATGTTGTGTTATGTATTCCTTCTGCGATAGCAAAATTAAAAAGGTGTCGCTTTGCTGGAACTTCACAACTCCTCTGATCATGTAAGTATTCCGGGTGTTTGGGGTATTCGCCTACATACAGTGGCTATGAGGTCGTCTCCATGCGGACTAAGCTAACCTACGAGTATACTGGCCTCGAGACACTTACAGTAAAGGATACAGATCCCGACACCCTGTTCCTGCATATTGATCTCTGGGAGATGAAACCGAATTCGGATGTTGGCTCTGATAATAAGAAGATCAGTCAAACCGAAATTCATCAGTGATGCGGTGCTGGAACCTCACCAAAACCATAAAAGCATAGATTTACTTCAGTGCTAGCTTAAATGGTGTGTGGTCTGGTACATACAAAATAAAATGCCTTTAGAACTTGAAGTGTCTAGTTGTAGTTCATCTATCCACATCAGCAGAAATAAGAGGTTCCTTTATGGTAGGTCCTTGATATTATACCTTAGAGATGGGCAAAACGAACATTTTCGATTCGTTTTCGTCCATTCGGACGAAAATGTTAATTATTTCGTCCAAAACGAATTTCGTCCATTGCTGCATTCAGACGAAACTCGTTCATTATTTTCATTTAGTTATATTCATTCGTACAAATGGATAATAATTCACCTATTGGAGAATTCGGTTCAAAGAGTCTCATTAATACGAATTTCATATGAATTTCATTCATCCCCTACCTTATGCTATTGAGCTGTTGAAATTAGTCTCTTTCTTTAATCTGAATTCCCCAACCTTATACTATTATACTAGGTGTAAGTTAAATGAATGCAGCAATGGACGAAAATGCCCTCACTTCAATAGTATATGGTTGGAGAATTCGGTTGAAAGAGTCAAAATTTTCGAATTTCATCCCTTACCTATGCTATTGAGCTGTTGAAATTTGGCTCTAAGTGGTTGGGAAATTCAGATATAGAAGCTTATGGACATCATTTTGTTGAGATCAAACAGAAACATAGAAAGTCAAATTTTAGTGGTGTAGATGTAAACTCAAAAGTATGATTAAAATAATATTAATAAAAGTGTATAGAAAATATTTGATATGTTGCATATTAAATAAAAATAAATAAAAAAACCTGCCGTTTATATAATATTCACAGTTGACCGTTTCACACGTTATTTGTTGCCTTTAAAGAGCCAGTAACCTATATTAAGGTTACTTTGTACTTAAGTTTGAAATGCCTGTCTCAAATCACTACAGTTTCTCTCGTGGACTATACCCTTTAGTGAAACCTTAAGATATATGGTTCATGCATGCTTTGACAGTATCCCTGGGAGGTATATTGACAGCGCCACCAAGCATGCGCGGTTGCGCTCTCACACAACCAGGCAGCACTGTGCATGCGCAGTATTCAGTCTCCAGTGCTATTGGCATTACATAAAACAAAATAGAGTTGAAATAAGTCAATTCATATGAATTTCAACTCTATTTCGGTTTATGTAATGCCAATAGCATTACATACAATAACTTAAGACGAAATTGAGATGAAATTCAAATTCAACATATCAGAATGTCTGTCAGCATCAGGGTCATTGTCACAGAAAATACCGTCTATGAGGCCATCTCCACACAGGCCTATCTGACCTACGAGTAGGTGAGCCTCGGGACACTATTATAGTAAAGGTTACGAACCTCGACACTTGGTTCTTGTAGGACAAATCATAAAAGATGGAGCCGATTTCTGATATCAGGAAAGGTTCTTGTGGTCGAAGATCAGTTCAACCGAACCCTCCCTTGGCTTGGATGGTAAGGTGCTGTAGAAAAATCATAGAGGAATTCGGTACAAGGAAGTGTATCCGAAATCCGTGTAACCAGACCCTGGAGCTGAGCAATGATGGTTGTCCCGCCTTTTTCTTTGGCAGTCCGGAAAAGATAAAGAAGGTGCGTAGATGTTGTATTTTAGTCCTTAACAGGTAAATTGATTGAAAGTCAATGTTCCAAATGTGTTCCGTTAGAGATTGCAGGAATAACAATTAGTGTTTTAGCTGTAGCCTGAGCGCTATTTGATCTGTGATATGGCTCACTTGAGCCAGACTCCAGGGAGGTCGTTCTGGAGAGCCGACAAGGTAGAAACTTATTTGTTCTTGTCCAGGTACTTATCCTCCAGCTCAAAATGGATGGCAAAAGCAACAGGTATGGCTGGGAGTGCTTCATAGCGGTTGTTTCGAGCCAGTTGTGGAGGAGCTCGTTTAAAATGCAGCCATGATTGGTGGCTCCACCCCCGGAGGTGAAAATAAAGTGTCTTGAAATCCAAAGATCCTAAAAACCAAACCATAAGCCACACGAGAAGTGAACTTTTGATGGGTTTTGCATGCTTGTGCCTGTTCAAAGGCTGCTTCAACAAGCTGGTCATACTTATATACACAAAAAAGGATAATGTCCCAGTACCACACTATATATAGTCATCAGCAAATAGTGTAGGTCCTTTGCCAGAAAGGACCTGTTGGAGATAAATTCGGAAAAGTGCAAGTACTAAAGAAATTGGGTAGATTTACCACCTTAAGGGAACACTAAATGTTATATTTTCTAATATAGAAGCACAAGTAAGAGGTTAGTTGTACCTTGTGTGAGGATAAATGGATGTGTACTTTTGATAGTATTCGCCAGTTGATCCTCTGACCAACAGCTGCCATGCTTCCTTAGGAAGCAGTAGCAGTCTGGTCGGTGACTGACTTTCTGCAAGCACAGAGAGAGCCCCTTTGTTTTTGTATGGGATCAGCAAGAGTGGACCTTAACTAGGTCCCTCTGCTGATCCCCTGCATTTGGCAGATGGAGCGGCCCCGCCCCAGATGTGGGACACAGCAGAGAGTAAATGTGTATAAAACTACACGTTGCCTTTACTCCAGACTCTCATGACATGTTATTTTTTTAACTCTTGCTTCCTTCAAGGAAGTTTAGTGGTGCTTTAAAGTATTTTGTTATGAAGGATGTTTCTCCTGTATTGTAAGTGGAGAAGTTTATAGTAAACCCAACATGCAGTGTACTATTAACATACATTAGTAGAAGATCTGATAAACATGTGTGGAATCGTGTGTGGAACATGTGCAGAACGAGAGCCTCAATATGCACTCGGATATTCCCAAAGAATCAGACTTGTCAGAATGGTAAAGGGATGGGGCTTCCAGGATAACAGTAGTATCAGTGGCGTCCCGAGGGGGGAGAGGGGGGTGCGGACCGCACCAGGTGACACCACCAGCGGAGGTGACACCCGTGCTGCCGGCACCCCATGCATTGCGCTGCTGAACTTTATTTGTATTTTTTTATGGCATCCACATCGGATTCGGCGGCCGGAAAAAAACAAAACACTGCGGCCGTAAGGGGGGTGGGAAAATCAAAAATTACCTGATTCCTGCTCTGTCTCCCGGTGCAGGTTCGTGGCTGTGAGGGAAGCATTGTGCACTCCCCTCCAGCTGCGCGAATCAATAAAGTTTTTTGGAAAAAAAGTTTTAACAAACTATTGATCCGCATGGCTGGAGGGGAGCGCACAACGCCTCCCTCACAGCCACGGACCTGCACCGGGAGACAACAGCAAGGAGGTAAGTACTGGCTGGGGAAGGGGGAGGAGGGTGGAATAACGAGCATACTGAGGGGCAAACTCCTGGCATATTGGGGGTCAAAATCCTGGCATATTAAATGGCTAAAGAATGGCATAATGAGGGGCAAAATCGTGGCATATTAAATGGCATATTGGGGGGCAAAATCATGGCATATTGAATGGCTAAAGAATGGCATATTGGGGGGCAAAATCTTGGCATATTAAATGGCATATTGGGGGGCAAAATCCTGGCATATTAAATGGCATATCTAGGGGCAAAATCCTGGCATATTGAGAGCAAAATACTGGCATATTAAATGGCATATTGGGAGGCAAACTCCTGGCATATTGAAGGGCAAAATCCTGGCATATTTAATGGCATATTGGGGGGCAAAATCCTGGCATATTGAGAGCAAAATACTGGCATATTAAATGGCATATTAAGGGGCAAAATCCTGGCACATTGAGGGGCAAAATACTGGCATATTAAATGCCATATTTGGGGGCAAAATCCTGGCATATTAAATGGCATATTGGGGGGCAAAATCCTGGCATATTGAGAGCAAAATACTGACATATTAAATGGCATATTGGGAGCAAACTCCTGGCATATCGAGGGGCAAAATACTGGCACATTAAATGGCATATTGGAGGGGAAAAATACTGGCATATTGAAGGGCAAAATCCTGGCATATTAAATGGCATATTGGGGGGTCAAAATCCTGGCATATTAAATGGCATACTGGGGGGCAAAATCCTGGCATATTAAATGGCATATTGGGGGGGCAATATCCTGGCATATTAAATGGCATATTGGGGGGGGAAATAGTGTGTCTCAGGTTATGTGTGTCACTGTGTGTGTAAGTGGTAAGGGTGTGTGTAAGTGTGTCACTATGTAAGGGTGTGTGTGTGTCATTGTGTCTGTGTAAGGGTGTGTGTGTGACTGCAAGGGTCTTTGTGTTTAAATATGTGTTAGGGTGTCAATGTGTGACAAATTTAGAGCATGCGAGTTGAATATTTAGATGTATTTATTTTCCACACTATACATTATACCTTTATATATATATATAAAATGTATGGAGGGTTGGTGGTGTGGGAGGCGTGGCGGGTCAAAGGAGGGGGGCACCAAAATGCACCTTCGTCTGTGTAGACGAAAATCCTTGCACTGGCCCTGACCGGATGTGACGTAATGTCACATCCGGTGTCTGTGTTTCCCTCCTCTGTGTAGGAGGGAAGACTGCATGGAGGAGACGGCAGGGGACACAGAGCAGCAAATAAGGTAAGTACTACTGGGGAAGGGGGAGGAGGGTGGTATAAAAAGAGCAAAATCCTGGCATATTGAGTGGCATAATAATCCTGGCATATTGAATGGCATAATAATCCTGGCATACTGAGGGGTTAAATACTGGCATATTGAGTGGCATAATAATCCTGGCATATTGAATGGCTAAATCCTGGCATATTGAGTTGCAAAATAATCCTGGCATACTGAGGGGTTAAATACTGGCATATTGAGTGGCATAATAATCCTGGCATATTGAGTGGCTAAATCCTGGCATATTGAGTGGCAAAATAGTCCTGGCATATTGAATGGCTAAATCCTGGCATATTGAGGGGTTAAATACTGGCATATTTAATTGGCAAAGTGATGCTGTGGCATGATCTGTGGGGCAAAATAACATGTACTATGAGGAAAGTGACACTGGCTAGTTCTGTGGCATGCCAAAACGTGTAGGTGCAATATGAGTGCAAGCCAAGTGCTGTGGGTGCAATATAGGTGCATGGCAAGTTCTGTGGGTACTGTATGGTGCTGTGTTAAGTCCTTTAGGTGCAATGTGGGTGCAGAGGAAGGGAATAAAAAATAGGAATGCAATTTTTCAATAACATTTTATTAAATATAATATTAAATAATTGGCATATTATTTGTGGCATATTTATTGGACCCCATTTGTGGCATAATTAAGGAGCTCTTTTGTGTGGTATAATTATGGGGCGCTGGTGTGTGGCATAATTAAGGGGCGCCTGTGTGTGTGGCATAATTTATTGGGCTCCAAGGTGAGGCATAAATAATGGGGCTATGGTGTGGCATAATTTATGAGGCTCTGGTGTGGCATAATTTATGGGGCTCTTGTGTGGCATAATTTATGGGGCTCTTCTGTGTCATAGTTATGGGGCTCCTGTATTTGGCATAGTTATGGGCTCCTGTGTGTGGCATAGTTAAAGGGCTCCTGCGTGTGACATAATTTGTGGGGCTCCTGTATGTGGCATATTTAATGGGCCATCTGACTGGCATTACTAAGGAATCTGTTTGGCATGGTATTGGAGGAAATCCAGGGGGGTGACACCATGAGTTACCGCACTGGGTGACACCAACCCTAGTGACGCCTCTGAGTAGTATGTCAAAAACGTATTTAGTCTATTCTGTATCCACCCAAAATCTATTACATCCAAATACATACGAACAAGATAAACAACAGTTATACATTTATATTTAATCAAAGTAATGGCTTACATGTAAAATCTACAGCTTGCAGTAAAAACCATAGGAATGACATCCATACACTACAACAACAACCACTGTGTTTCACCATTAAGGTTGTAACATGGTCCATACTTGGTAGCCTCATCTAACTGTGGGATCCCACACCATCCTAAGAGCTTTTGAGCCTTGTATTTTAGGATGGCATGAAGCTATGCAGGAATGGATCAAGTATTAATTTCCTTTGTGCTTCCCCTGCATTGCTTTGTGCATTTAAGTCTCAAACCTACACTACATCCCGTAATCTTGAGCTGCTTTTAATGATCTGTAGGTCACTAGTTTGAATACTACTATGGTTATAATGGTGTATTGGCAGCACCCCGATGACTTTAAAACCCAGACCATCAGGGATTCAAGCCTCCGGAGGTACAGGGAAAGGGCAACCACCAGGGAAATAGGTCCCTACTCGGATGGTTTTACAAGCAAATTTTATGAACTACTGAAACCCCACCTGCTTAGCCCGGTCACACGACTATTCAATGACATCTACCTGGGAGACACACAACTCCAGACTCTTACTGACGCACGCACAATACTACTACTTAAACCTAACAAATGCCCCCCCAACTTGACCACATTTAGACCAATTACTTTATAAAAACTTAGATTGTAAAATGTTAACTAAACTCCTAGTACACATGCTACAAAAATCTTACCCCACCTTTTATATCTGGGCACAAAGGGGTTTTGTCAAAGGGCGCCACCCTGTGGCAGGTATTCAATCCGCTATGGCGGCTGTATGGATGGAAACAAAGTCCTCACACACAACCCCTTCTGTCCTGATTAGTCTGGATGTGGAAAGGGCATTTGATCAAGTGGCATGGCCCCATCTAGAAAAATTATTTAAATTTCAATATTTCGGAGCCCCGTTCTTGAATCTATTCCGTAAACTATATAAGGACCCGACAACGCAAGTCACAGTTAATGGATTAGATTCGGATAAAATACATATGAACAGGGGTGTTTGTCAGGGATGCCCTTTATCGCCTTTACTATTCAATATCACATTAGACCCATTACTTTGAATTCTCTATTCGACTAGTCTGTATAAGGGAATCGGGGAGGGAACCTCACAAGTCAAAATGCAGGCTTTTGCCGATGATGTCCTCTTAGCCATAAACAAAAAATAGAGACCAAACTTACTAACTGTTAACAACTACATCTTACCTTTACGGGGTGTGCTGCTTTGATCAAAATGATTAGTTTCCCATGATTATTGTATTATCTTCAATCACTTCCTATTATTCTTAATGTCACAGATGTCAAACGTCTTAACCGATGTTTCTCTACATTTCTATGGCTGGACAAAAAGTTTAGAATTAGTCTCACTAAGCTAACGAGACCAACCTCCAGACTAGGCCTAAACATTCCTATCCCTTTGAATTATAACCTAGCAGCAGTATTTAGATCCGCAATAGACTGGGTCAAAAATAGCAACATACATACCAATGTACTACTAGATAGTAGTTTATACCCATCTCAATCCTTACAATCACTGCTTCACACTCCACACCATTCATTGCCTGACAAGGTACTTGCTAACCCCTTGCTGGCCACTACAATCAGGGCCTGGAAGTTGGTTAGACTTAAAACAAAAACGAATTGGCAATTTTCACTTTTCCAGTCCTGGGTACGCAACCCCCTTTTCCAACATGGATTGGCGGGTAGACCATTTTAGACTTGGACCCAACAAGAAATCCACACAACGATTCCCTGCAGTCCAATTATCTTTATTAACTTATTATCAGGCTAGGAGTTTTGTCATGTCCCAAAACCCAACACTTTACGTGAAGTGACTAGAATAACTCTAGATGATTTATTGTCCCCAGAAATTAGATCTCTTCTTTCGACACGAATTATATACCGAATTTTACACTCAGATGAATACCAATCCGATTTAAAAGGTGGTATTACTCACTGGCTTACCCACATACAGGGTCTAGATATCAAGATGATCTATAAGGCAACAGCCTCTTTAATCAAGGCAATACCATTTGCGCTGTATAAAGATATGGCACTCAAAAGCGCCATTACGCTTATTTTTCCCCCTCTAGATTACACCGCATGGGATCTACTGTATCTGATGAATGCCTGAAATGTGGTTCACCTGAGGCTACGTTTCATTGTTTCTGGACATGTCCAATGATATCAACCTTTTGGACTCAAGTTAAATCTTATTGCAAGGATCTCTCTATTTGTATACCCACGCATACTCCTGACTTGGCAGTTCTGAGGATCATTGATGACCAATACTGAGGTAATCAACGCACTCTTCACATTTTTTTAGCAGCTGCCAGAAAAACGATACTTCACCAATGGATCCCTACTGCCCCCCCTAGCATAGAACTTCTAAAAACCAAACTTTACTATTTAATACGCATGGACTGGTTGGAAACTAGCTTGAACAAAGATACATTTTTTAAAACTGGGACCACATATATTAATACCTTAGATATAGAAATTAAGATATATGATAACTTTTGTTACACAGACTGGTATTTTGCTGAACTTCTTCAAAATACTCTACCGATTGTACTTCCTAGCTGATGGAGATATATTATTAAAAATTTTAATGATCATTACTTTTGGGAGTGGGGGGGGGGGGGGGGTTGTTGCTGGTTGGGATGACAGCTTAAGGAATGTTTTTCCTAGTTCCGTTATTAATATAGAACTGTATTTCTTTACTGTTGTGTTTTGGAGATTGCAGGATCCCTAAAACTATGATCGCTGTATTTTATACGTCTATGTAAAAATATTTGTACCATGCATCCAAGGAATTTATGTTAACTAGTGATCTAGATGTAAAAAGTGGAAAAGGACTGAGATATGCCATTTGTACGTATATGTTGGTATTTCAATTTTATCTTTCTGTATAATTGCATTATATAGTCTGATACCTACCTGTATCTTGCAACTCTCATAATTTTTTTTTTTTTTTAAAAGACACTTTATTTTCAACTTTAGTGGGATGTCAGCCTTACTTTGAATTTGCAGACATTTTTGTGTGATGCAGTGAAGCAAGTTGAGGTTCTTCTACTTGATAGTTTGAGTACCCTGGCATAGGGTGGATTGAACTTTTCTTAGTTTAATCCAAGTTTTGTTTTGAAATAATATTTATTAATTTTTCTCATATAAAAAAAACATACATTACATAAATATTAAATAGACACATAGAAAAACCTTCAGTACGTAAACATTGAATGGACAAATGTTCCATGATTTATAACTCTCTAGTCACAATCCTCGTCTTCCGTTGGGAATTACTAGAACAAATATACATTGAGATCTCAGACACGACAGGGTTTGGTCTAATGAGGGAAGAGAGCATAGCTACCTAGGCTTTTTTGAATGCACCTGGGAACCAACCAGAGAGAGCACACCTATTTCAAGCATTTAACTTCCATACTTCACATCTACTCATTCCACATACTAAGTATGAGAGGGTTGCCAGAACCTTAAGATGTCTCCCTCCATTCTAATTTGAAAAATTATCTGTTTTTTAACTAGCTCCCAAGGGAGTTCCTTTGTTTGCATCCAGTTACGTGCTATGATGATTTTGCCGGCTATAAGGCAGTGAGAGACAAAATATTCTGTCTTCCACTTCATCTTTGGGTAATCCAGATGGAGCAAAAAGGTTTCTGGGATCCTTCAAAATGTTATACCCGTTATCAGGTCAACAAAATCAAAACGTTTTACCAAAAGTTCTCATTTTTTCACAGCCCCACCAAATATGTAATTACGTTTCCTCCTTTTTTCCGCATCTCCAGCACAGGGGTGAGCTACTATCAAATTTTGTTGTACTCTTACATCTCGGGCATTCCAAATACTAGCCCTCAGATCTTCTACCCCTAATGATTTACATTCTATATTGTACCAACCCTCTTCCTGAGCTGAAATTAATAGGGCCCTATTTATGTGGGATATTATACTAACCTGATATTGTCTCTTTATTATTGGGTATCCCAAACCCCCCTTCGGGGGGTAAAACTCCTGCATTTAATCTCGGTTTCTTCCCCTTCCAGAACAAGATGGAGATGCTTGTCTGAAGCATAGTCAACCAAGTATCTGGAATTTTCAGCGGTATCTTTTGAAATAAATTATTCCACTTAGGGACTATATATGAATTAATCCCTTGATCCTCCCCCAGCAAGAACTTTCCAAATACTTCCATTGCTTCAGGAGGAGGTTAAGTGTCTCTTAGGAGTTTCAGATAATTGACTTCCATTAATTTCGTTAAGTCCTTCGTTATAGTAAACACCCAGATATATGTAACTTTTTTTTTGCCCAGATAAAATTATATTTAGAATTTATTTCTATTAAATCTTTCGGGTTTTGGTTAGGAAGGAAAAAAAAAATGCCTTTATTGGCCATGGATTCTTTTTCACTTCTAAATTACCTTTAAATTATCGTTTTATATTTTCATGTGCGAAAAAATGTTCATATCATGAGTCTAACCCAGGGGTCCTCAAACTACGGCCCGCGGGCCACATGCGGCCCGCCGAGCACATTTATCCAGCCCGCGGGGGGTGCTGCCGGCATCCCCTGCTCCCCGCTGTTTCCTTTTTTTTTTTTTTCCTTGCAGCCGCAGAAGATGCGGCTGCAGGAAAACGGAAAAAAAAATCACCGCGACCGGATGTGACGTTTCGTCACATCCGGACCCGGTAACTGTTTCCCTCCTCCGTGCAGGGAGGAGGGAACACTGCGTGAGACGTCCGGCCGGGGACATAGCAGCTGGAGGTAAGTGATGGGGAAAGGGGGGGGAGGAGGGAGGTATAACGAGCACTGTACTATTCCTGGGCATCTGAATGGCATAATATTCCTGGGCATCTGAATGGCACACTATTCCTGGGCATCTGAATGGCACACTATTCCTGGGCATCTGACTGGCATAATTTTCTTGGGCTCTGACTGGCATAATATTCCGGGGCTCTTACTGGCACTCTATTCCTGGGCATCTGAATGGCATAATATTCCTGGGCATCTGACTGGCACACTATTCCTGGGCATCTGACTGGCACACTATTCCTGGGCATCTGACTGGCATAATATTCCTGGGCTCTTACTGGCACTCTTTTCCTGGGCATCTGAATGGCATAATATTCCTGGGCATCTGACTGGCACACTATTCCTGGGCATCTGAATGGCATAATATTCCTGGGCATCTGAATGGCATAATATTCCTGGGCATCTGACTGGCACACTATTCCTGGGCATCTGACTGGCACACTATTCCTGGGCATCTGACTGGCATAATATTCCTGGGCATCTGACTGGCACTCTATTCCTGGGCATCTGAATGGCATAATATTCCTGGGCATCTGACTGGCACACTATTCCTGGGCATCTGAATGGCATAATATTCATGGGCATCTGACAGGCACACTATTCCTGGGCTCTGACTGGCATAATATTCCTGGGCATCTGACTGGCATAATATTCCTGGGCATCTGACTGGCACACTATTCCTGGGCTCTGACTGGCATAATATTCCTGGGCATCTGACTGGCACAATATTACTGGGCTCTGACTGGCATAATATTACTGGGCTCTGACTGGCATAATATCCCTGGGCATCTGACTGGCACACTATTCCCATTGAAATACTGGTAAGTTTGTTGATTTAACTTTACTTTATTTTAAATATTGTATTTGTTCCCGTTTTGTTTCTTCACTTCAAAATAAGATATATGCAGTGTGCATAGGAATTTGTTCATAGTTTTTGTTTTTACTATAGTCCGGCCCTCCAACGGTCTGAGGGACAGTGAACTGGCCCCCTGTTTAAAAAGTTTGAGGACCCCTGGTCTAACCCTTATTATCTTTTGTATTATAGTAAATACCCAACCATAAAATACATTGAAACTATGTTAATGATGTCCTTAATGGACATAAATTCAAATTTTCTTCCCCCCAATGATCACCACCCGGAGTGACCGTAACTGCCATTTAGTTACACATGTTCCTAAGTACTGATTGTGTTGCTAATGTGCCTCGCCAAAAGGCTGCCCCGATCTGATGGTGGTTGCTCTCTTTGTAAAGACTGCGCATGCACGAGCAACGCTAACCACCTCCCGCCCCCTTCACACCCCCCGCACACCCCTTCTTACCAGATGATCGAAGAGGCGAGTACACAGCGCATGCGCACGGCTATCAAGCCCTAAAGGGGGACAGTAAAGACGGGGGGCTCATATAATGGGGGCAGTAAAGACTGGGTGCTCATATAATGGGGGGCAGTAAAGACGGGGTGCTCATATAAGGGGGGCAGTAAAGACGTGAGGCTCATATAAGGGGGGCAGTAAAGACGGTGTGCTCATATAAGGGGGGCAGTAAAGACAGGGGGTTATCATATATAGGGGGCAGTAAAGACAGGGGTGCTCATATAAAGCGGACAGTAAAGACGGGGTGCTCATATAAAGGGGGCAGTAAAGACAGGGGGTGATCATATATAGGGGGCATTAAACACGGGGTGCTCATATAAGGGGGCAGTAAAGATGGGGTGCTCATATATAGGGGGGCTCATAAGGGGGGCAGTAAAGATGGGGGGCTCATATGGGGGGCAGTAAAGACGGGGTGCTCATAAAAGGGGGGCAGTAAAGACGGGAGGCACATATAAAGCGGGCAGTCAAGACAGGGGTGCTCATATAAAGGGGGCAGTAAAGACAGGGGTGCTCATATAAAGGGGGCAGTAAAGACGGGGTGCTCATATAAAGGGGGCAGTAAAGACAGGGGGGATCATATATAGGGGGCATTAAACACGGGGTGCTCATATATAGGGGGGCTCATAAGGGGGGCAGTAAAGATCGGGGGCTCATATATAGGGGGGCTCATAAGGGGGGCAGTAAAGATCGGGGGCTCATATATAGGGGGGCTCATAAGGGGGGCAGTAAAGACGGGGTGCTCATATAAATGGGGGCTCATATAAGGGGGGCAGTAAAGACGGGGTGCTCATATAAGGGGGCAGTAAAGACGGGGTGCTCATATAAGGGGGCAGTAAAGACAGGGGTGCTCATATAAAGGAGGCAGTAAAGACAGGGGTGCTCATATAAAGGGGACAGTAAAGACGGGGTGCTCATATAAAGGGGGCAGTAAAGACAGGGGGTGATCATATATAGGGGGCATTAAACACGGGGTGCTCATATAAGGGGGCAGTAAAGATGGGGTGCTCATATATAGGGGGGCTCATAAGGGGGGCAGTAAAGATGGGGGGCTCATATGGGGGGCAGTAAAGACGGGGTGCTCATATAAGGGGGGCAGTAAAGATGGGGTGCTCATATAAGGGGGGCAGTAAAGACAGGGGGCTCATATAAAGGGGACAGTAAAGACAGGGGTGCTCATATAAGTGGGGCAGTAAAGACGGGGTGCTCATATAAGGGGGGCAGTAAAGACGGGGTGCTCATATAAAGGGGGCAGTAAAGACAGGGGTGCTCATATAAAGGGGGTGTTCTGACGAATTTCTCGAACAAATTCTACTGTAGAATTTGCTCATTGTGCATCACAGCACATGCGCACACAGTTACAGCTGTCAATCAGCCGTACCTTTGGCAGAAGAGCGCATGTGCGAGGAACACACACCATCTCACGCCCCCTTCGGAACAGCTGCGGTGACAGGTAAGTATAAGCGTCTTACTGATTATTGTTACTTATTAGCGTAGCAATCAATGTATAGTTGCTAAAAGTCCTATCAGTGACATGCTACGCTAGTAAGTGGAAGTCACACACAGGGGGGTGGCTGCCTCATCTTGATGGTAGTTGTGACCAACTCCTTAAGCTCCCGTGTGTCCCACGTGTGTGACTTCCACTTACTAGCGTAGCATGTCACTGATAGGACTTTTAGCAACTATACATTGATAGTCTCTTTCTCTAACACTGTGTGTCTTTCACTCTCTAACAGAGTTAGATTCACATATTGTGAGAAAGTGACACTGTGTCCCCGCTCTGCTCCCCAGTGACACCCCTGGTCTGAAAGGCATGTGCTTCTGTGTGTGAATGGAGATATGAAAGGTGTGTGAATGGTCAGTAACAAGGGTTGAAGCCTTGACGTGGCGTTACTGCTCACATGGGTATCCATGTGCCAATTCAACCAACGTGAGTGACTGTAATACTTGTGTTTAACCCCTTGGCGACACAGGATGGACTAGGTCCGTCCTGTGTGCCGAGGCGTTAGTGACACAGGACGGACCTAGTCCGTCCTGTGTCAAAACGAGCACTGAAAGCGGAGTTTTTCCGCTTTCAGTGCTCAAGCGGCATTGTAACGATGCTTCCGTGTGGAAGCATCGTACAATGCTAAAAAAAAATGCCCGTCGGCATTTCGATCGCTCCGGAGAGCGATCGAAATGCCGGTTTTAAAGGCACAGAGCCTTTAAAACACGGGCATTTAAAAAACGAGCATAGGAAGCGAATTTTTCGCTTCCTATGCTCAGAAAGTGTTTCTGATTGCCTCGCAAGTCGAGGCAATCAGGAACACCAAAAAAAATGCACGATCTTGGTCACTAAGTGACCAAGATGGCGCTGCCCTTCTAAGGGCAAGAGCACAGGAGGCAGGAAGTACCTGCTTCCTGTGCTCTCTGGCTGTCACACGATTGCCTCTTCACAGAGGCAATCAGTGACTGACAGGCAGTGGGGATGCTCTCCTGAACATCCCCACTGACTGGTCAGATCAATATTAACTCTATATTGATCTGACCAGTTATGATCTGTCTCCCTCTCCTCACATTTTTTTTAGTGAGGGAGAGAGACAGATCAAAGTTCTAAAAGTAAGTAAAAGTAAAAAAAAACAATAAACACACAACACACAAATAATAAAACAATAAAAAAATTTTTATTAAAGCAATTCCCTGCGTTTAACCCCTTCCCTGCCACTGATCTTGCATAAGCAGTGATCGTGCACATCAGCGCATTTATTTTTGCTGTTTGTGCATTTTTTAGGGG
This sequence comes from Pelodytes ibericus, assembly GCA_036172795.1. Classification (NCBI taxonomy): domain Eukaryota; kingdom Metazoa; phylum Chordata; class Amphibia; order Anura; family Pelodytidae; genus Pelodytes; species Pelodytes ibericus. The sequence continues at coordinate 79,373,414 of CM069857.1, read as the reverse complement.
TTAATTTTTTTTGTACTGTAATTTATTACAGTACTAAAAAGGCTCTTCTAAGAGTTATTAACCCCTTATTTGCCGTCGATCACTGCTTACGCAATGATATTGACGCCAAAGCAATTGTTATCTGTCTGCATATTTTTTTTTTTTTTTTTTACACATACCCGCTAGGGGATTACATGTAAAGTAAAAATATTTGAGATTTTTTTTTTAAAGCTGCCTGAGCGCATAGCGATCAGTAACAGCGAATTAGTGGCAAAGGCGGTTTGGGGATTTCTCAATTAAGCTCACCATTCGCCCTGGTCAGATCAAAATTAATCGGATCAATATTCACAAATATTGATCTGCCTCCCTCTCCTCACTTACATTTTTGTGACGGAAAGAGACAGATCAGTATTAGTGATATAAAATAACATTTTATAAAATTGGCAGGTTTTATGAAAGTCTTTCACTGTGTATTAACCCCTTCCCTGCCATTCATCACTGTGTAAGCAGTAATCCTGCACAGCAACAGTATGTTTTGCTGTCTGCACTGTTTTATGGATTAATTTCTTTGTACTGTAATGTATTACAGTACTAGATAGGCTCTTCTAAGAGCTATTAACCCCTTCTTTTCTCGAGATCACTGCTTACGCACTGATTCTGAGGCCGCGGACTCAGGGTTCGATTTTGACCCTATTCAGCTTTCTGATACATCATCTAGCGATGTATCGGTGGCTGCTGAGCCCTTGCCATGGGGGTCTACCGATAAAAAAATATATGGTTTGGTGGGGGTAAATTACATTGTCTGGCTTCAAAGATATATCCCATAAAGGACACGGACGCAGGTTGACTACATGTCAAAATTCCAAGTTGGAATTTTGAGATGCGCATCTCACAAATGTTGCCTTCTAGCCAAAAACAAACCAACAAACCTATGCATGGGTGCTATCCCTGTACTCGGGAGATGTTGCTGAACACATATTGGGTTGTTGTTTGGCAGTGACATATACCAGAATCTGTGAATTCATGCCTGAAGTACAATGCATGTGGGAAAAAAACTCCCAAAAAAGTACTACCACAAACTTTTACAAAGGCTGGTGGTAGAATTAGTACCTATACAGTATTAAAATACCACCATTTGAAATACCTTAGGATGTCTATTTTCCAAAAATATATGGTTTGATGGGGTAAAATTCATTGGACGTCTTCAAAAATGTTCCAAATGGAACATGGGCGCAGGCTGACTACATGTCAAAATTCCAGGTTGGAATTGCGCACCCCCTAAAAGTGGAATTTTAGACCCAATACAAACCAACAAACCTATGCATGGGGGGTATCCCTGTACTCAGGAGATGTTGCTGAACACATATTGAGGTGTTGGTTGGCAGTGGAAAATACCAGAATCTGAAAATTCCTGCCTGAACTTCAATGTGTGGGTGGAAAAAATGACAACCCAACCCTTTGACATAGGTTGGTGGTAGAATTAGCACTTGGAAAGTGTTAAAATACCACAATTTTAAATACCCTAGGATGTCTAGTTTTCCAAAATCTATGGTTTTATGGGGTAAAATACTTTGACAGGCTTCAAAAGTGTCCCAAATGGAACATGGGCGCAGGCTGACTACATGTCAAAATTCCAAGTTGGAAATGCACCCCCCCTAAACGTGGCCTTTTAGCCCCCAAATAATCTAACTAACCTACACATGGGTGGTATCCCTGTACTCAGGAGATGTTGCTGAACACATATTAAGGTGTTGTTTGGCACTGACACATAAAAGGATCTGTGAAATTATGCCCGATGTACAATGAATGTGAAAAACAAATTACTATCCATAACATTGACATAGGCTGGTGGTAGAATTAGTGCATGAAAAGTGTTAAAATACTACCATTTGAAATACCCTAGGGTGTCTAGTTTTCAAAAATATATGGTTTTGTGGGGTAGAATACACTTTTTGGCTTAAAAAATGTCCCAAATGGGACATGGGCGCAGGTTTTCTGCACGTCAGAATTCCAAGTTGGAAAACCAAAAAGCGCACCTCTCAAATGTGGCCTTTTAACCCCCAAATAACCTAACCAACCTATACATGGGGGGTATCCCTGTACTCAGGAGATGTTGCTGAACACATATTGAGGTGTTGTTTGGCACTGACATATAACAGGATCTGTGAATTCATGCCCAAAGTACAATGTATGTGAAAAAAAATGACTACCCAAAACATTGACACAGGCTGGTAGCATAATTAGTGCATGGAAAGTGTTAAAATACTACCATTTGAAATACCCTAGGGTGTCTAGTTTAAAAAAATATATGGTTTTGTGGGGTAGAATACACTTTCTGGCTTCAAAAATGTCCCAAATGGGACATGGGCACAAGTTTTCTGCATGTCAGAATTCCAAGTTGGAAAACCAAAATGAGCACCCCCTAAATGTGGCCTTTTAGCCCCAAAACAAACCAACAAACCTATGCATGGGTGGTATCCCTGTACTCAGGAGATGTTGCTGAACACATATTGAGGTGTTATTTGGAAATACCCCTTCACATTTTAAGGTAATGTTTACCTAAATTGCAATATATGTGAAAACTTAAAAAAAAAGATTTTTTGCTGCAAACTTTGGCATAGATTGGTGGTAAAATGGCTACATGAAATGTGTCAAAATACCCCAAGTTAAATGCCCTGAGTTGTCTAGTTTTCAAAAATATTTACATGTTGGGGGTCATTCATGGATTTAGTACAGAAATCAGTGTTACAATGTCACTATCGCTAATTTTGAAAGAAAGGATTTTAAAATAGCTTTGCACCACTTATAGTTTTGGCCCTGTAACATGAATAAAAAAGCACAAAAACATAAAAACATGGGCTATTTCTGAACTCAGGACATGTATTAGAAACTTTTTAGCAGTGTTTTTTTGTTGTCTCTTGTACATGAGTATACGATTTTTCAAATAAAAGTCATAAAAAAATTATTTTTTACATTTTTTTGCCATATTTTATTATTTTTTTTACATCAAATTATATGCTATTATCAAAATAATGGTATCAAAAGAAAGCCCTTCTTATAACGATAAAAACGATATATAGTTTGTGCGGGTACACTAAATGAGACAGAAATAAATTACAGCAAAACACAAACACCTCAGAAATGTTAAATCAGCCCATGTCACCAAGCGTCGGACAAGCCAAAAAAGTCATGTCACTAAGGGGTTAATATAAAAATGTTCTATTATTCAAATCGTGATTTAAGAAAATGCACTGTTACACCCAGCGCCTATTCCTGTCATTCTCAACCTGGTAATATGATCACAATTACAATGTTTAACCTGTTATGTTTTCTTCCACAGGACAGCTCATATCGGGGTGCATGGTTACCTGTCTACACGTGTCCCGCTGGACTATTCTTTGTTTTGGAACCACACCATCCATCAGTAACAAGGCTATAACTGCTTCATACAGGTTCCTGAGGTATACAGGCATAAACAGTTTATTTTGGGGACTTTGTGTTTGTCTCTGCAATTTGAAATGTATTACATTCAAAGTTTTTAAATCCTCTTTTTCTCTCTCAATTACTTCCTCCAATTTCTTTGTCACTATCAATTTGCTTTGAAAGAAAAATGCCGAAGTCTAAAAACAGCCTTCGTCCTTAAGGCCAGACTTTTCTATTTCCCCAGCACATTTGAGGGTGTTACCGTTGTTCCTATCATACCGGGGATACTTCATGGAGGGCTGAGACCTGGTTTGTTTGACCATTACCTCATGGTCTAAATGGGCGTGCTTTTAATGTATGCTGTTACTGTGTTTAGATTTTATTCTTAATATTTTTATTTCTTAGCATATTACTTATTTACAAAATTATTGTTTCACACAGTTGTGCCAATATCCCTGCCCTGGTAGCTCTTATCAGGAGACTTGATGATTTCTTCTAGAAATGGAAGGTGATTACAAGCACAATTTCCTATTAGAATCATTTGTGAACAAGAAAGTGAACTGAGAGATTTATACGTGACTGAAGTGAAGGACATGAGGCTGGAAGCTAAAGACACTGAAATTTGTCAAACATTTATTTTTATAAAAATAAATATCAAACTACCTAATGGGGGTCTACATGTATTTGGTAACATTTATGCACAGAATGTGTGAGAGAGAGAGAGAGACTCTCAAGCAGGCCGGACTGGCCTACCTGGATACCGGGAAATTTCACAGTAGTCCGCAGGTCCTGGGGCCGCTTTAACGCATTCGGCCACGGCCGCTTTAAGTTGTAGGTCGCACTGAGACGTTCACCACGTGGGCGCACTTCACTAGTTTCTGGTTCAGTTACTGCACAGGATCACGTGCGTCCACAGCCGATGCTGTGTGAGAAAAGGTAGGAAGATATGACGGGTGGTTGTGAGTTTAGGGAGAAGCGGAAAGGGTTTAAAATACATAGAGCCGAATGGAAAATTGATGACGGGTGGGGAAGAAAATTATACATACAGGGGTAGGAAGAGATGACGGGTGGGGGAGAAAATACATACATAAGTGAATATCAGAGTGTAAGCGTGGGACTGAGAGTGAGCGGCATTGTGTGTGAGTGAGCGGCAGAATAAATGTAATAAATGGGTATATCACAGTGCTTCCCAGTGTTCTGTAAAATTTCTTGAGCACATTCTACTGCACAGACGCAGTAGAATTTACTCATTGTGCACCACAGTGCATGCGCACAAAGTTACAGCTGTCATTCAGCCGTAACTTTGGCAGAAGTGCACCTGCGCGAGGGAGACACACCACCTCACGCCCCCTCTGGATCAGCTGCGGTGACAGTTAAGTATAAGCTTCTTACTGATTATTGTCAATTACTAGCGTAGCAAGCAGTTGGTAAAACTTCTATCAGTGACATGCTACGCTAGTAAGTGGAAGCCACACGAGGGGGACACACGGGAACTTAAGGAGGTGATCACAACTACCATCAAGATGAGGCAGCCACCCCCCTGTGTGTGACTGTGTGTGTTCCCAGTCAGGCCCTGCTCTCAAGGCCGATCCTAGGCGGGTGCAGATGCCACAGGAAGAAGGGGCGACAATGATCGCATAGTATAGGTGCGCCCAGCGTTCTCTCCTCTCCCCGGCTCCCTCTCGGAAATACGATGCTCTGCGTCATCACTACGCGCGGGGAGCGCGAGCAGCATGGATTGAACTCTCAGTGTGTTTAACACACACGGAGCCCATGCTGCCTGCGTCTCCCCGCGCTCCACTCACGTAGGAGAGAAAACTGGGGTGGGGAAGGGAGGGGGGATAGAGAACACACTGGGGAGCGGAGGGGTGAATAGAGAGAACACTGGGGAGAGGGGATAGAGAGAACACTGGGGAGGGGGGATAGAGAGAACACTGGGGAGGGGGGATAGAGAGAACACTGGGGAGGGTGGATAGAGAGAACACTGGGGAGGGGGGATAGAGAGAACACTGGGGAGACAATGGGGGACAAAGGAGAGAACACAGGGGGGGAGACAATGGGGGACAAAGGAGAGAACACAGGGGGGGGACATTGGGTGACAGAGGAGAGAACACAGGGGAGAGAAGGGGGGACTAGGAGAGAACACAGGGGGGACAGGTGAGAGCACTGAAGGGAGAGAAGAGAATACAGACGGTGGAGAGGAGAGACATACATGTGGAAGAGAAAAGAGAGTGAACTGGGAAGGCAGAGGAGAGAGACATGTGAAGCAATGGGAGAGAGACAGACATGGGAAAAAAGAGGATACAAAACCAGACATGGGAAGGAGGACGAGAGAGACAGGCGGACATGGGAAGGGAGAGGAGAGAGACAGGCAGACATGGGAAGGAAGAGACAGACGGAATGTGCCCCCCCCCGCCCCAGATCAGACTCTGGATGCGCCCCTGGGTGCATGGAGTGCACCGCGCCCAGGCACAGGAATCCAGAGGCGCTCCTTTAGGGAGTTCACTCCCTAACAGCGCCTCAACTCGAGGTGCGGACCCCAGGCAAGAGGTAACCACACCAAGGGGTGAAGACAGCGCAACGGGGGCAAGCACCGCCCCATCGCTGTGTAACTTCCGGATACTCAGAGAGCATCCGGCACTCTGAAGTAGTTATCGGAGAGTGTTCTGCCTCTGCAGGGATGAGAAGCAAAACACTGAAACGTTCTCCTCCCTGCAAGTAAAGGTAAATGTGCAGGGAGGGGGACAAGCAGCCTATTTTTTATTTTTTTTGGTAAAAAAAAATAAAATAAATGTAAGCGTTTGTGTGTAAGGCTGGCTAAGAGAGTGTCTGTAAGTGTGGGCATGCATTTATGTGTGTAAGTGTGACTATGTGTAATGGTGTATGTATATGTGTAAGGGTGACTGTGAGTTTAAGAGTGTGTGAATTTCTGTGTAAGGGTGACTGTGTAACTGTGTGGGTGTGTATTTCTGTGTGTGGATGAAAGTGTGACTGTGTGTGTAAGGGTGTCTGTGTATGTATATGTGTAAGTGTGACTGTTAGTGTCACGAAAGCATATGTTTATTTTCTTTCGGTTAAAAAAAATGTAAGCGTGTGAGTGTGTGTGTCTAAGTGTGGGCGTGTATGTAAGTGTGACTGTGTGTAAGGGTGTCTGTGTATGTATATGTGTAAGGGTGATTGTGTGTTTAAGAGTGTGTGTATTTCTGTGTAAGTGTGTGTATAACAGTGTGTGGATGTGTGTGTATGTAAGTGTGACTGTGTGTATAAGTGTAAGTGGGACTGTTAGTGTCACACAAGCATATATATTTTTCCAGTAAAAATAAATAAAATGTAAGTGTGTGACTGTGTGTAAGGCTGTCTAAGTGTGTGTGTGCGTGTGTGTGTGTAAGTGTGACTGTGTGTAAGGGTGTCTGTATGTCTAAGAGTGTTTGTGTATTTTTGTGTAAGTGTGACTGTGTGTAAGGGTGTGTATAACTGTGTGTATGTAAGGGTGACTGTGTGTGTAAGGGTGTCTGTGTAAGTGTATGTATATGTGTAAGTGTGTCACGTGAGGGGGGAAATCTCCGCCCCCTCACAGAGCATGTCAGAGCACCGGATGTCCGTGACATAACGGTGCTCAGAACACATGGAGCCACGCACAGAAGAAACAGCCCCTTCCCTGCAAATGTAAGGTAAGTGAGCAGCGAGAGGGACAAACGAGTGTGTGTGTTTAAGTTTGACTGTGTGTGTGTGTCTATCTGACTGTGTAAGGTTGTCTGTGTGTAAGTGTGTCTATCTGACTGTGTAAGTTTGTCTGTGTAAGTCATATATATCCACACACACATTTAATCTAAATATTATATAAAGCACCTATACATTATATATAAATATATAGTTTTATATAATTATATATTTACATAATATATTGCATATGGCTGTTTATATAATATTTCATATATATATATATATATACATACATACACACACACACACACACACACTTGCTTGCTTTGTGTGTTTATTTTTTTGTAGGGAGGTATTAGGGTGGAGTGTGTGATTGCATGCCGGGAATGAGGGGTGGGGTCCAGGGGCCCCAAACAAATGTTTGCCCAGTCAATGTTAAAGATGGCCCTGAGCAGAGCACGTGTGTGTGAGTGGCAGGATGGGAATTATGAGAGAGATGGGTTTGCGTGGGCATGTCTGCACTCATGCGTCTGTGACCCTAGGATCGGCCCTGGTCACTTTGTCCCACTGTCTGTGTTACTCTCTCACACTCTCTGAAGATTAGATCACTAAAAGATTAGATGAATATTTAATGTCACCACTTTATCTGTACATTGTGCACGGACAAACCCGACGAGCTTGCTATGTGGGGGTAACTCGGCAGGTGTGTCCCTGACAAACAAATAGCTAAATTGGTGAGATTAAATATATCCCAACTCACCTGCTACTCAACTTTTAATGAATAGACCCCTCTGTGTCAGACTTGCCCCATGCTTTTCTCAATCGCATTCACAATGTCCCCCTTTCTTTTCTTCCTGTCACACGTTTCGCATGCTTGTCTCACTGTGTTCATGTTAATTGATTCACCATCTAAAAAAAAAAGACATTGAAAACAAATTGTTTTCATCACACTCAGAAGATTAAAAATACCATTATTATATGAGTATATGTGTTATGTAAAATAAACAAGAAAAATTGGTAAAGTATAGTTTTTAAACTTATGATTGTAATCATGTAATATTACAGTCACTCACCCTGGTTGAATTGGCACATGGATACCTATGTGAGCAGTAACGCCACGTCAAGGGTTCAACCCTTGTTACTGTCCAGTCACAAACACAACTGTAACCCCCGTCTTTACTGGCCCCCTTTTATGAGCACCCCGTCTTTACTGCCCCCTTTATATGTGCCTCCTGTCTTTACTGACCCTTATATGAGCCCCCTATCCTTACTGCCCCCCTTATATGAGCACCCCGTGTTCACTGCCCCCTATATATGAGCACGCCGTCATTACTGTCCCCTTTATATGAGCACCCCGTCTTTACTGCCCCCTTTATATGAGCAACCCGTCTTTACTGCCCCCTTTATTTGAGCACCCGCCTTTACTGCCACCCTTATGAGCACCCCTATATATGAGCACCCCGTCTTTACTGCCCCCTTATATGAGTTTCCCGTGTTTAATGCCCCCTATAAATGATCACCCCGTCTTTACTGCCCCCTTTATATGAGCACCCCGTCTTTACTGTCCCCCTTTATTTGAGCCCCCCGTCTTTACTGTCCCCTTTATATGAGCACCCGTCTTTACTGCCCCCTTTATATGTGCCTCCTGTCTTTACTGCCCCCCTTATATAAGCACCCCGTTTACTGCCCCCTATATATGATCACCCCGTCTTTACTGCCCCCCCTTATATGAGCACCTCGTCTTTACTGCCCCCCTTATATGAGCACCCCGTCTTTACTGTCCCCTTTATATGAGCACCCCGTCTTTACTGCCCCCTTTATATGAGCACCCCGGCTTTACTGCCCCCTTTATTTGAGCACCCGCCTTTACTGCCACCCTTATGAGCACCCCTATATATGAGCACCCCGTCTTTTCTGCCCCCTTATATGAGCATCCCGTGTTTAATGCCCCCTATAAATGATCACCCCGTCTTTACTGCCCCCTTTATATGAGCACCCCGTCTTTACTGTCCCCCTTTATTTGAGCCCCCCGTCTTTACTGCCCCCTTTATATGTGCCTCCTGTCTTTACTGCCCCCCTTATATAAGCACCCCGTTTACTGCCCCCTATATATGATCACCCCGTCTTTACTGCCCCCCTTATGAGCACCCCGTCTTTACTGCCCCCCTTATATGAGCACCCCGTCTTTACTGCCCCCCTTATATGAGCACCCCGTCTTTACTGCCCCCCTTATATGAGCCTCCCGTTTTTACTGCCCCCCTTATATCAGCACCCCGTCTTTACTGGCCCCCTTATATGAGCCTCCCGTCTTTACTGCCCCCCCTATATATGATCACCCCGTCTTTACTGCCCCCCCCTTATATGAGCCCCCCGTCTTTACTGCCACCTTATATGAGCCCCCTGTCTTTACTGCCCCCTTTATATGAGCCCCCCGTCTTTACTGCTCCCTTTATACGAGCCCCCCCCCCGTGTCCAATGAAGCTAAGGCAGTACCTGAGGGGCTGCCTCATCTTGATAGGAGTTGTGATCCCCCTGCTGCATCAATAATACAGGAGGATCACAACTCCCATCAAGATGAGGCAGCCCTCAAGGCTCTCCCCCTCACCAGGGTGCTTGCCCCTATGTTGCCCCCCCGTGTTACTTACCACCTTAGCTTATTAAAACCTCTGGAGACATTTGTCGATGGACGCGCGCATGCCCAAACGGCTGATAAAGGGCTTAATAGCCGTGCGCATGCGCTGTGTACTCGCCTCTTCGATCATCTGGTAAGAAGGGGTGTAGGGGGGTGTGAAGGGGGCGGGAGGTGATTAGCGTCACTCGCGCATGCGCAGTCTTTACAAAGTTACAGCTGAGTGATCAGCTGGAACTTTGTGCGCATGCGCAATGAGTAAATTCTACTGTGATTCCGCAGTAGAATTTGCTCGAGGAATCAGTCAGAACACTGGCAAATAAATGCTCTGATGAGCACTTATACCAGAGGTGGCGAACCTATGGCACGCATGCCACTACTGGCACGCCGAGCCCTTAGCAGTGGCACGCGGTCAGGTTCAGCTCTCACCGCTTATGTGCTCCGTTGTCCTGGAGGTACAGGCATTAGCGTAATAGATTGGCACCGCCGGTCATCTGCTTCTCCAGATGATTGGCGCATGCGCATTCTGTGAAGAAGCGTTCAA
>CM069857.1:79345676-79355676 GCA_036172795.1 Pelodytes ibericus | reverse complement strand
GTGTGTGTGTGGGTATAAGTGTGTGTGTGTGTGGGTATAAGTGTGTGTGTGTGTGGGTATAAGTGTGTGTGTGTGTGGGTATGTGTGTGTGTGGGTATGTGTGTGTGTGGGTATGTGTGTGTATATAAGTGTGTGTGTGTGTGTGTGTGGGTATAAGTGTGTGTGTGTGTGTGTGTGTGTGTGTGTGTGTGTGTGTGGGTATAAGTGTGTGTGTGTGTGGGTATAAGTGTGTGTGTGTGTGGGTGTGTGTGTGTGTGTGTGGGTATAAGTGTGTGTGTGTGGGTATAAGTGTGTGTGTGGGGGTATAAGTGTGTGTGTGTGGGTATAAGTGTGTGTGTGTGGGTATAAGTGTGTGTGTGTGTGTGTGTGTGTGTGTGTGTGTGGGTATGTGTGTGTGTGTGGGTATGTGTGTGTATATAAGTGTGTGTGTGTGTGGGTATAAGTGTGTGTGGGTATAAGTGTGTGTGTGGGTATAAGTGTGTGTGTGTGGGTATAAGTGTGTGTGTGTGGGTATAAGTGTGTGTGTGGGTATAAGTGTGTGTGTGGGTATAAGTGTGTGTGTGTGGGTATAAGTGTGTGTGTGTGTGGGTATAAGTGTGTGTGTGTGTGTATAAGTGTGTGTGGGTATAAGTGTGTGTGTGTGTGGGTATAAGTGTGTGTGTGTGTGGGTATAAGTGTGTGTGTGGGTATAAGTGTGTGTGTGGGTATAAGTGTGTGTGTGTGTATAAGTGTGTGTGGGTATAAGTGTGTGTGGGTATAAGTGTGTGTGTGTGTGGGTATAAGTGTGTGTGTGTGGGTATAAGTGTGTGTGTGTGTGTGTGTGTGGGTATAAGTGTGTGTGTGGGTATAAGTGTGTGTGTGGGTATAAGTGTGTGTGTGTGTGTGTGTGTGTGTGGGTATAAGTGTGTGTGTGGGTATAAGTGTGTGTGTGTGTGTGTGTGTGGGTATAAGTGTGTGTGTGTGTGGGTATAAGTGTGTGTGTGTGTGGGTATAAGTGTGTATATGTGTGCGTGTGTGTGTGGGTATAAGTGTGCGTGTGGGTATAAGTGTGTGTGGGTATAAGTGTGTGTGGGTATAAGTGTGTGTGGGTATAAGTGTGTGTGGGTATAAGTGTGTATATGTGTGCGTGTGTGTGTGTGGGTATAAGTGTGCGTGTGGGTATAAGTGTGCGTGTGGGTATAAGTGTGCGTGTGGGTATGGGTATAAGTGTGTGTATGTGTGTGTGTATGGGTATAAGTGTGTGTATGGGTATAAGTGTGTGTGTGGGTATAAGTGTGTGTGTGTGTGAGGGTATAAGTGTGTGTGTGTGGGTATAAGTGTGTGTGTGTGTGTGGGTATAAGTGTGTGTGTGTGTGTGTGTGGGTATAAGTGTGTGTGGGTATAAGTGTGTGTGTGTGTGTGGGTATAAGTGTGTGTGTGTGTGTGGGTATAAGTGTGTGTGTGTGTATGTGTGTGTGTGTGTGTGTGTGTGTGGGTATAAGTGTGTGTGTGTGTGTATAAGTGTGCGTGTGTGTGTGTGTATAAGTGTGTGTGTGTGTGTGGGTATAAGTGTGTGTAAGTGTGTGTGTGTGTGTGTGTGTGTGGGTATAAGTTTGTGTGTGTGTGTGGGTATAAGTGTGTGGGTATGGGTATAAGTGTGTGTGTGTGTGTGTGGGTATGGGTATAAGTGTGTGTATGTGTGTGTGGGTATGGGTATAAGTGTGTGTATGTGTGTGTGTGTATGGGTATAAGTGTGTGTATGTGTGTGTGTATGGGTATAAGTGTGTGTATGTGTGTATGTATGGGTATGTGTGTGTGTATGGGTATAAGTGTGTGTATGGGTATAAGTGTGTGTTTGGGTATAAGTGTGTGTGTGGGTATAAGTGTGTGTGTGGGTATAAGTGTGTGTGTGGGTATAAGTGTGTGTGTGTGTGTGGGTATAAGTGTGTGTGTGTGTGTGTGTGTGTGGGTATAAGTGTGTGTGTGTGTGGGTATAAGTGTGTGTGTGTGTGGGTATAAGTGTGTGTGTGGGTATATGTGTGTGTGTGGGTATATGTGTGTGTGTGTGGGGGTATAAGTGTGTGTGTGTGGGTATAAGTGTGTGTGGGTATAAGTGTGTGTGGGTATATGTGTGTGTGTGGGTATAAGTGTGTGTGTGTGGGTATAAGTGTGTGTGTGTGTGTGTGTGGGTATAAGTGTGTGTGGGTAAAAGTGTGTGTGTGTGGGTATAAGTGTGTGTGTGTGTGGGTATAAGTGTGTGTGTGTGTGGGTATAAGTGTGTGTGTGTGTGTGTGTGTGTGTGTATAAGTGTGTGTGTGGGTATAAGTGTGTGTGTGTGTGTGTGTGTGGGTATAAGTGTGTGTGCGTGTGGGTATAAGTGTGCGTGTGGGTATAAGTGTGGGTATAAGTTTGGGTGTGGGTGTGTGTGGGTATAAGTGTGTGGGTATGGGTATAAGTGTGTGTGTGTGTGTGTGGGTATGGGTATAAGTGTGTGTATGTGTGTGTGGGTATGGGTATAAGTGTGTGTATGTGTGTGTGTATGGGTATAAGTGTGTGTATGTGTGTGTGTATGGGTATAAGTGTATGTATGTGTGTGTGTATGGGTATAAGTGTGTGTATGGGTATAAGTGTGTGTGTGGGTATAAGTGTGTGTGTGGGGGTATAAGTGTGTGTGTGTGTGTTGGTATAAGTGTGTGTGGGTATAAGTGTGTGTGTGTGTGTGTGTGTGGGTATAAGTGTGTGTGTGTGTGGGTATAAGTGTGTGTGTGTGTGGGTATAAGTGTGTGTGGGTATGTTTTGGATCTGATCAAGGGTCAGTTATGTTGATGTGTTGGTCCAAATTAGTTAGATATGATACGTGCACGGAGAGAAAAGACACTGACACACTCTGTGGAGTCAAAGCAAATCTCTACTTTATTGGGTGTGATACAGCTTGATATACACTTCAGGAGATAGGAAGGGGGCGTCTATTGTACCACTAGTTGATTGGTTATATGTAGGACAATAGGTGTGCTTATGCAAATATACCCGTATCTTAGTAAAGCTGCACAAGCAACAGGGGGGAAGAAGGGGGGTTGTATTCTGTAAGGAAATGTCTCTATCTTCTAAGCACCGTTTTAACTGTTAAAACAAGCAAGTGTCCATTTTATGTCATATTGCCATAACAGTCCCCCCTTGGATCACTTGATTGTAGACTGTCCCTGACACCTATCGGGCCCTAGCTCATCTGTCCCAATGTGCCTCGGAACTCTTTTCTTGCTGCACGTTAGACGAGTGTTGGCTTGTCCATCACCCCCCTTGTTACAGACTTTTCACATAGGGAAGTCAGATGCTGTCCCTAAGGTGCTATGCTAAATAACTGTTACTGTTACAAATAACTGTTACACATATATCTAAAATAATTATTTCCAGAATTTGGAAAGAACTCTGCTGACAGTGAAAAAGGATTTGTTGCTTATATCTTGGCCTTGAACAGTGAGGTGAACAATAAAAACTGTTTTAATGAGCTCGGGTGATAATAGAAAATAGTGATACTATGGACTTAGAGTTCCAGGCCCTTAGCCAACTTTTCTTTTCCTGGTCCTCCTAGTACCATTTTAAGGCTGAGAACTCTTCAGATAAGAGATGAATACATGTCTCTAATAAAATTAAGCTAAACAGTATCAAAGTGAAATCAGCTCTTTTTTTTTTTTTTTTTTAACCCTTGCTATCCCAGGTTAACCCTTCAGTTCCACTCTTTTATCCAAATGCTAATATGAATAACTTTATTGCCATCTTTGATATATCCTAGAGAAGGCCAGTGTTTTCTGAAGGCTTTCTCTTGCTTGATTGCATAGCTTTAGCGCATTCTATGATTATATAAAAAGCACATATAACTACTATTATTAAAACAAAACACTTAACGATCTTCTAACCATGAACATATTCCAAATGTTCAATCAAAACCTGTGGCCTACTTGAGATCTGTGACCACTTTTCTTATATTATTTAACTACTGTAGGATAAAATTAGAGTGGTCCGATAAATTAAAACAACATTTTCAATCAAAAATACCACATCCATAATAAATCTTATAATAACCGACTATGGCTGTCCTGTTTTACCGGACTGCCTCAGGACAATACTGATTAGGTTTAGACCTTTGGCGATTGAGCAGACCTTGGCTTCGCTCAGCAGAGATATTGGACTTACAATCTAAAAAAATTCAAAGTATCTCTCTCTTAAATCCTGCTATAACTATCTAACTATGTTACATAATGTTACATAATGGCATAACCTGATGACCCAAAAACACATGTGGTCACAAAACTATATAATTTTGCACATAGAGGCACCAAAGATGTATTAAGAAATATATGTGCAAAGCAAACATTACATACTTGGTTTTGTTATTTAGGCTGGTACAGGAATGTTCTGGAGAATATACTGATAATAGAGAACATCTGCTGCCCATGTCCTTGCCTTGAGATAAGATGGACCTATCATTGCTCTTGCTGGAACAAAACAAATTAAATATCTGTTGTTCATTGCTTCTCTTACCCTGCCTAATAAAACCCCTTTATTAGTATCAGTAAAAAATAAAACATTATTCCGGAGTTTGCCATTCCCCAGGACTGTTGTTGACTAAATACTTTAAAGTGACTTGGAGCAAAGCTGAACATGCATTCAGAACACACAAGATGGCATACATTCAGAACATAAAGCGTCAGTCAGACAAAATGGCAGTGGACAAAACAATATGGTCTCCAATCCACGACGTGACTCCAGAGTCCCCTACAGTCCATTTAATATTCATACTGTTCTCCCCTTTTATTCTTAGAAATTGACATTGTCTGTTTTTAAGGATAACCATCAGGAGTTGCCTGGTCAACATAATCATTGTATCCAAGGTGATAAGGCACACTTCCTCGATTTCACACATTGGTAGGTCATCCAGCTTAGTTGCACTGTAAGCTTCCATAATGGGGAATATTTGACCAGCATCTTCCAGTCTTCTCGTAGGGGCATGATGTCAGTGGTCAGGATGCACTTGAGGATGAGACCCTTGAAACAAACAACATAAACACAGACAATTAGCAACACTGATATCACACATGCCAAACCACTTACAAGTTTCGCTCCAAGTGATCCTAGCCAATTTCCCAGTCCCAGGGGATTTCACGCATTACCTGTGAACACTTTTTAACCTGCTCCTTAAATCCATAATCCTTCTCGATTAAACTTTTTTACAAAAACAAACTTATTTTAAAATATCTGAAAAAACTTCCTAACATTCTCTATATAAAATTCCGCAAAAATACTATCAAAATACAATTTCTTTATAGGTCGACTCAATCCTGTTTGTTAGAGCCGGTCTAATTGTTAAATTTCAAAATTTCACTATACTTCAAAAATACCCATAATAACACAATTATACAAATCTTTAACATAAAATTTACAAATCACCAATAACAATTTTATACATATATACTCAATGAAAATATACTTCCCAACAATGATGATCTGTCGTAGACTGTTGTATCTGTTGCAGACTCCTGGGTGATTTGTTTACGAGTTACCCATTAAGGTAAAATCTTGGCTTATGTTGGCTAGTGGTCAGGGATTATTATGCCCATCAAAATACTAAATTGCTGCTCCTTTGTTGGCCTGTTTGTCAGTACAGGAATGTGATTTACGTAAATAACGTGGATCCAGGAATTGATTTGAACAACTTTCACAACAATATTCCGATAAACTTTGTGAGAATCCTGTTACATGAATTGGAAAACTTTTTCTTCTTTTAAAAATAAACTTTTTCTTTAGAAATAATTCTGATCAGCATTAGATTTGTTGGTGCACTTTGAACTTGTCTTTTGTTGGCTGTGCAGCTTTAATCTATATGAAAATAAAACTCGAAAAAATTCCAGTTAGTAACATGCAATATTTCACTAAACATCTTATTAATCTTCACATTAAAATATAATTAAAACATATTATTACTGCTAGTCTGTGTTGCAATATAATTATAAAAACTTGTCAAACTGTACTATTCTTGAAATATTATTACCCTTTTATAATCATAGTTGAATCAATTGATAATGTGAGAATATGTTCTCATACATAATAATCATGTATCTCTTTACCATTAGGACAAATACTGTCATGATTAGACTATATAACCATAGCACATAACACATAGAACTTCTCAATAACTAACAGTAACAGTAATTCTGGCCCGTTCTCCCCCTCCCTTCACAAAAAGAAAAAATAATAATTTTGCAGCTGCTGCTACAATTCTCTTATCTGCAAATAGACTGTCAGAGAGAAGGGGGGCTTCTGGGGAAGCTTTCTCTCAACTTCACTATTAACTCCTACAAACTTGTCTGTTTATAATACGACACTAAAAACATGACATTAAAAACTTGTCTTGCATCTAAAACGTTAAACAACTTCTCAATATTCTCTCACTATGTATCACATGAGGTACTTTGCCTTAATAGTAACAAAAATTAGAACGCAACAAATTAACATTATATCTTTGCACGTGTGTGCATTTACTGTATATAAATGTGATAGAATGCAAATGCTATCTCTGTGTCTATTTAAATACGTATTGCTCTTTACCTAGCAATCTAACATCCCTATAGTGAATGTTATATTCATATAACACCAACAGTGTAAGTAGCGCTGTACACGAATTCTAGTTACACTAAAAAGATAAAACTATTACAGTGTATGCAAGTTACCACAGATTATATCGGATGGGCAAAAAGTTGCTTTAAAACACGAATCAATTCTTTTTCTTACTTAAAGATACATTTACACAAATGTAGTAGCAAATTAATTCCACCATTAAAAACACTTTCTGTTCATCCATGTCTATCTCTTCTACTATCCACCTTTCCTGGTGAATTTCCCTAGCAACTCTGAATCAGGCTTCTGCTGTCTGTACTAGGTTATTGTCTTGTAACATTCCTTCTTTCCTTTCAACAGTCTGCGCCAGTCCTCTGGCTGCAGCCGTCCGCCGGTATTCATATTGATACCACATATCTTAGTTACTTTCTATGCCTTCCTTACTGCCTCTTCACTTTCTATTTCACTATATCACATGCTAAATTATCCTTGCTGGGTTTCTCTAATTTCGTTCATAGATTCATTGGCCTGTCTAAGGAATTCAGCTTGCTCCCCAGTTATGGTGCGTATTTGTGTTCTCAAGTCCTGTATTTCATGTTCAAGGTGTTGATCTGACTGTGACGTAATGGGCTATAGTGTTATGGGGTTGTAGGATGTGCCGCACTTCCTGGGGTACTAGTGTAGGGAGTAAGGTCTGCGTGTCTACTAGTATAGGGAATGGTTCCCTCATCATTCTCCCCCTCATCATCCTCAGCCACCATCAGCTGGGTTATGGGAGGTGGCGGTGCGGGCCGTGTGGGGGGTGTACAGAAAATACCATCTGAATTAATCATGGGATACAGGTGATGCACCATTGGAGCGGGATAGACAGGAGGGTAGGGGTTAAGGGGAATTAAAGGTCCAGCTGTGGGCGTCAGCTGGTATAAGATGGCGCCGCTGCTGGGGCTTGGGGGACGTGCTGGGAAACTACAAAAGTGTGGCTATGTGGAGCACACGTAAAACACGTCTCTCTGGAAGAGGGGTTTTGCTGACCACATATGGAACCACCTTCTTTCTTGTCGGCGCCATTATAGGGCGGTGGCTGCCTCAGCCCAGTGATTTTACCAGGTTTGCAATAATGCCTTCCTGAATTCTCATAATATTTTTGCTTCCCTCCTGTCCTTTCAAATTCTTTACTACAGTCGTGTGTGTGTGGGTATAAGTGTGTGTGTGTGGGTATAAGTGTGTGTGGGTATAAGTGTGTGTGGGTATATGTGTGTGTGTGGGTATAAGTGTGTGTGTGTGGGTATAAGTGTGTGTGGGTGTGTGTGTGGGTA
This sequence comes from Pelodytes ibericus, assembly GCA_036172795.1. Taxonomy (NCBI): domain Eukaryota; kingdom Metazoa; phylum Chordata; class Amphibia; order Anura; family Pelodytidae; genus Pelodytes; species Pelodytes ibericus. The sequence goes on along the minus strand of CM069857.1, from coordinate 79,347,769 downwards.
TAAGTGTGTGTGGGTATAAGTGTGTGTGTGGGTATAAGTGTGTGTGTGTGTGGGTATAAGTGTGTGTGGGTATAAGTGTGTGTGTGTGTGTGTGGGTATAAGTGTGTGTGTGGGTATAAGTGTGTGTGTGGGTATAAGTGTGTGTGCGTGTGGGTATAAGTGTGTGTGCGTGTGGGTATAAGTGTGTGTGCGTGTGGGTATAAGTGTGTGTGCGTGTGGGTATAAGTGTGTGTGCGTGTGGGTATAAGTGTGCGTGTGGGTATAAGTGTGCGTGTGGGTATAAGTGTGCGTGTGGGTATAAGTGTGCGTGTGGGTATAAGTGTGCGTGTGTGTGGGTATAAGTGTGCGTGTGTGTGTGGGTGTGTGTGTGGGTATAAGTGTGTGGGTATGGGTATAAGTGTGTGTGTGGGTATGGGTATAAGTGTGTGTATGTGTGTGTGGGTATGGGTATAAGTGTGTGTATGTGTGTGTGTATGGGTATAAGTGTGTGTATGTGTGTGTGTATGGGTATAAGTGTGTGTATGTGTGTGTGTATGGGTATAAGTGTGTGTATGGGTATAAGTGTGTGTGTGGGTATAAGTGTGTGTGTGGGTATAAGTGTGTGTGGGTATAAGTGTGTGTGTGGGTATAAGTGTGTGTGTGTGTGTGTGGGTATAAGTGTGTGTGTGTGTGTGGGTATAAGTGTGTGTGTGGGTATAAGTGTGTGTGGGTATATGTGTGTGTGTGGGTATAAGTGTGTGTGTGTGGGTATAAGTGTGTGTGTGTGGGTATAAGTGTGTGTGTGTGAGGGTATAAGTGTGTGTGTGTGTGTGTGGGTATAAGTGTGCGTGTGGGTATAAGTGTGCGTGTGGGTATAAGTGTGCATGTGGGTATAAGTGTGCGTGTGGGTATAAGTGTGCGTGTGGGTATAAGTGTGCATGTGGGTATAAGTGTGCATGTGGGTATAAGTGTGCGTGTGGGTATAAGTGTGCGTGTGGGTATAAGTGTGCGTGTGGGTATAAGTGTGCGTGTGGGTATAAGTGTGCGTGTGGGTATAAGTGTGCGTGTGTGTGTGTGTGTGTGTGTGTGGGTATAAGTGTGTGTGTGGGGGTATGGGTATAAGTGTGTGTGAGGGGGTATGGGTATAAGTGTGTGTGTGGATATGGGTATAAGTGTGTGTATGTGTGTGTGTGGGTATGGGTATAAGTGTGTGTATGTGTGTGTGGGTATGGGTATCAGTGTGTGTGTGTGTGTGTGTGTGTGGGTATGGGTATCATTGTGTGTGTGTGTGTGTGTGTGTGGGTATGGGTATCATTGTGTGTGTGGGTATGGGTATCAGTGTGTGTGTGTGTGTGTGTGTGTATGGGTATCAGTGTGTGTGTGTGTGTGTGTGTGTGTGTGTATGGGTATGAGTGTGTGTGTGTGTGTATGGGTATGAGTGTGTGTGTGTGTGTGTGTGTGTGTGTGTGTGTGTGTGTGTATGGGTATAAGTGTGTGTGTGTGTGTGTGTGTGTGTATGGGTATAAGTGTGTGTGTGTGTGTGCGTGGGTATAAGTGTGTGTGTGTGTGTGTGGGTATAAGTGTGTGTGTGTGTGTGGGTATAAGTGTGTGTGTGGGGGTATGGGTATAAGTGTGTGTGTGGATATGGGTATAAGTGTGTGTATGTGTGTGTGGGTATGGGTATAAGTGTGTGTATGTGTGTGTGGGTATGGGTATCAGTGTGTGTGTGTGTGTGTGTGGGAGTGGGTATCAGTGTGTGTGTGTGTGTGTGTGTGTGTGTGTGTGTATGGGTATCAGTGTGTGTGTGGGTGTGTGTGTGTGTGTATGGGTATAAGTGTGTGTGTGTGTGTGTATGTGTGTGTGTGTGTGTGTGTGTATGGGTATAAGTGTGTGTGTGTGTGTGTGTGTGTGTGTATGGGTATAAGTGTGTGTGTGTGTGTGTGTCTGTGTGTGTATGGGTATAAGTGTGTGTATGTGTGTGTGTATGGGTATAAGTGTGTGTATGTGTGTGTGTATAGGTATAAGTGTGTGTATGGGTATAAGTGTGTGTGTGGGTATAAGTGTGTGTGTGGGTATAAGTGTGTGTGTGTGTGGGTATAAGTGTGTGTGTGTGT
>CM069857.1:79338176-79340676 GCA_036172795.1 Pelodytes ibericus | reverse complement strand
ATAAGTGTGTGTATGTGTGTGTGGGTATGGGTATAAGTGTGTGTATGTGTGTGTGGGTATGGGTATCAGTGTGTGTGTGTGTGTGTGTGTGTGTGTGTGGGAGTGGGTATCAGTGTGTGTGTGTGTGTGTGTGTGTGTGTGTGTGTGTATGGGTATGTGTGTGTGTGTGTGTGTGTGTGTATGGGTATCAGTGTGTGTGTGGGTGTGTGTGTGTGTGTGTGTATGGGTATAAGTGTGTGTGTGTGTATGGGTATAAGTGTGTGTGTGTGTGTGTGTGTGTGTGTGTATGGGTATAAGTGTGTGTGTGTGTGTGTGTGTGTGTGTGTGTGTGTGTGTATGGGTATAAGTGTGTGTATGTGTGTGTATGGGTATAAGTGTGTGTATGTGTGTGTGTATGGGTATAAGTGTGTGTATGGGTATAAGTGTGTGTGTGGGTATAAGTGTGTGTGTGGGTATAAGTGTGTGTGTGGGTATAAGTGTGTGTGTGGGTATAAGTGTGTGTGTGTGTGGGTATAAGTGTGTGTGTGTGTGGGTATAAGTGTGTGTGTGTGTGGGTATAAGTGTGTGTGTGTGGGTATAAGTGTGTGTGTGTGGGTATAAGTGTGTGTGTGTGTGTGTGTGGGTATAAGTGTGTGTGTGTGTGTGTGTGTGTGTGTGTGTGGGTATAAGTGTGTGTGTGTGTGGGTATAAGTGTGTGTGTGGGTATAAGTGTGTGTATGTGTGTGTGTATGGGTATAAGTGTGTGTATGTGTGTGTGTATGGGTATAAGTGTGTGTATGTGTGTGTGAATGGGTATAAGTCTGTGTATGTGTGTGTGTATGGGTATAAGTGTGTGTATGGGTATAAGTGTGTGTGTGGGTATAAGTGTGTGTGTGGGTATAAGTGTGTGTGTGGGTATAAGTGTGTGTGTGTGGGTATAAGTGTGTGTGTGTGTGGGTATAAGTGTGTGTGTGTGTGGGTATAAGTGTGTGTGTGTGGGTATAAGTGTGTGTGTGTGGGTATAAGTGTGTGTGTGTGGGTATAAGTGTGTGTGTGTGGGTATAAGTGTGTGTGTGGGGGTATGGGTATAAGTGTGTGTGTGGATATGGGTATAAGTGTGTGTATGTGTGTGTGGGTATGGGTATAAGTGTGTGTATGTGTGTGTGGGTATGGGTATCAGTGTGTGTGTGTGTGTGTGTGGGAGTGGGTATCAGTGTGTGTGTGTGTGTGTGTGTGTGTGTGTGTGTATGGGTATCAGTGTGTGTGTGGGTGTGTGTGTGTGTGTATGGGTATAAGTGTGTGTGTGTGTGTGTATGTGTGTGTGTGTGTGTGTGTGTATGGGTATAAGTGTGTGTGTGTGTGTGTGTGTGTGTGTATGGGTATAAGTGTGTGTGTGTGTGTGTGTCTGTGTGTGTATGGGTATAAGTGTGTGTATGTGTGTGTGTATGGGTATAAGTGTGTGTATGTGTGTGTGTATAGGTATAAGTGTGTGTATGGGTATAAGTGTGTGTGTGGGTATAAGTGTGTGTGTGGGTATAAGTGTGTGTGTGTGTGGGTATAAGTGTGTGTGTGTGTGGGTATAAGTGTGTGTGTGTGTGGGTATAAGTGTGTGTGTGTGTGTGTGTGTGTGTGTGGGTATAAGTGTGTGTGTGTGTGTGTGTGTGTGTGTGTGTGGGTATAAGTGTGTGTGTGTGTGGGTATAAGTGTGTGTGTGTGTGGGTATAAGTGTGTGTGTGGGTATAAGTGTGTGTATGTGTGTGTGTGTATGGGTATAAGTGTGTGTATGTGTGTGTGTATGGGTATAAGTGTGTGTATGTGTGTGTGTATGGGTATAAGTGTGTGTATGTGTGTGTGTATGGGTATAAGTGTGTGTATGGGTATAAGTGTGTGTGTGGGTATAAGTGTGTGTGTGGGTATAAGTGTGTGTGTGGGTATAAGTGTGTGTGTGTGTGGGTATAAGTGTGTGTGTGTGGGTATAAGTGTGTGTGTGTGTGTGTGGGTATAAGTGTGTGTGTGTGGGTATAAGTGTGTGTGTGTGGGTATAAGTGTGTGTGTGTGTGTGTGGGTATAAGTGTGTGTGTGTGTGGGTATAAGTGTGTGTGTGTGTGGGTATAAGTGTGTGTTTGGGTATAAGTGTGTGTGGGTATATGTGTGTGTGTGGGTATAAGTGTGTGTGTGTGTGGGTATAAGTGTGTGTGTGTGGGTATAAGTGTGTGTGTGTGTGGGTATAAGTGTGTGTGGGTATATGTGTGTGTGTGGGTATAAGTGTGTGTGTGGGTATAAGTGTGTGTGGGTGTGTGTGTGGGTATAAGTGTGTGTGGGTATAAGTGTGTGTGGGTATAAGTGTGTGTGGGTATAAGTGTGTGGGTATAAGTGTGTGTGGGTATATGTGTGTGTGTGGGTATAAGTGTGTGTGTGTGGGTATAAGTGTGTGTGGGTATAAGTGTGTGTGGGTATAAGTGTGTGTGTGTGTGGGTATAAGTGTGTGTGTGTGTGGGTATAAGTGTGTGTGGGTATAAGT